>CM055647.1:4119579-4602079 GCA_029378325.1 Elaeagnus macrophylla
ACAGCTTGTACTGGAAGGAAATTAAGTAGGAGTGATGTTATTTCACTTATTGTGGAGGCATTAGGAGTTAGTGCAGATGTAGCAAAGTCTCAACTGAGTCAAAAAGGATTATATGTCAAATTAAGTTGGTTAAGGACTCTATTTACTTCTTGTAGTAACCGACAAGATGACTAGGTGGTAGGGCATTTTTGCTACATCTATTAGGATGTACAATTTTTGTTATTAAAATTAGAAATAGTGATCGAGTTTCTTACTTGACATTATTGATAGATATAGACTGTATACATGAGTATGCTTGGGGTGTAGCTGTATTGGCTTATTTGTATGACAGTTGGGGACAGCTAGTCAATATGATGCCAAGTAAATATCTGGATATTTGTCTTTACTACAAGCATGGCTATACGAACATATTCCCATATGCGCTCCATCGTTAACCCAAACTACAATAGTCAACTTCCTCTTATACAACGTTGGGGGTTGTACACCCGTGCTTCTGTAGACAAGAAGTTGTAGAGGAGTTGGGAGAGACACTTGATGATCTAACAGCATTTGACATATGTTACTCTTATTATGTTTTTAATTTTAATTAATTTATTTAGTTATTTGTATTTTATCTTAAATTCATTATGTTTATACTTTAGTTTGTTAGGTTATTTGGGATCTATATTGCACCGATATTCTAGAGATAACATTTTTTCACGGATGCATCTATTTTCTGGAAGTCGTCGAACCTTATCATAGCAACAGGGTGTTGCGCTAATTTAAACATATTCAGAGTATTCAACTTGATCTAGTTGAGCCTTTTAAAGTTAACAGAGGGTCCAACCGTAAGATTTATAAGGTGGAGTTTCATTTTGCATATCAGTATTGGACAAGTTGGGATAGTTGTGTCTTATCTCAACAGTCCAGAGGTGCAGTAGTTAATCTCTCAACTGATTGTTCTTCAGATTACTTGCAATGGTATGAAAATATATCGCTTGTGAGAGTACAAAACCCAATACATAGATTAACACGTGGTAGGACAATGACTCACCGTGCAACCCAACATTCACAACTTGAAAGAGCTGTTAGTATTCATTAACATAATAGTTATTCTAATATTATATTTTTCTATTATATTGACTAATTTTTAATTTTTTTTATTTGTTAGGGTTGAGAGAAGCATTGCTTATTGTTGAGCGTGCTTTATCAAAAGAAAAAGAACAACCATCCAAAAAATGGTACAAGAAATTCAAGACTGTTAAAAAAATCTTGCAAGGATGTGTTAGTTCATCAACTACAGATGCTCATCAGCCATGTTGATTTTTTTTTTAATTATTTGTACTTGACGTTTAATGGCATTCGATGTATTTGGTTTAAACGCTTATTATCACATTAATATCAACTATTTATACTCAATGATATATATTGTTTCTTTCAAAATATATGGTAGTTAATGCATATATTTACATTGGTTTAACTCTTAATATAAAATGAACTAATCATCACAATCTAAGTCAACTACAATATTCAAATTTGTATACATACTACTCGAAGATGATTGTAGTGAATTGTAATCTTCAATTTGCTTTGCATATGGTGTAATTCAACCTTGTGCTCATAGTTTATGAAATACATGCCAAGTTGAGTATATAGGTGATATTGGAGATTTAGGTTGCAAATCAACCTGTATTGTATCAAACAAATAAAATTAATATATATCTGATTAATTATACAATTATACTATAAATATTAAAATTAAATCTACCTCCACAAAATGATTCCCATTGACAAAACATATAGAAATTATCTTTTGATCGGTAGGTGGCTCAAACCAAAGAGGGAGAAAAGTCCATGAGCCATGTAAACTGAATGCAACAACAACGACATTATATGTAGAAGCAATGATATGTCCCATGTCTGGTAATGTTATATATTTTTCATAACAACAACCTCCATTGAAATGAGAAAGTTTATGAATGAGCTCCTTCATTACTTCGAGATTATCATACAAGCAAGTATAATCATCGTAATGATTTTGTATTTCATTGAGCATGTCAGACCTCACTTGAGGCCATGATTCCTCTCCAAATCCAAGTCCAATGGCTATAGTTCTAAATCCACAATCACCATCTCCTATATGTCGTTAAATCTTCTTATAAATGGTTTGATTTCAATAGGCAATGGAGACATATACGATGAAGACGTAATTAGTTGAGCTCTTTTAACTTGTAACTTTCTCTTTTTTGTGAATTGGGTCCCATCAAAGACACAATTGTTTGGGAACCTTGATCTGTATCAAGTGCCTTCTCAGATATAGCATACTCAAAACCTAAAGAATTTCGTCGTGTGGAACATTCAGCCTTAGTAGGACAACCTCTATGAGCATTTTTCACAAGTGGCTCATCTAAATTAGTTGTACTTGGATATGCTAAGAGGATAAATGCCCTGTACATTTGAATTTTTACATTCTTGTCACTACTATGAAAGCATCTCATAAACTTCTCATACAAAATATTGCAATCAAAATCTAAATCATCATCTTGTGATGTGGGTGCAAAATTGAGTCTCTTCCAAGGAAAACTCAATAGGACGACTCAATCGTTTATATTGTTCAATGACATGAGCACATGGTGAGAGAAATATTCTACCTGGATCTTCTCATTGCTGTGCACATGGAGGTCTACCAAATCTTTGAACGACTTCAGGTGGTATAGTGGGTCAGAGGACCCATTATAAGTTCCAATGGTACGCAACTTGAACTTTCTTCCCAACATAGTATATTATACCTTCAAAATGTAGAGAGTCAGAGTAGATTTCATGTAGTCTAGATCATGTCTCTCCTTATTAAGTCTCTGCTCCATCCTCTAGAATCGATGTGTCAAATCTTCGATCGGTAGGGCAAGTGCAGGGTGATCGCCTACTCCCAGTATACCACATTTTTTATAGCCAGAATTAGCAACAGTGAAGCTTCCTTGGCTAGAGGAGGTACGACACTTGGCCTCAAGGTGGTTCATTTTGTCTGCAAGTCTAGTGCACAGGCGCTCCAAGTCCAATTGACATCCATCGTGTTGGCCAACAATTGCTGGGGGGTCTTGGTGGCAGGACGTCACCACAATTCCTGTTGAGCTTGTCTTGTCCTTTCAAATCCTGGATACAGAGGCCCAATATGTTATGGATTGCACCCTTGAAGCTATTGCTAACTCTAGGAAGATAGTGTTGCATTCCTAAGGTATCTTGTTTTGTGGGAATGAGAGTTGTTTACTGAAGCACTAGGTTGTCCCTAGGGTTGCATCTAAAGTGCATCAGTTGCTCTAGCATGCCAGATACGAATCATTTGGCGTTACAACCATTACACATCCCGAACGGGCCAATCACAAGGTCAAAGACTAAACAACTCAAGGAAGCGTTGAATGGACTTATTCAAGAGTTGATGCAAGGCCAAGGGATGGTGAGGAGTGATTATAAAGCTTTTGGGAGGCCAAGCAATGTATTGAAGGTAGAATTTGGATAAGAAGCTTTGCACCGCGGTATGGATTTATAGCCGTCGTGGCGAGAAATACTCTATTTTGGCTGGGGATTTTTGCCAAGCGTGCTCATCTTGGCATGCATTTGGGGCACCGCAGCACAAGGTTTCCTGTTTGGTTGGGAGTGCTGGACAGATGTTCGCACAGAGGAGGAAGGACGTGCGAGCCTCGGCATGAATTTTGGCCGCCGCGGCACAAACCATTTGGGTTGGATTTTTCAAGTTCCCTATAGCAGCATGGATATTTCTCCATCGCGGCCCACCTACTTTTAATTGTATTTTGAGCCTCCTCTCCACGGCACAGTTTCATTTTATGTAATTTTGGACCATTAGATCAAATCCAATGGCTAGAATCTTTTCCCATTTTAGGTTTTTGTTTGTATGCTATATAAGGACAATGTGTGTCAGTTGAATGTAACTTTTGACATAAATGTTATTTTTTGATTCACAAATCAAAATTGAGAGCCCAAGAGCTCCTTGTTTCTTTTCAACCCAAACTTATTAAAGGATTTGCAACCTTTGTGGCGTTTCTTCTAGTCTTATTTCGTGGTGTGTAATATCCATGTATTAATGTTAGTATTTGCTACGAAAAATATGGATTTGTACTTAGAAATTGTATGCTAATTTGTGTTAGGTATTAAACCGAATTCTCTTGTGGTTCTCAAACCATTGTCTTTTGTGGGTCGTAGGAATCGTTTTCTTAAGTTCGCATCATTTGGTATCAGAGCTTTAGGTTGTGATTTTAGATTCTTATCTTTATTTTTGTCATTTTTGATTCCATAGAAAACAAGAAAATTCTATAAAAAAAATTGTGTTCTTCATTTCCTACTTGTTTCTTTCAAATTTTTTTGCTTGTTTATTGTAGTTCATGGATTAATCTGATTGGTGTTGTTGTTTCTTTCTTATTCTGATTTGATTTGGAAAGGTTTTTGAATCAAAAAAATTTCTAAAATTTGTATTCGTAAAATAGAGGGTATTTTGGTAATATCTTGTGTTTTGTTCGTATTGAAAATTTGGAATAAAGCTATATCTCTTGAATTTAAAAAAAATATCTCATAAAAAGTATCGCTAGATATTTTTATTTAAAAAAAAGAAAAGGGAAAATATTTTTTTAGAATTATAAAAAAAAAGTGAATTTTTAATTCCCAAGAATTTACAAATTTATGAATTTTTTGTTATTGTGTCGTTCACACTTTTAACGGATCGTTTCTTTGTTCGCTTGCATATCACGAGTTTGAAATTGCTTAATTGAACTTGTTTCCAAATTCATAGAGTTAGAGTTTCAAAACACTTTGAGTTAGTTTCCTTTGTGCTTAACATTGAGTATTGCAACTACAGATTGGTGAGAACATAAATTCTATAATTGTTTGGAAAAACTTGGACGGTTTGGTTTGCTAAAGGGCTTCGAACGCTTGGGCAATCAAATTCGAGCGTTAAACACGTGAGGTAAATGAGTGAAAATACAATTTTTGTTAATTGCTAACTGTTTGTTCGTGTTAGTTGTTTTTAAGAATGTTTGACAGGAATAGTTCTGAGGAAAGGCTCAACACCGCTTTTATGATGAGGGCGTTACAGCAATCCATGGAATGGATGAATGCCTTCATGGTGAATATGAACGAGAGGATGGAGAGACAAGAGGAAACTATTGCCAACTTGCAACAAGGGCACCGCAAGACGCTTCGAATGTTTGGAGACGTAATAGGAGAGCCTATATTGAGGAAGATTTGGAAGATGATAGTTTTGAAGAGGATTTTGATGAGGATGAAGGGAGGGTACCCTTAGGTGGAATACATGGGCCTAGATGAGGACATGGTAGGGGAGAAATGAGGAGACCCCCACCACGGACTTATAATGGGGTTATATGAATTTGGGTAGCATTAAGATGAAAATGCCAACCTTTCAAGGATAGAACGACCCAGAACTTTATCTTGAATGGGAGAAGAAGGTTGAGCACATCTTTGAATGCCACAATTATTCAGAGGAGAAAAAGGTAAAGCTAGCTGTAATTCAGTTTTCTGACTATGCATTGAATTGGTGGGATCAGTTGGTAGTTAGTAGGAGAAGGAATGGAGAAAGACCGATAAATAGTTGGGAGGATATGAAAGCAATTATGAGGAAAAGATTTATTCAGAGCCATTAATACAGAGAGCTTTATTAGAGATTGCAAAGGCTTAATCAAGGAATTCGATCGATTGATGAATACTATAAGGACGTGGAGATGACCATGGTTAGGGCAAATGTAGAAGAGGATAGAGAAGCCACAATGACTAGGTTTGTGACTGGTTTGAACCAAGATATTGCCAATGTTGTAGAGCTACATCATTATGTAGAATTGGAAGATATGGGACATATGGCAATCAAAATGGAGAGGCAAATACGAAGAAAGAGTAGCCGGACGTTCCCACCTAAGGTAAATTCAATAACACCAAAACCGAACCCCTACAACACCATGGAAAAATTGGAAGAAAGATGAGGGAACTAGTTCCAAGCCAAGGTTTGAGTCTAACAAAGGCAAAGAAGTGGAGACTAGAAAGGATAAGGGTAAACTTGAGAACCCTACCTGATACCGAGACGTCAAATTTTTTCGATGTCTTGGAAGGGGTCACATTGCATCCCAATACCCGAATAAAAAGACAATGATTGCTCAAGCTAATGGTGATATTGAGACAGATGAGGATAGTGACAATGAAGAGATGCCACCACTAGAGGATGCTAGTGATGAAGAGATTGGGCCCGTTGTAGAAGAGGCTTTAATAATAATGAGATCCTTGAGTATCCAATACAAGGATGAGGATGTGGAGCAACAAAGAGAGAACATATTTCACACTAGGTGTCATGTGAACTCTAAGGTGTGCAATGTAATTATTGATGGTGGGAGTTGCACAAATGTGGCTAGTACTACCTTAGTTGAGAAACTAGGGTTGCCAACAATCAAACACCCGAAGTCATACAAGTTGCAATGGTTAAATGATAGTGGGGAAGTGAAGGTTAACAATCAAGTACTAGTATCCTTCTCCATTGGAAGATATAATGATGAAGTAATGTGTGACGTAGTCCCCATACAAGCTAGACATATGTTGCTAGGAAGGCCTTGGTAATATGATAGGAGGGTTATACATAATGGATACAAGAATAAGTATTCATTTGAGATGGAAGGCAAGAAAATCACGCTTGCACCCTTATCTCCTAAACAAGTTTTTGAGGACTAAAAGAAGATCTTAAGAGAAAAGAAAGATAAATTGGAAGAAAAGAGTGAGGTGAAAGAAAAGAGTGAAGAGAGAGAAAAATAAATAGAAAAAAAGAATGAGAGCTTTTATGCAAAAACTTAGAAAAGCATGTTGAGCATTTGTGTGCTGTGCTTAAAATTTTAAGAAAGGAAAAACTGTATGCTAACTTGAAAAGTGCTATTTTTGCATGACAATATTAGTTTTTCTTGGTTTTGTTGTGAGTTTGGAGGGAATAGAGATAGACGAAGAGAAAGTAAAGGCGATTCAGGATTGGCCCATGCCTAAACCTGTTACTAGCTAGGTTTTACCGTAGATTCGTTAAAGATTTCAGTACTCTAGTTGCACCTATAACCAAAGTCGTTAAGAAAACTATTGGGTTTAAGTGGGAAGAAAGTCAAGAGAAGGCTTTTAAATTGATTAAGGATAAACTATGTTCTGGGCTTGTGTTAGCTCTACCTGATTTTACTAAAATGTTTGAGGTTGAGTGTGATACATCAGGAGTAGGGATATGAGCTATTTTAATGCAGGAAAAGAGGCCAATTGCATTCTTCAGCGAGAAACTCAATGGAGCGGCCCTTAACTACCCAACATATGACAAGGAGCTCTATGCCTTGGTGAGGACCCTTGAAAGGTGGCAGCACTATCTATGGCCTAAGGAATTCGTAATTCACACGGATCATGAATCCTTAAAGCACTTGAGGGGCCAAGGTAAGTTGAACCAAAGGCATAAAAAGTGGATAGAATTCATTGAATCGTTTCCTTATATTATTCAATATAAGAGAGGTAAGAAAAATATAGTAGCTGATGCTTTATCGCGAAGGTATTCTTTACTTTCTGCTTTGAGTACTAGGTTACTAGGATTTGAATACATTAAGAAAATATATGCTAATAATGATGACGACTTTTTTTTGCTTTATGATGTATGCAGTAAAACTGGTTTTGGTAAGTTTTACCAAATGGATGGGTATTTATTTAAAGAAAATCAATTGTGTATACCAAACTGTTCTATGCATGAGCTGTTAGTTAAGGAAGCTCATGGTGGAGGTTTAATGGGGCATTTTGGCATTAAAAAGACTTTAGACACTTTACATGAACATTTTTATTGTCCAAAACTTAGGCGCGATGTAGAACGAATTTGGTCGAGATGCATCACTTGTAAACAGGCCAAGTCTAAAGTTCTGTCCCAAGGATTGTATACTCTACTACCTGTACCTAATTCGCCTTGGCTAGACCTTTCCATAGATTTTATCTTAGGATTGCCTAGGTCGAAAAAGGGTAGAGACTCAATTTTTGTGGTTGTGGATAGGTTTTCAAAAATGGCACACTTCATTGCGTGTCACAAAACTGATGATGCCACAAATGTAGCAAAAATTTTTTAGAGGAATTGTACGACTACATGGAGTTCCAAAAAGTATCATTTCTGATAGGGATGTTAAATTCCTAAGTTATTTTTGAAAAACTTTATGGCCTAAGTTGGGGACTAAACTTTTGTTTTCTACTACTTGTCATCCCCAAACTGATGGCCAAACAGAAGTAGTCAATCGAACTTTGTCTACTCTGTTACGAACGGTCATTCAAAAAAATTTGAAAAAATTGGGAGGATTGTTTGCTTTTTGTTGAATTTGCTTATAATAGGAGTGTGCATTCAACCATTGATCATACACCTTTTGAAATTGTTTACGGTTTTAACCCACTTATTTCTATGAATTTTTTGCCTTTACCTGTTTCAGTAAGAACTAATTTAGATGGTACCAAGAAGGCTAAGATGGTAAAGAAATTGCACGAACGCATTCATGAACACATTAAAAAAAGAATGAAGAATTTGCGTTCAAGGCTAACAAAGGGCGATGTAGGGTCATTTTTGAACCCGATGATTGGGTTTGGGTATACATGAGGAAAGAAGGATTTCCTAAAAAGTGAAGGTCCAAGCTACAGCCTAGAGGAGATGGGCTGTTCCAAGTACTCGAACAAATCAATGACAACGCCTACAAGCTCGACCTAGGTGAGTATAATATTAGCACATCTTTTAATGTTTCTGATATCTCTCCTTTTGATTATTCAGGTAATGATTCAAGGTTGAATCCTTTTAAAGAAGGGGGAATGATATGAATCATTTGGCGCGACAACCATTACGCATCCCGAACGGGCCAATCACGAGGTCAAAGGCTAAACAACTCAAGAAAGCGTTGAATGGACTTATTCAAGAGTTAATGCAAGGTCAATGGATGGTGAGGAGTGATCATAAAGCTTGTGAAAGGCCAAGCAATGTATTGAAGGCAGAATTTGGAGAAGAAGTTATGTGCCGCGGCATGGATTTATAGTCGCCGTGGTAAGAAACACTTTGTTTTGGTTGGGGATTTTTGCCAGGCATGTGCTCTGCGGCATGCATTTGGGGTGCTGCGGTACAAGGTTTCCTGTTTGGTTAGGAGTGCTGGGCAGACGTATACACAGAGGAGGAAGGACATGCTTGCCGCGGCATGAATTTTGGCCGCAACGGCACAAACCATTCGGATTAAATTTTTCAATTTTCCTGCCACGGCATGGATATTCATCCATCGCAGCCCGCCTACATTTAATTGTATTCCGAGCCTTTTCGTCTCGGCACAATTTGATTTTATGTAATTTTGGACCATTGAATCCAATAAAACAACGATATTTTTATAAATAACGTTTATACATAAAATTAAATAATAATTTAAATATTAAACAATTAATATAAATTATATAATTTATTAATGATTTTTATAAATACTAATTTTAATCATTAATATTATTTATATTTAAAAGTTAAATTTACATTCAAAAAATACCGATCATTTGATGAAAAAAAATCCAAACAATTAAAATTAAATCATAGGTTTTATATCAATCAAAAATTGAAGGCCCCATCATTTTACTTTATTCTATTTCTAAAGCACTACATCTTTCTCATGGAACCCATCATTCTTTCTAATCAATGTAGCATAATGCGAAAGTAAATAAAGGATGAGGTTGGGAAATTTTATTCTGAGCAATACACCCCCCCATTGGTGATGTTTCGCTAAGTATGTGTAACCCCAACAAATAATCTAATATATATATATATTAGATTATTATATATGAAAATGCATAGTAATAATTTTATTTAATTATAAATAAATATATAAATATAAATATCAATTATGAAAATTAAGATTAAAAATTTATTATTTAATATATTATATAATTTATCTATTTATAATATCAAATATAATAAAATATATTGCTTAATTTTATTTGCATTAGTTTTAACTAATTTGCTCATTCACATTATATTATATTAGTTTTAATAATTTTTGAATTTTTAATTATAAAATTAATAAATATTTAATAAAATATAATGCATTATATATAAAATATGTGCTTTTGCACATATACTTTACTAGTACACATATATAGGTGGTAGGAATGTTAGATTTCAAAATTGTTCACTTTTTTCCCTAGATTTTAAAACGATTTTTTTAGTCCCTAATTTTGAGAAAATAAGTCAATTAACAATAAGAATATTATTTTAATAATTAGCTATTAAAATATTTTTTTCCTGTCAAATGATAAAACTCTATATTAAAAATTATTACATATTTTAGTTTTTAATAAAAAAATTAAAATCAATAAAATATTAAAATAAAAATAGTAGCAATCAGTAAATACTAAAACAAATATTTTGTAAAAAGATGCATTAGATTAATTAAAATGGGTACCTTTCTTAATTAATTTTTTATATTCAACACATAAATCCGGGAAATGTTTCATTATCTAAATGAGCATCATAAATGATTTTTGTTTTGCTAGTGTGAAAGATAACCGAAACTGTAGTTACATATAAACCTTTTATTTTAAATGAAATATAATACAAGTATTTTAAATAATTAATAGAGCAAGTTTAAGTTTAATATTATTATGACCATGAAAAAGTTGCTACCCGCTCTTAAATGATAGTTATTCTCGAATCTATCCAAAACTTGTGCGGAGCAAGAAGAAGCTTTTATTCTCGATTCTCGAATCTATTTATAATATCAAATATAACAAAATATATAATTTGTCCTTGCCAGTTTCCGTGCTTAGGACTTAGTGATTTTGAAATCTTATTAAAAAATCCAGTTGATCGTATTTGGTTTTTGGAATCTCTGCTTGATCACTAAAAAAATATAAAGCTTGTCTTTTTCATGTGCAGGTACAATTATAAATATGTATAACGATTTCTTAATTTTATTTTTGATTTTAAGATGTAAACCAAGCTTTATCTTAAGCATATGATAAATACAAAAACAGTTTCAACCTCTTAAATTTTAAGAATACAAAAACTATGATATACTAGGATTTGCAACAAGCAAGAGAGATTGTACAACTTAATTTTGGTATATACATACAAAATTTGCATCCTTATTCACTTTTCTATATAAGCCTGTTTTATTTTTATATCAAAATAAAATTAAACATGTAAGTGACCCAATTATTCAATTATTTTATCATACTTGGATGGAAAAATCCAGGTTTAAACAGGGGACTAGTGCAAAATTGATAGATATTTTTGAATCTAATTAGTAATTAGACAAGGAGTGGATTGAGAAGTTGCATTTGAAAGAGTTCACTCCAGTGATATGAGAAAAGATATCTGAGGAACCAACCATATCATCCTCTTTCACAACTTCCTGCAATATAATTAGACAAAGCAACGAGAGTTTGCTAATGCATTTCAGTAACACTAAAAAATTACTTGATAACTAAATAAATAGAAAGGAAAAAAAATATATATTGTTGCAAGTGCTTTCAAGGTTTAAAAAACAAATTGCTTCTTCTTGAAAGCACTTTCGTTTTGAAACCACTTTTAACATAAGCATGACATTAATCAACAATCAAACAGACCTGATCTAGTCCTCAACTTTGTTATACTATTAGCTAGGCCAAGTTGGGATGATATATAATAAGATGATGACAGAATTCTAAAATTTAGAAATTTGCAGATTGGATGACTTACTTCTTCATCTTCTTCCTCTTCATGATTATTGTTACTTGTTGACCTTGGTGTCTCACTAAACTCATCATTCTTTGCAAATCTTCCTCTAACTCTGGGTCTACTGTCTGCCAGCATTTTGCGGCACGCATACTGCATAATTATATATATATATATAGCTTGTTTAGTTTGCATTGTAATGCTTGAAATATACAAAACAACACATGATAAATTAAAGATGACACTGAAATAAGGGTACATATGTTTATCCTGTTACAAAAAAAAAAAAAAAATATTCATTTTTGTTGTATGCATACAATGTCTAGAATGTAGACCTTGATTTTCTTGCTGAAGTTCCTTTCATTCCTTTTCTTCATGTACCTATGAATCTTCTCTTTTCTCTGTTCAGCTGAGAGCTTTCCAACTTTGAAAGTTTGGTCCTCAATATTGGGAATGTCTTGTGTTAAAGAAGCCGCATTTTCAGACCCACTCACCAGTTGTTGACTCTCTGTACTAAGTCCCTTTTTCAATAGATAAGAATCATTTTAGATTACATTAACTATTCATTGTGAAGGGAAAAAAGAAGACATATTATTAATCAAATAAAGAGCAAGTTGGCAATTTGGTGGTGGCTGGTGAGATTTCTACAGGAACATTTGGTCATCAAATATTATCATTTTATTTGTTAAATAAACATTGAATTAGAAACTACGTACTAATATACAAAATTGATAGTACGTACCTGAAGGTCTCCAGGGTTAAAAACCTGTTGCATCAAATCGGGACAATAAATCCCACCATATTCACCTTGGTATTCCAATTCTTGTTGTTGAAATTCATTAGACGACATGAGGATACTAGTAGCTAAAATCCCAGAACTATCAGTAGATGAAGCAATAGGATTTATACTACTAGTAGTACTAGTAGTAGGCAAGTATGAACCTATGGCATGAGCAAGAAAAGAAGGAGAAGAAGAATTCAAATGCATATAAGATGGAATAGACGATAAGCAATCTTCTTCAAAAGCTGAAGGTACCATAAAAGGTCCAATTGATTCAGCATGGTACTGTGCAAACTCTTCCACAACAGAATCTGCTAATGAAATCTGTTGTTGCACTGAAAAGAAATCAAATTGGTCTTGTTGAATTGAATGAATTAATGAAGGAGAGAAATCAATAGAGGCTGATATGTCATTGTCTATGTCTTCTTGTGAATCAAAGATGATAGAGATATCATTGTGACTTTTGCTGCTGCTGTTGTTGTTGTTAGGGTTTTGAGTTATGGCAGCGGTGGTGCTAGTGCTCGTGCTTGTAGTGGTGCCTGTTGGTGGGGTAATAGCTGGGTTTGTATCAGTATTGCCACTATTATTATCTTGGTAGTTAGGGAACTTATCTATTTTTGGTGGTAAAGGGAGGCTTGTTGTATAAGACGAACTATTATAATCTTCATAGCAATAATTTGAACAAGAAGTAACTTGAGGATTCTGAAGGGGTTCTAAGAATAGCTTAGCATCACAAAATTCCAAAATTTGAGCACTTGAAATTTCGTCCTGCAAAAACATTATTAGCAAATAATTGTTTAGTTAACAACAAGATTAATTGGTTTATGTACAATAGTCTATATATCTAGCTAACAAGAATATATGCAACGTAACCCTATGAAAACTAAATACACTTAACCTCCTTTTTAAGAAAAACACAAGTAAGATTCTTTATATTTTTTGACATAGGTTTCTTAATTGCTATTTGTCACGATGTCCTTTTTATCAGATAAAGTTCATATAACAAGTTGTTTTCTAAGAAGCTTAATAAATTAGCAAAAAAAAAAAAAAAAAGTTGTTTCTAAGAATTTAGGTATGCTTTTAGTATCTGAAATAAACATCATCATCTATTAATGCTAATGTATGGGAAATTTAGCCTAACTAGTGCTTGGTTTTGTTGGTCATAAAGCATTAATTTGTAGAATAATTAAATTTCTATATTTCATCAAAAGCAAGCATAAGTATCATGGTGGATTTTTTTTGGTTCAAATTAGAAAGGAAAAAAAAAAAAAAGTAGTGCATTTGTGCTCCTTCATGTGACATGTAAGAACAATTAATGTACCCAAATGCTAGCAAAAAAATAAACATCACAAGCAAAGAAAGCATTAGAGGGCATGTTGATATATGGAACAAACATTTGGAATTGAAAGCAATTAAAGAACCCCATTGTGTCATCCATGTGAGTTGCTTAGTTTCTCAAAAAGACTTGCAAAGCTTATAAAACAAGCAAAAAGCTACATATTCCCATACTAATCAAAGAAAAGTAGAAAATAACTATCAAGGAAACTCAAGATTAGGTTACTACATGATGATGGTGCCATTAGACAGTGATAGCCTTATGTGGGTTTCCTTTGTGACTGAAAACGACACAATTGCACTTAGTCCGACGAATAAAACTGGATTCAAACTAAAAAGAAAAAAAGATGTGGCTTTTAATTTGTTTTGGTAAACAATGTGGCTTTTAAATTTGCTAAGGCATTCTTTTGACTCATACCATAGATGTAGCATTGAAATGATTTTCATTCATAGAACAAATTCTAAGATATTAAACAACTCAGTTTCATAGATCAATCATATTTCACGTAGAAAAATATTGTTATTTCTTAGCGAGAGAAATGGACCACATGATTAAAAAATATCAATAAAGAATTTAAACCACAAACATCTTCAAACTGGGATGAACAAATAGAAAGGAAAAAAAAAAAAAAATTAAAATGCAACACAATCTAAGAAAACCCAAATGCAGAAAATATAAAAAGGGCTAATGTATAATTTGCAGAAATAGAGGAAGATGATACAGAACACATGCATGAAGATAAAACAAACAAAACAATTTATAATAGCAAATTATAATGGAAAGAGAGAGAGAGAGAGAGAAAATGGATGAAATTACAATGGGAAGCTGCTCTGTCTGATGAATAGCGTCCTCCAACATGGTTAATATTTCTTTTCCTTTTCCTCCTTTTTTTTTTTTTTTGTTTATTTATGAATTTTTTTGACAATTATGTTCTTTTTCTGCAAATTAAAATACCCTTCAATATATTTTTTGCCTTTTCAAATAGAAAAGAAGAAGAAGCAAAAAATGATCAATTAATAAGAAGAAATCAAGGCATGTACTAAATATATATTAATATTATTGACCTTCCTTCAAACAAAAGCAAACCTTGTCATATAACAAGCGTAATTATAAAAACCAAATTAAAACAAACCCAACATTTCGTAAGCTAGCTCCAATATGCAAAACGTACAGAATGATGAACACAACAGAGAGAGAGAAGAAAAGGAAAAAAGGACAAGGTTATTATTAGTCAGCTAGGAAATTGGAGATCATAGGTTGGCAAAACAATAGGTATATAGTTTCATATATATATACATAAGAAATAGACACAGAGATTAAGAGAGTTTTTTTTTTTTTCTAACAAAAATAAAAATAAAAATAAGAGTGTCAATAATATCGTATTAGCCGTATCTGTAGCATATTTGTTTTGTATTATTGTATCCGTATTGTATTATTTGTGTCAAGTTTTCATGTTAGTTGACACATAAAAAAAATTTACTCGATTTTTTATCATATTTTCTACTTATAATAGTAAAAAATAATAAAAATTTTAATAATATAAAAAAATTATCGATCAATTTTAACTAAAAAAATTATTCATATCGTATCATATTAAAAATTGTCACCTTAAAAAAAAAAAAAAAAAAACAAAATTTCTCTTTTGGAAACTGTCCGTACTTAGCCGTCAAAGCCAGGCACTACAGAGATGGATGGGTCAACCCATGGTTCACGGACGATCCCTCACTATGTGGCACGTGGCAGTGTGATGATATGGCATTGGTTGAACAGAAATCGGGTTGACCAATTAAGCCTGATTTTATTCTCCTTGAAATAGTGTAACTTGTGTCCTTATTTTGCGTTGTACATGTATATATTTTATGTGTGTATTTCTGTATTCTTTGTCTAGCTCTCAAGAATCTATCAACGCTATCTACTCGTTAATTGAAGAGTGATAAAGATGAATTTTGCTAAATTTTAGATGGAATATTATTCGAATAATACTGTTTTAATTAATTTTATATCAGTTGATAACATATCATTGTAATATTTCTATATAATTTTTCATAATATTTTAAAAATAAATTATCTAAATTAATTATGTATCAATCCATGTGATCATAATTAGTAGATAAAACTCCATTTTATTCTTTTACTCAAATTATGGGTAGTAATTTCTAACATGACTCGATTCTAATACGATACGATATAAATTTTTTTAGTAAAAATTGATGAATAATTTTTTCATATCCTTAAAGATTTTATTATTTCTAACTATTTTAAATAGACAACATGAAAAATATTCAAGTAAATTTTTTCATGTATCAACTAACACAAATAACATGACACAATTACCACCCCTAACTCAAATCATGTTCAAATCAAACTATATACCATTTTACCTATAAAAAAAAAAAAAAAAAAAAAACAAATTCTATTTTCTACCATATATAAATTTTTAATTATTTATTTATAAAAATATATTTATTTTCTTCAACATTATATTCACCGTAATTGTTATATATATACACATACACACACATATATATATACATATACATATATATACATACATACATAGATACGTATGTATATATATACACACATACATACGTATATGTATTTATATATATATACATATGTATGTATATACACATACATACATATATATATATATACACACACGTACGTAAATATATGTATATGTGTGTGTATATATATATATTTTAATTCACATAATAATATATTTTAATTGACATCTTATTAGTAAGTGGTGTTACAATTACTTCATCATTTTATATTCAAATTTTACATCCAATTAAAAATTGATAAATTATTTGATGTATATAGTACTGTCTTCAAGTAAAACCAAAATTAAACATTAAAGAACAAAACACTAACCAAATATTAGTAGCACATTCATGAACACATATCCTCCTATAAATATGTAGTTAATAAAATTATTTATCTCAAACATTGTACAATCCTATGACGAAGAGGTTCACATGTCATCAATCAACGTTTCATTAATTCTAATATATGCAAGCTTTTTATGAAGTGATTTGTGTGTGTGTGTGAATTGAATATGATGTCATCACATGCACTCATGTAATCAACTTATATGAGCATGCTAATAGATTAAGTCTTAAAACGAGTTTTATAAGTCTATTTTTCATGCCCCTCTCTACTAATGTAAAAAATGCATCTAGCTAAAGATTAAAAAGGCTTTACATATTTGTAATATTAGGATTAGGTAGAGAGAGATAAATGGTAACATTTAGGTTTATTCCACACATTGGTTTTCTTTTTAATTCATCATGCAATGTTCACTATTCAATTGAGCTTTTATTTAGTGTACTCTATCATATCCTTTCTTTTCAATATTTAATTCCACATATTTTTTTATTACTTCACAATACCTCTAAACTTGTTTTTAATTTCATTCTTTTAATTTCTTTTTGTTTATGAGAATTGTAGTGTTGTAAATTTTTTTTATAAGAGTTCACCACATTTCACCTTACTATATAACATAACACATGATTATATTTTCAAACAAGCTAAAGGTGTAAGGATAAATATAATACAAACTTTGGTTAAGCTCATATGTGATTTAAAGATATAAAATATATTTATTTAGGCTCAAGTAGGTGACTAAGGATATAAACAATGGTTAGCTTTAAGGTTCAATCGATTCGAATAAAGGTCTAAATTGTTTTTAAAGCTAAATACTATTTAAAATTTTGCTTCAAGGGATGATCAAATAGAATTTAAATCATGAAATACTTCATCAACTAGCACACTTTACACCAAATTTCTTTTCCAATAAGAATACCAAACAATTAATCATGAGCAATGTGCATAAAAGTGAATAAATTTCTACCCCTAACAAAAAAAAAAAAAGTGCACATCCACACCAATTAATTTGGTATAAAAGAGTTATAGAAATTCACTCTTCCACAATTTTCTACACATGAATTAATCTACCATTTTAAATAATTGCCAAATAAATCATTTGATCAATTGAATTTAGCCTAGCATGCATTTTCTCTCAAGTAAACTATACACCATATAGTAATTAACCTAATCACACTCTCATGTCAATTAAATTGCATACTGTACATTAAGAACATCAATTATGGATCACATGCACAAGAATCATACATCTCTGTCTAGAAACCATGCATGATATTTAATTAAGACAAATAATTAAGTACTTCTCTCAAAGCTATCTAATGGCCTCCATGGTATAATTTTTGACCAGACAATTAATGACATACAATTTAGATTAAATAATATAATTTAATTGGAATCATAGTGGAAGGAAAAATATATCAACTCATTGTATAAAGAAATTGAATTCAAGAGGATTCTAACAAGGTTAGTCAATTATAATTAAATCAAATTTAGAACAATAAGAATTTAAAAGAGAATAAATAAAATAAAAAGGTCGAGAAAGATAAATCAATCCCTTGATAAATCTAGTCTCCAAGTCTTTAATCTTCCATTAACCTCTTGAATTGCTTATCTCTAAATTTGTTGCTTCTTTCTCTAATGATTTGGTTAGTGATAGAAAGGTGTTGAATATTTTACTTGGCTTCCTAAGAGTCATATTTATAACATAAGATGCAATCTAAAGGTTGAAACTGATACAACGGATTGAAAATAGATTTGATGTGACAATTTACGATCTGAAAATGATTAAATAACTCTACTTTCGTAGAGTTATCAAGCACTATTATTTTGGCAATTGCCAATAGAAAATCATTCTAATCATTAAATATTCATCCTTATATTAGTACTTATAATTTTATCAATTAACTTATGATAATCATTTTAATTTTTAATTTCTTAATTTTGAAATTAAATTTTTAATATCAAAATATTTTGGAAAAAGTAAAAATATTTGATAACCAATTTATAGTTTTAGTTTTGAAAAGTATAAATTGAAAATTGAAAATTAAAAATTATTTTTTTAATAACTAATTTCTAATTTTTAATATTGTAAGCTTTAAAATTCAATTTTTAACTTATTTTTTTTAATTTATAAATTTTCATTAAATTTTTTCTCTTTAATCATTTTGAGTAATGCTGAGTATAATTGAGATATGATTAGGTTATTAATTTTCAGGGTCAAAAAATATAAAAAAAATAGAAATTCAATTCCAAACCGATTTTTTTTTAATTTCAAAATTTTGGCCAAATTTCAAAACTAAATTTAAAAATTTAGAAAATAGAAATTGAAAATAAGTTGTCAAACATTCCTAATTTTAAATTTTATAAAATTTGGAAATTTAAATTTAAATTATGAATTATGAATTGAAATGATTATTAAAGGATCCATAATATTCTCATCTTTAATTAATTAATTTTGAATTTTAAGAAATATTAATGTCTACACCATTAAATAAAAGAGAAAAATAACGTCAGACCCTATACTTATTATAAAAATGCCATTTAGGTCGTGTACTTATTTTTGTAATAGTTTATTTTTAATTTTTTCAAATGCATTACATAAAGATTGTTTTAACTTGAATAAAATTTAATCGAAAGAGTTGAAGAACAATTAAATAAAAATAGAAAAATAACTAAAAACATTATTAAAAAAAGTTAGTTATCTTTATGCGGTCACTTTTTTATAATATTGGACTAAACTGCCATAAAAATAAGTATAAAATCTATGAATAATATTTAAGATAAGTATAAGACCTAGGTAATCACCATCCCGAAATCAAAATACTTCTTTCTACGTACAGTACCAAATACCAATGTATGACTGACTAGTAACATAATGTAATATTCATGTATTTGGGCTGGAGTAAACTCTAATCTTTCAAAGGATTGTTAATTTAGAATATGTATGATAAATACATGATAAGGACCAATCTAAGCATTTTGATGTAATATTCATGTATTTTGCTTTAGTCGTTCTCCCATTTTTTTTTAAAAAATTTTATTGTACACTAATAAATATTAAAATGCTACTAAATTCTAAAGGATCTGTAAGTGATACTCCATCAAACTTATGTAGAAAAACTTTTCCCTGATCCTACTGGTGTGAACATTGGTTTGGTTGATAGTAAATTACTCTTGCTAACTTATGTTGACTCAACTGCAACTTACCATTCATCCTTGTAACTTTTGTCCCTAAGAGAAAAGGATAGATCACCTAATTCTTTCATTAAAAAATTATAGTTTACATGTGTAAGTCTTGTAAGTCCATTTGTGTCTTTGTTTGCATTCTCGTGTGCAAAGCATGAAATTTATTTATTTTACTTAGTGTTTTGTCTACCTCTTTGTTCGGTGCTTTGCTTGAGATTAATATTGCATACACTCGCGTAGATTTTAACATTATTGTATATTTGTATGATACACACACCATGAGGTGGTTGGGAGCATATTTATTGCACATTAAAATGTATTTTTACTTGCATGTGTTTCCCTAAGTTGATGGGAGTTTATCACTTTTTTTTTTTGGTAAATTTTTGCCTTAAAAAAACATACTTTTAGTGGCTCACAGGGGTTTCACGGAAGTCTCGCAGGTGGCTCACCGAGGTGGTTGGAGAAGGGTTTATAAGTGAGCACAAGGTGAAACTGTGATTTGTTGGACCTCGCTGATATGTCGAGGAGAGTTTGTTGGGGTGGTTAGCGAAGCCTCGAGAAAGGTGCTTGGCTAGGTGTCGACAAAGGATTGGCGAGGGTCTTAGAAGCTAAAAAATCAGCTATAAATATCCTCCTCCTCTCACTTATTAAATACACATTTACACATATATTTTATCCTCTTTCTTACATTTTTTACATATATTTCTCACACTACATATTTAGTGTTACGTATTTTTATAACGTGTAAAAAAATATATTTTGATGTATTTGAGAAATACTTTATCACTTGTATTACTAATACTTTGAGTGTATTTCTGTATTAATAATTTAGAGGTGATTCGTTTACTTGGAGTTTAAATATTTTCAATAGGTGATTCCGTAGTTTTAACACATCAAGTGTTTTTTCTAAGTTAAACTACATAGTGGTGATGGAGTTTATTAAACTCATTTATAAACAAAGTTTTCGTAATAATAATACATCGAGTATATTTATGTATTACTATTATAAGGTGGATTTTCTGTATCAAAATACCTCTATTGTGTTTCCGTATTGTTGATACGAGGTATTTTATCTTAAAATCATACTTTAGGTAAATTGCATATATTGTTGTACACACATACTAAATTGCAAGTATTTGCATTATACTGCGTGGTGATGTAGCTCTAGAGGTGAGCTAGATCCAGTGAGGATCAAAGTAACTGTGATGATAGCATGTGATACTAGCCTAGGCTGTTAAGATAGGTAGTCCCTAACTGATAGAGGTATTTAGAGTTTTATCTTTATCAATTCTGTAATAACTATTTTATTTAATTTAGTGAATTTTGGCTACTGAATGATTGCCTTAAGCAACTTGTGGATGTTACCACTTAGGATTAGACATTAAATGAGTTTACCATGTTATATTATTGCATTTGTATGCTCTGTTGTATAAGTTAGTACAATATGAGTATTCACGGTATATGTGACAACATATATAGTTTATACTAAGATTGGAAAGCATATATTGCTTTTACTTCTATATCTATTCTTTGCCTTATCTATTATTTGCAATTATGTGATATCTATTAATTACTTTTCTGTAGCTTGTACGAGAGAGGTGAGTCCTTAGATATTCGTATCACCTTATCTTGGTCGTGTAACCAAGTAAGGACTCTTTTAATATGATTAGTAAATTGCTAAATTTTGTCACCATTGTTTCCAAAAATGATTATGCTAACCACATGCACTAGATCAACAGTTAATGCATCATTGGAATGATTAACAAACATAAAAGAATCACCTTTGGATTGAAGAAAACTCAAAATCTTAAGGTTAGCTTTCAATTTTTCATTACTGGCCCTAGGTGCTTGTTTAAACCCGTCGATAGCCTTTTTCATTTTACAAACCACAGGTATTGCAGAGTTTATGTAAAACTATTTTGATTGCTGCATAAACACATCTCTTCAAGTCTTCCTTGGCTACTACTCTTAATTTATACTTCTCATGTATGCAACCTAGTTTGGTTTTCACCTTATATAACCACTTTATTTCTATAACCTGCATTTCATTAGTTAAAGGAACCAATTTCCAAGTATTATTTCTTGTCAACACATCATATTTTGCTTGCATTTCTCCCCTCCACTTAGGTTCTAAACAACCTTGTTCATAATTTTGGAATCTTACAAGATATTATGAGTAACAGTGAAGACTTTAGCTTATGTATACCAGCTTTAGATTGTCTTATCATTGGATGAATATTATTTGGACTGGTTGGTCTATGGATGTTATTTATATGCCGATCAAAAGCTAAAGGAATTGCAAGAAATAACTTCATCATATCAGTTCCTATGTCAGTAAGGAAAGGGTTTGAATTATTAGGTGTAGGAATGTTAGCTACAGTAGGTTAATGACCATATGTAGTTGATTGAGCATTCCTAATACTTAATTGCTGGGGTGAATGACCCATAGAAGCAATATCTGAAGTGCGGCTAGGCATATTGATAATAGGTGTAGCAGGATTGTTTAGTTGAAATTTTTCAATAATAATTGGCTTTTGGGACGGTTCTAAAATTAGAAAAATTGGCCAATTGTCTCAAAATGGGTGTTTTGGGGATGGTTTTAGCGTTGTTTTACGGAAAAGTTTTTAGGGACGGTTATTAACCGTCCCGAGATATGTTACCTTTTAACCGTCCCTAAAACTATAAATTTTTTTAATTACAAAACTAGTATTAAGTAGACAAACCCTAAAAAATTTAGAGACCCAGCACAGCTCCAACTTTTTCGACAGCCGTGTGACTCCCACATTCTAGGGTGCCACTTCCAGCTGCTGTCGTTCCCTGCTATCGTTCGTTTTTTGGGACGGTTATTAACTTTCCCCAAAAGTAGAAGTTTAATCGTCCCAAAAGGCTTAGGGACGATTGTTTGGGTTTTAGGGATGGTTACATTTTAACCGTCCCTAAAAGTGTCACTTTTTGGGACGCCCATATACGGGATGGTTACGACCCAAAAAACAACCGTCTTTAAAAGTCTTTTGATACGGTTAATAACCGTCCCTAAATCCCTTTTTTGTACTAGTGAAAGTTGATGGTGGCACATCACTTACTTCTTGATATGATAAATGCTCAAAAGAAGAAGATTATGAAGGCAACTTAATAAATTGTGGTGGTTAAAATAATTGAACAATTGTTGTAGGTGATTGGGCTTTTGGATCAAGTATAGGAGTTGTGAGGAAAGGAAACTAATCTTTATGAAATATAACATCTTTGCTTGTATAAATTTTACTTGTGTCCATGTGCAAACGTAAATATCCCTAGTGCTTTGGTGCATAACCGAAAAATACACATGGAGTTGAACATGCTTGCAAATTATGCTCGTTATGAGCTTTCAAATATGGGTGGCAAAGGCACCCAAACACTCTTAGAAAAGCATAATAAGGTACTTGTCATATAACTTCTCATAATAAGGTACTTGTCATAGATTGATGTATGACAAGTATAAATCTAGTACTTAACAGGTATCCTAGATTCAAGTATAAGAGTCCTTTTGGTTTCAATAATCCTTCTCTAACTACTCTTGATGCACATATAAAATACTCGATTATTCTATGATTATTTGGGATTAAAATAAGGATTTAGGACTTAATTTTATTCATTTTATTGAATTATCGTACAATTATTATTTTGGGAGTTACTGTGTATGTTTTGATGAATTTCAAGTAATTTGAGCTTAAATGAAAAATACGTACATCACTTGTGGTGCAAGGCAAGTAAATTGGCACACAAGCACTTGCGTCCTAGCCCAAGCTTATTGGCATCACAACTTAACCCTCTTGGATCAGATTATGCAAATTTGGAAGATCTAACCACCTCAACGGTGACCTCTCGAGTTGCAAATGTTTTCCTAAAAATAAATAGGCTCCGTGGTGGTATGTTACGCCCGCAGCCCACATAATTCATGCAAATTATGGACCTTTTTCAATATCTCAATTGGACCCAAACTCTAATGTGATTAGAAATTGTGTGTATCTATAAATACAATGTAGAGTCCTAAAACTATAAAAAAACAAAAAACAAGAAAGGAAAAAATCAATTTTTTTGTGTAATTATAGAGAATAAATCACAAAATTAGAATTATAATCAACCTTCAAGAACCAAATTCCAGCAGAAGCTTTTGAGAGAAAAATTTGAAGAATAATTGGAGCTTCAAAGTAAAGATTGGAAGATTAGAGAGTATGGTGACAATGTTCAAGAGATTGAGCTTGTACTTCTTTTTCAATCTTCTATATTTTGTAATAATTTCTTCGGTTATAATTATGAGTTTTTTGAATATCATGAGTAGCTAATTTTTATTAATCTAGGGGTCTTATGAACCTAATTTTTTAACATGTGATGAACTAAATTATCTCCCATCTTTTAATCGCAATTTACAATTATATTATTTGATCTGAGTGAATTGTTAATTAATTGCTTGATAGCCAATTAATCTGTAGAAGTATATAGGTAGCTTTGAGAGAAGTATTTATATGTTTGTCTTGATCAAACAGTGATAACTTTATGAAAATTGAGTTATTATATAATTTTCATGCTTAATATTAACTTGTCTAATTGAATAAATAATATTTATGGGATTAAAATATTAAATAAGATAAATTTTTGGTCAAATGGTAAAAATGAATGAAAATATAATTTTTGAAATTTTTTTGAAAATTTAAGGATTTTTATGAATTATTTTTATACAGGTGGATGCATATAAAAGTATCTAGAATGACTTTAGAAATACCTAGAGACATGTGAAAACCAGCTAGCACCACACAAGCAACAAAAACAAAATCAGATCGTGCTGAGTGTCAAAACTTACAAGTCCTCTTGACACGTGTCAACACGACATTATTTTTGAAAGTCACCGAATGGTCTACCTGTGTCATGTGTCATGCCACATGAGCCAAACCAACCAGTAGCGACTCATCGCGTGGTTCTAGCTCAATCAATTGTTCCACGTAGCATTCCAGAGCATGCCACATGTCGAGCGCACATTGCTTCCTTATTTTCTCTGTGCCACATGTCGTGCGCTCGTTGGTCCCACCAGCTCTATTTGCCACATATCATGATCCTATTAGCTAGCCCATATTTTTATCTCATTTTCATCTCATTTTCATCTCAATCCTTGTTTTTTTAGATGATCCAATTGCCATAAATTGACCTAAGCATTTTATACCTATTTTATCTCCTTTTGCACGAATTTTCAACAACCTATTCACCATTTTTCCCTCGCTTCTACTTCCATATCTATCCTCCATCCATTCCATCACTCCATTAACCATTTTTATCCATCAAAATACTATTTTTAATCTTTCTTTTTAGATCTTTCTACATTATTTTAAAAATATAAAGAGTGTTTTGAAAAAGGCACAATAGAACCACCATTGGAGCATAAAGAGAGCTTTTTGGAGATGAGAGTTTGAGGAATCCTCATTAAGTTTACATTTTCATACTCCTTTAGTTGTAAATTTTATATTTCATATGATTTTTGCTCTTGATATTATTATATTAAAAATGTGTATTTTGTGCTTAAACTCTCTTTAAGGATTCAATAGAACCCATTTTATGAACATAATTTATGCTATTAATTTAATATTTTGTGAGTGTTTAATTTATCTAATTTATGTGCTTAATGCTCCTATTTAAATTGATCATTAATTAGGTAATTTGTTAATTTTGTGTGCAATTAAAAGATTGGTATGAAATTATGAACATGCATTAAATTAATACATGTGTAATGAGGAAGAAATTTTCATTATTATATGTGTAATCAATTTTAAACTCTATGTACTTAATGACTCATGAATGTTTAGATGGCCATAGACATGTGTGCTAGGTTTATATGGATTATGATTAACATGACCATAGACATATGGGTGATAATTACTTGAGTAGAGTTTGATTAATAATTTTTGCATTTAGTTTGATTTTATTGAGATATAGAAAATCGTGGGAGAAGTTGAATTTATAGACTTTTTTTCATTGTGTAGTGAATCTATTTTTTATTTTAATTTGCTACTCATTTTTGATAGTTCAAATAGAAAGGGAAAGTATATATTTTGGTACTTAGTTCTAAAGCACGCCTTAATAAGTTCCTCGTGGGTATGACAACCAGTTTTTAAAAATACTTATCACTTGTACACGACTTATGCACTTGCAGATTTCGTGCCAAATAACATACATAGTTTCTAGGCTAAAAAGTACGATTCATATGTATGTGATCCATAATTGACGTGCTTCATTAGTTGTGATTTAATCTAATTAGTATGAGAGTGTGATTAGGTTAGGTTATTATATTATGTGTAGTTTACTTGAGCGAGTAATGCATGCATAGTTTAAAGTTCATGGATCATATAATTGTTGCTAATTATTTCGAGAGGAATTTAAAAATTCACATGCTTAGGAGATTGGGATATTAACGACTACCTAAATTATATCTCTCATATATAGTTCTTCGTTTTGAGTTATTGAAGTTTAGTTTTGTTATTTAATTTTAGCTTTTATCTCTTATTGTCCAAATAGTAGTGTTAATATTTGAATTAGTACTTTGTTATTCATTATACTTTTTCTTGTGGGTCCAATACTCATTCTTTAAATACTTATTATTTGTACATATCTCATATACTTGAGTACTTTGTTATTCATTATACTTTTTCTTGTGGGTCCAATACTCATTCTTTAAATACTTATTATTTGTACATATCTCATATACTTGCTGTGTTGCGTGGTCAACTCTTAACAACTTCATTTTGAGCAAAAGAGTGTGGACATGTAAACTTTATGAGCAATCCTTTCACTTTCCCAATCATTAGACAAAAATTGAAATTCTCCCACACCATCAAATTGCACTTGTTTGATTTTCACCTCAAGCTTACCATTTCTTTGAACATAATTAGAGTAGTTTTAAACTGAATTTTATTGGATAAAAAATAAATCCACATAAATCTTGAGTAGTCATCCACAACTAACAAAAAATTTGTAGCACTAGTAGAAGCCATAATTAGTGATATTCATAAATCAACATAGACAAGATCTAACATCTTACTAGAATGTTCATGACTACTTGTGCAATACAATCTATGAGACTTTCCTAAAGGATAAGTATTACATTTAAAAACATCATCCGAGACTTTCCTAAAGGATAAGTATTACATTTAAAAACATCATCAAGAGAATTTGATCTATTTAAATTGTCTTCCTGATTAACTTGATGCAATATAGTGTTTGAAGGATGCCCTAAACTACTGTGTCATATACACTTGTTAAGATTACTACCAGAAGCATCAGAAGCGTAAACTTGACTCATGGTATCAGTGAGAGGAGAATTGGAAACTTGCAAAAGATGTTTGATGTTGTATAGTTTGGGTGAAACTCAATATGTTCTTGTTCGAGGGGGAATTGTTAGGTGTACGAACAAGTCCTACATTAAAAAAATATAAATAGAAAATTGAGTATATAATTGGGACATGTTACTCCTCCTAATAGGTTAATCTTTTGGGATAGAACCCTAGGCCTAACAAGTGGTATAAGATCTAGGGCCCAATTTTCATTGCATAGCGCACATAAGGTGGATCCTTAATTTGAAAGTAGACCCGTGTAGGTTGAGCATGTGGCCCAAGTTTGAACTAATGATGAGCTCCCTATTGGATAGTGTTGGGAATTCTGCAATATTGTTCTAGACTCATTTGAACTCCTTGAAGTTTGATTAAGTTAGCATGGGTTCTTTGACTATTTCTTACCACGCGTTTGAACTTGTTTGAGTATGGAAGCCTGTTTGGTGAATGCAGTTTAATGGTTAGTCCTAGGTATTGGGACTTGTTTGGAGTCTTGGGTGCAAATGTGTTCTCGTTCGAGGGGAGATTGTTAGGTGTGCGAACAAGTCCCCCTTAAAAAAAAGTATGAATAGGGTATATAATTGGGATGAATTACTCCTCCTAATAAGTTAATCTTTTGGGTCGAAACCTAGGCCCAACACTATATATACATCATTATCTACACAAAGCTTGTTTATTGACAATAAATTAGCGAAAACTTGTGGAGTCTGCAACAGCTCTTTTAGTACAATTATGTGATTGTTAAGAAGCCTATCACCATTGTCTAGGTACTGAACAGATAATTTATTACCAAAACCTACAATCACACCTGCAACACCTGAAGAAATAAATAATTTGAAGAAACAATCTAACCGAAGAAGTAATGGTTTCTCCGATATATTTTCATTCTTAATTCGTATGAGTTTGTACATTGTTTATATAGGAAAATATTAATTACTATTACAACTACCACATTCAATATTTACAGCTGCACGTTTTCTTTGATAGGCGCCGTCTGCCGTGAAGGTTGGTAACTGTCGGTAGGTGCCGTCTTCTTTGATAGGCGCCGTCTACCGTGAATTGTTGAACGTCGGTGCGTTCATTGTTGAATTCAACACTCCCCCTCAAGTTGGTGCATAGATGTCTGTCATGCCCAACTTGACTGAAACTTCTGTGAATACTCGATATGAGACTGCTTTAGTGAGAATATCAGCCAATTGATCTTCTGACTTAATTTTTGGCAATTCCAAAGAATTTTCTTCTATTTTTTCCTTAATAAAGAATCTGTCCACTTCAACATGTTTTGTACGATCATGTTGGACTGGATTGTGAGCAATATCACATGCTGCTTTATTGTCACAAAATAATTTAATTGATTCTTTAACAGGATATCCCAAATCATTCAAGAGAGATTGTAACCACAAAGCCTCACAAAGTCCAAGTGCCATGCCTCTGTATTCAGCCTCTGCGCTTGAACGGGCGACAACATGTTGTTTCTTACTTCTCCATGTTACAAGATTTCCACCTACAAAAGTGAAGTAGCCTGATGTAGATCGCCTATCATTTATTGATCCAGCCCAGTCAGCATCAGTATATACTTCTATTCTTTGGAACTCTGTAATTTTTTTGAACAATACTCCTTTTCCAGGAGCAGACTTTAGATACCTCAAAATACGAATAACTGCATTCATATGTTGTTCTCCAGGATTATGCATAAATTGGCTAACAATACTTAAAGCATAGGCAAGATCTGGTCTTGTGTGTGCCAAATACATCAACCTTCCAACAAGCCTTTGATATCTTTCTTTATTTACTGGAACTTGATCCAGCTTGATACATAACTTTAATCCTTCCTCCACTGGTGTATTAACTGGTTGACATGCCGACATACCAGTTTCTTTTAATAAATCCAAGGCATATTTTCTTTGAGATAAGAAGATTCCTTCTTTTGATCGAGAAACCTCAATCCCAAGAAAATATTTTAAGGAACCAAGGTCTTTCATTTCAAATTCTCTAGACAAATATCTTTGTAGAGCTTTCCTCTCTTCATCATCATTTCCTGTTACTATCATATCATCAACATATACAATAAGTGCAGTGATCTTACCATGCCTTTTTTTCAGAAATAAAGTATGGTCTGAATTGCTTTGCTGGTAGCCAAATGCCTTCATAGACTTTGTGAATCTGCCAAACCATGCTCTTGGAGATTGTTTTAAACCATACAATGATTTTTTTAATCTGCACACCTTTCCATCATGTATTTCTGATTTCTTGATTCCTGGTGGTAGATCCATATAGACTTCTTCAATTAAATCTCCATGTAGAAAGGCATTTTTTACATCAAACTGATATAATGGCCAATCTAGATTTGCAGCTAGAGATACCAAGACTCGAACAGTGTTGATTTTTGCTACAGGTGCAAATGTTTCTGTATAGTCGATCCCATATGTCTGAGTGTATCCTTTTGCCACCAATCTTGCTTTATAACGTTCAATCATACCATCTGCTTGGTACTTTACTGAAAAAATCCATCGACATCCAACAATTTTCTTTGTTGGTGGACGATCGACAAGTTCCCAAGTTCTATTTATTTCTAAGGATCTTAGTTCCTCATTCATAGCTTCTTCCCATTTTGGGTTAGCTAAAGCTTCCTGCACACTGTTAGGAATAGATACAACAGATAATTGATTCACAAATGACATATTTGATTTTGACAAACGGTGTGTAGACACATAGTTATTCATGGGATATTTGACTTTACTTGAAATCTCAGGTTCATACATGGTTTTAGGAATACCTCTGTTAAGACGTGGTGGAAGTATTTTTCTGGTTGGTTCAATAGTTGGAACATCCTCTGCAAACGATTGGTTAGGTATATCAGCAACTTGTGGAGTAGGAAACTCGTACTCACTTAATGGTAGTAATGAATTTGTTTGATGATCTTGGAGTTGACGAGGACTTGATTCCATTTCTCTTGAATCTCTTTCATTTTGGGAGTTATTACCATCTGAAGACAAATTATTTGTGTTTTGATCACATATAATTTGTCTTTCTTCATAAGGTAACAATTTATATGTGAGGGTCTGAATTTCATCATGGTTGTAGTTGTACTCCCCCTGAAATTCAGGCTTAGAAGAGAAATACATTGTATCCTCATGAAAAATAACATCCATGGTGGTAATCATTTGTTTTGTTGGAGGATGATAACAACGGTACCCTTTTTGTTGTGTAGCATATCCCATAAAAACACAACGTAGTGCTCGTGGATCCAACTTGCTACGTTGCTGTTTATGTAGGTGTACAAATGCTACACACCCAAAGACATGGGGAGATAAATTTGGAACACTTGGTGCAACAATTGCTTTGGTGATGGCTTGTAGTGGTGTTTGGAAGTCAATTGAACTGGAAGGTATCCGATTGATCAAATATGCAGCAGAAACAAGTGCTTCTCCCCAATAAGATAATGACATATGAGCTTCAATCAATAAGGCACGGACAACCTCCAATAAGTGTCGATTTTTCCTTTCTGCAACTCCATTTTGCTGAGGTGTATCAACACAAGTAGTTTGATGAATAATTCCTTCTGATTGAAGATATTCTTGAAGCTCAGAACTCTTATATTCTCCTCCATTATCACTACGTAAAACTTGAATCTGTGTATTATATTGAGTACGAACCATTTTATGAAATTTTCTAAATAATAAGTTTACCTCACTTTTAGATTTCATTAAACAGACCCAAGTCATTCTACTAAAATCATCAATAAAAGTAACAAACCAACGTGAGCCACCCAAAGTAGAGACTTTAGAAGGGCCCCATACGTCAGAGTGTATAACCATAAAAGGAAAAGGACTTTTATTTAAGGTTATAGGAAAAGAAGAACGATGACTTTTTGCTAACTCACAAACATCACACTTTAAAGAAGAAATATCTAAATTTAAAAATAAACTTGGAAATAATTTCTTTAAATATCCAAAAGAAGCATGACCCAATCTCCTATGCCATAGCCATATATTTGATGTATCCTTTCTTTTAGATCCATTAGCTACCAGTGCATGATTTGTTGAAGCCAAGTCCAAATAATACAAGTTTTCTCGCCTAATACCACGACCAATCGTTTGCTTTGTTTGGATGTCCTTGAACACACAAAAGTCAGGCCAAAAAGTAACAAAACATGATAAAGCAGTGGTTATTTGAGAAATAGATAAAAGGTTATACTCTAAAGAAGGAACAACTAGCACTGAATCTAAATTTAAAGTACTAGTGAGAGATAAAGAACTTTCCCCAATAACTGGAGTTGTGTTACCATTGGCAGTGCAAACAGTTTTGTGTGAAGATGATTTTGAGATTTGTTTAGAATTGAATGTCATATGATCAGTTGCACCTGAATCAATTATCCATGTATTATTAAAAACAGGAGGAAAAGCTTTCTTACCAACATTGTTTGAGGTTGCTACTGATGCTGAGGAGTTTGCAACATGATTATTCATTGCTTCAACATTGGTGGCAATAGACATCTGTCTTGGATTTTTCTTGCGAGATTCACGGCTGTGATCCCACCAATCAGGGTATCCCACAAGTTCAAAACATCGTTCTTTGGTGTGACCCTTTTGATGACAATGGGTACATTTGAATGATGATTTTTCAACAGCCTTTTTAACATTCATTCGTTCTTGCTGATTTGAAAAAGAACGGTTTTGAGATATCATGGCGGAAGCATCAGAGTCTCCAGATTTTTCTTTTAATGATATTCGACGCACTACTTCTCGTCGAATCAAGGAGTAACATCCTTCTAAATCCGGGATGGTTTCTTTTCGCAGAATTTCTCCACGAACCTGCTCAAATTCATCATCTAATCCAGCAAGAAAAATATGTACCCTCAATCTTTCAACAGACTCTTGATATGATATTAAATCATCAGGATCTTTCATGACCACCTTATCACGATGGTCTAGTTCTTGAAAAATTTCAGTTAACTCTCCATAATATTCAGAAAGTGATTTTCCATTTTGTCTGGAAGTAAAGGCTTTTTGGTTTAAGACAAATACCTGTAATTCGTCAGTTCCATCATAAAATGCCTTTGCCAAAGCACCCCAAATTTCAAAAGCAGTTGGTATGCGTAAGTAACGCTTCATGATTTCAGGACTCATTGACATAAGTAGCCATCTCTTCACTTTTTGATTTTCTGCATACCACTTGTTATAATTTTCTGATGTTTTTTCGGGTTGCAAATTTTTGTCATGAATATAAGAGAATTTTTCTCTCTCTGCAATATGCATTTCTATTATTTGAGACCAAACATCATAATTAGTCTCAGTAAGAATAATTCCAGCATTAAAAACACCTTCGGAATGGACAGATTGTACAATAACTGGAGTTGATTTCTCCACAGGTAATGAAATTGTGTCCTCTGTCATGATGTTATGGTATAAAAACTAGAAAAATGGTGTAATAATTTCAGAACTGGAAGGAAAAATGCAAGAACCGGTATAAAGAATATGAAACCGATGGTTTTTTAAGAAGAAATGGACAAAACCGGATAAAAAACACAAAACCGGGTACAAAATTGGTTTAAAAAACCTTGAAAAATGGACCAAACCGGTTTGAAAAGTACAGAACCGGAGAAAAAAACCGGTTTTGGACTTTTAAAATGGACCGAACCGGTCAAATTTGCAAAAACTGCGAAAAAAACCGGGTTCAGACCGAACCTCCGGTCTAACCGGACCGAACCTGGGGTGTGAGCCGGACCGGACCGGACCGAGCCGCGTGAGTCGTGTGAGATGAGCGGAGCGGAGCTGAGTGCGCCGAGCCGAGCCGAGCCACGTCAGCGTCTTCAACCTTCAGCTGGCGCGTGAGAGCGCGTGGAAGAGCGTGGTGGCGCGTGACTTTTTGCAGTTAACTTCTGGTGGCGCGTGGAGGCGCGTGTGGAGGTTTTTTTCTGTCCTAATTTTACCAAAATGCTCAGAATTTTGTTTAGAGTAATCTGGTAAAATTAGGTGAGATAAATAATGACTCAAAAATGAGGTTTTTAATTAATATTTGTTTGGGTGTTTGGGTGAGAATTTTTTTTCTGAGAAAAAATATTTTTCAGAGAAAGAAAACTCAGTTTAGGCTAACAAGGGCTTCAAATTTGTATAGAGCAACGACTTGGCTCTGATACCATGAAGAAATAAATAATTTGAAGAAACAATCTAACCGAAGAAGTAATGGTTTCTCCGATATATTTTCATTCTTAATTCGTATGAGTTTGTACATTGTTTATATAGGAAAATATTAATTACTATTACAACTACCACATTCAATATTTACAGCTGCACGTTTTCTTTGATAGGCGCCGTCTGCCGTGAAGGTTGGTAACTGTCGGTAGGTGCCGTCTTCTTTGATAGGCGCCGTCTACCGTGAATTGTTGAACGTCGGTGCGTTCATTGTTGAATTCAACAACACCATGATTATCCCTTGCCTCATCAATGTTAGCTGCATTAGGTGTCAGATGAGTTGCTCTACTATCAAGAAGCCACTCTTGATTATCATTTGACTTTGTATCATTAAACTCAGCTACCAGTATTGTATCTCCTTGAGTCTTTAGCAACAAATCTGTCAGTTTGTAGTGGGTGACAGTTGTATGACCCTCCTTCATGCATACTTGACATTGAGATCGCTCTCTTGGTTTCTTAGTCTTTCTAGAATTGCTTTTACACTTTCTTTTGTTTCTAGAGTTACTACTGGGTAAACCATGAAGAAACTGGAAAAAGTTCCATCCCTATGAAGATTTATTTGCAATACCACCTTCCAACTTTTGCTGATTGTCAGTTCCATCTTAACTTCCCAAACTGTGCAACATTTTCCTGTAACATATTAGCCTTCATTCCTTGCTGGATGGGCCTCTACTCTCTAGAAAACAAGAGACTGTGAACCTCTTGCAATGACCCTAGCTTAGTTCGAAGTAACATACTAGTGATAAATCACTATAGTTCCAGTTCAAACCATGAAGAAACTAATAGATCAAGTCCTTCTCAGCCACCCTTTAACCAATAGTACCCAGATGGTTTTCAATTTCTTTTGCTTCTAGCATGTAATCATCAACACTTCTATAATTTTGCCTTAGATTTTGAAAATGAGATCTAAGCTTCGTGATTCTAGATTTGGAGCTAAATGAAAAGTAAGCTTCAAGTGCTCTTCATATCTCAACTACACTTTATTTCCCATAGACTGTTGACCTCACGTACAGTAGTTGTGACAGATCCATATAGCCAACTTTTGAGAAGATTGATCACATTATTCCAGTTAGCATATTATAGATTAACCACTCTAATTAATCTGCGTATTTCCAACAGTACACAGCCAGAACTGCACAGGTGTATTCTTAATACCAAACATGTAATCTTAAAGTCCTATTGACATAGCTTTCATTCCTTTACACTAGAGTATATAAAGAACATTGCAACCTATAGGCTCTTTTAATATGCAATTTTGTACATAAATACTTAATAATCTCCAACAATGTTCAGCGCTCCTCAATAGTAGATATATAAGCATTATTTCGTACTTTATACTGTGCCCATAATGATTAAATTTGGGGTTGGTTTTATTTTGTAAGAGCTTAAAGTTCTATCTAAAAAGGTTTCCTTATTAGATAAAGTACATTAAATCCTTATTACTCATGAATCACACAAAGTTTGATAATTGTGTGACCATAACATTGCAACCTATTGGTTAATTTAATATGTGATTATGTACATATATACCAAACATGAAATCTTCAAGACCATGAGCAATGACAATACTCAATAGTTGTTCATGCTATAGAAGGTAATTTGTCCTATCAAGCTTAACAGAGAAGGTAAGATTTATAATAGGGGTAATGACCTAAGACTACTCAGTTAATGTAACATCACACCCAGAAGGAGCAGTTTGTGGTCGAGTACCCCTACCTTCACCAATGTGACCTAAAGAATGTTGAAAAGTAGTCCTACATGGTAATATGATGTCTGCAATTTTCAGAGGTGCAAAAATTGCTCAAAGATGTAGCTCTAATATCATACGAGAAATGTAAAAATAGTAGTAACATGAAAATGCTCGGCATATCTTTCATTCCTTTACACTGGAGTATATAAAGAACATTGGAACCTATAGGTTCCTTTAATATGCAATTTTGTACCTATACCTAATAATCTCCAACATTGTTCAGCGCCCCTCAATAATAGATATATATGCATTATTTCGTGCTTTGAATTGTGCCAAGAATGATTAAACTTGGGGTTAGTTTTATACAATTTGTAAAAGCTTAAGGTTATATCTAAAAAGGTTAACTTAATAGATAAATTACTTTAATTTAAATCCTTATTACTCATGAATCACACAAAGTTTAGTAATTGTGAGACTTTGTTAACACACAACTACTAAAAAGTTTAATGCGTATCATATTTTAGTGGATGCATGTATTGATTGTAGAATAACTCATATATATAAATATATATATACGATGGCATATAATTTATTATGTAAGTTATACACCACCAGTTATAAGAGTTGAAATGTTAAGAAATAGTTTTCTCTCGTTTATTAATTATAAATCTTAACAATTGTAATTAAATAATGTAGTAACTTGTGTAAAAAATATATTTTGTCATTGAAGCTTTAAATGAAACTTCCTAAAAGATTATTGCATTTACACATCTACAGCTACCACATATAGATCTAAACCGTTATGATTAAATAATACAATAATTTGTGTAAAAAAATTGAGTTATTGATCCCATTGCATTTGCAAATCTATAACTGCTACATATTATGCTATAAATCTATCTTGGAATAAGAATTAATAGGTATTGGGAATCAATTTTATTGGGGAATTGATCTCGTACCTCCTTAAGAGTCTCATATTTTTCTTTGCACCATTAGTATTATAGGATATATATATAAGTTTCTCTTAATTTCTTTATTCACAAGGTTAAATGTTTTGGTGGCCATTTCTTATATTAATTCTCGTATATGTTTCCTCCAATTCAGGTAAAGGTAAAGACCTATTATACATTGACCCTCTTCATTCATTTTATTCTTAAAATTAAGCAGTTACTCATAAAAAATAAAAAAAAAATTAAGGGAATATCATTATTTCAATCCAGAAAACTACCAAGTTTCCTCCCTTTCTCGGTAATTAAGTAGTTTGCTTGAGAATTATAAAAATCTAGTTAATATATTCCAGTAACTGTTTAAGCATCAACAATTGCATTATACTAGTTCAATATCAATGTTTATATGAAGAAAAAAAAATGTATACCATTTTCGCTAGTAATATATATATATATATATATTTTAATGATTGAGTTTTATTTATAATATTCTTTAGATGAAAATATTTAATAATTTTTTTAAATTATTTTATAACATTTATAGAATCACTAGGTTTGTTGGCTCATGCTTCCATTCCATTTATATCACCTTATACTATTTAAGAATTATTAGAGTGGTGTTAGACATAAAATTACACATGCTATGTGGCACAGTATTACACTTCCTACTAAATACTATGGTTTGCAGCCTAGTCCTAAGTGCAGCAAGTAAGCTCAATTGCATGATAATGGACTCATTAATAACTAAGCGTCGAATATCCCCTAATTATCCTATAAGAGATAATTAGAGAGATATAAGCCTCAATGTTAGGATAAATTTATCTCCTCGGGTAAGTAACCAACAACAGATATATCTTTATCACCTATATATGCACTTTATACACATCCGTATACAAGAAATAATTCATAGATACTACCTATTTTCTCTCTATCTCCATTTCTTCTCCCTATAATAATGGAGTTGAGGCTTAGTTCACCTCCTTTATCGCCATTACTCGAACTAACTTAAGCATTGGAGGGCCAAAAGCCACCACACTACGTGGTGGTTTGAGGTCCTCACGTGTTTTCTTTGTTCGCAGGAACACAACAAGGAGAAATACACCCCTATTATGATGTTGAGAAAAACAAAAACATCTGGCGCTGTCAATGAAATAAAAAAGTGTATTCTACTAGTTGACAATCAAAAAATAGAATCATAGGATCAATTGTTGTGTTCTCCATCATATCCGAAAAACATAAGAAAAATCGCTTTTCTGAGCGCCCCAATGAAAGTTGAGCAAGCATCCAACATAAATCTCTCACTCAAACTTTACCATATGTTCTCCTGACTAAGATGAGTCCTCCCACAAGTTCTAGAACTTCGGCTTTGTCAAGCAACATAGAAACTCCACCATATGCTCAATCACCTGTGTCCATCCAACTTGTCCATTCAATAGGCCCTACACTCATCGAGATCCTCCCACGTTAGGGCTTGACCTACTTTTCAAAGAAGAGCTCCAAATGATGCCTATTTGGTTGTAATAGAAAACACACTCCAAGACATCTTAGAATGCCTCCCAAAACCACAAGCTCCAAAATTAGATCTGAGAAGATAAAGCGTGGAAGACATATTGCAAAAAGGACTTATAGTTCCCATAGCCATCGCCACCAAATGGTAGCTTAATTTTTTACAACTCTAGCAAGTGAACCATCCTTGGCTGTTGAACAAAAATTTGAATCACTCCTTGGTAGGGGTGCAACCAAAAAAGGGCTCCACCTCCCACTCTTTTGTCCTACGAAGTCCTTATTCAAATCTCGAAATCCATGCATCATATCAGAAATTGGAGACCACCATCAGAAACATCACTTCTCAATTAGTTTGTACCCAAAATTTGGGGCCGAATGGACACCAAAGTGAGGCATATACCCTCCCATATGCCACCCTTATGAATGGTGGCCACACGCAGTAGGTTCTACTCATAAAATGGAAAAAATTGGCCTAAATCGATCCAGATTGCAAAACACACAGCAGACCAGTTCATATATAGTTCAAACACTTTTAGACCAGTCATTGGAGAAGCTAAACCGATTTATAATCCTCTTGATAAGATGGTCCAAATAGCATTGTTTGCCATAGCCTAGGCCCGACAACCATCGAATGACCTCACTCCAAGCTTTCTACTAGACGGACTCCTTTTGCGCTGCCAAGCATCAAATGGACTCCCTCTATGAGGCCCTATGGTCAAGAACTCATCGGACGACCTTCCTCTGCTCAGCTCGCCGACCAAAAACTAGCTGAAAAGAGAGCCACTAGACGGACAACTATGGGATAGAAAACCACCATCCACTAATACCCCGCCAGAAAGATGACACTTGGATGGGGAAACGTTGAACACAGAGCCTCCAAATGAGAAACTGTTGGATGGAAAATCGTAGGATGGAGAACCTCTAAATAGGAAATTGCTAGACGGAGAATCACTAAATGAAACTCTCTCTACTTGCGTCCACAACCTCCTAACACATGTCTGCATCAACTACATCACAACAAGTTTGAATGACTCATCCAAGAGTGCCTACTAGAGCTACAGGCTCCCAAACTACCTCTTATCAACAAGGACTCCCTGTGATACCTCCAAGGGTACATTTTTGCTTGTCCCAATAGGCTTATTTGAGTTATTTATGGACATGCCGTGTGACTTCATCCAACTAAGAATTTCTCCATCACACGATGTTACAGAACACTCTTGACAGGATGGAAAACACCATCCATGAATTTTGAAAAAACTCTCCTAAGTTGCAAATGGAAGAATGACTATGCTTGGATGATTTAACTAATGTAAGCACACCAAGTAGGGGGCTGATAGATTAGGGCTTTGCAAACAACATATGGTCAGATGAAATCACCCAAAAAATTAAAGATAAGTCATATGAACGTGATGACTTCTAGATGAGAAAGCAATCACATCAACACCTTCTGATCTCCTAACTACAAGTCATCCACTAAGATGGACAAGCAGGCCACAAGCCACAAGCCACAAGGTTTCTCAGCCTAGAAACCATATATGCAATTCAATTAAGACAAATAATTAAATACATTTATGCTTGTCCCAATAGTATTATTGAGTTAGTTATGGAAGTGTCATTTGACTTCATCCAACTAAGAATTTCTCCATCACATGATGTTATAGAACACTCCTGATAGGTTGGAAAAGACCATTCACGAATTTTGAAGAAACTCTCCTAAGTTGCAAATGGAAGAACGACTATGCCTGGATGACTTAACTAATGTAAACACACCAAACATGGGGCTGATAGACTAGGGCTTTGCAAACAACATCTGGTCAGTTGAAATCACCTAAAAATTAAAGATAAGTCATACGAACGTGACGGCTTGCAAACGGTAAAGCAATCACATCAACACCTTTTGTTCTCCCAACTACAAGTCATCTCCTAAGATGGACATGCAAGCCACAAGCCACAAGGTTTCTCAGCCTAGAAACCATGTATGCAATTCAATCAAGATACACAATTAAATACTTCTCTCAAAGCTACCTAATTGCCTCTATGGTATAATTGTTAGTTAGATAATTAATGGCATGAAAATCAAATTAAATAATATAATTTAATTTGTAATCACATTGGAATGGAGAAACAAACTTATAAAGAAATTGAGTTCAAGAAGATTGTAACAACAAATTTAGCTAATTACAATCATATTCAATAAAATCCCAAAACAATGAGAAAATATAAGAGAATAGATAAAATCAAAAGAGTAGAGAAAGATAAAACCAATCTCCACCTATCACGCAAGAAACCAATATCCTCCGACTGTCACCAGGGTGGAACTAAACTCCAACACATTTATTCTTAAATCCTTCTTTTAATTTGCCTCATTCTTTAAACTGCTGCTTCTTTCTCTAATTATTTAGGTTAGTGTAGAAAAGTGTTAAACGCTCTGTTTGGTTGCTAAGAGGTATATTTATAGGCTAAGTGTTTTAGATCACAAGCAATTACAATAAAAGTAGGAAACATGATCTAACTAGGAAACTGGTCCAAATAGGAAGTTGGAAATTTGGCATATTTCATGCACATGCAAACCAACACGTGCCACAGCCTAAAATAGTGAGCATCGCTACCTAAACAACTCGAATTGTCTAAAAGTATGCACATCGCAACATGAAAACATGTGTGTTATGGCCTAGTACTCTCATATTAAAGTGTAGAAATCACACCGTGGCTCAACTTTTTCTCCTCCGCAGCCCAATTTTTTGCTGTAGCATTGCCATAGCATTTTTGTAGCAATTGTGTCATGACTGCACAGATTTGACTCATTTTTCCTCCTTTTGCTACTATTTCACCTATGTTGGCCCAATTCATATTTAGCTTAAAATTAGTAAAATAACTCTACGAGTTTGTACCTAGACTCGCCAAAGCAACACGTCCTTCCTTAAACGTGTTTCATACAACAACGCATGTGTTCGTTCACATGCTAGAGGCCCAGAACAATGTTCATAGTCCTCCCAAATTATAAAAGGGTACACAAAGCCTAGAAGCCAAATGCCCAAGAGGTGAGCACTGGCCAACAAGGTCCCACAATAGAATTTCAAGAAGGTTATTTCTATACACAATCTTAAATATCGTTTCACCCTACGAAGGAGAGAAATAGCATCCCACAATGATGAAAGAACAAAAAGTGCTCCCACCTTAGTCTGGAATTTTAATTCTTCAATCATTAGCAGAATGACAACCCTAGTTAGCCAAACTCAGTTTCACTTTATATAATTTTGAAGCTTTAATTAAAGAAATAAAGGAAACACTTAAGATATGACAGCTTCTAGAAACATTGTTCTCCACTAATCTATGGAATCACAATGGAATGCCAAAGGGTGTCCCAAACTTAACAGAGTTCATCAATCATGACACCCCATAATAATTGATATATGACCCAATTCCATAGACAGCGGGAAGCAGTGGATGGATAGATTGCTCTTCCTTTCACGCATGTGAGAAGGGACAACCAAACTAGTGCGCTATGAGCGGGCAATATCCTTTTGATAGGATTTTCTTTGGATGGATTTCAATGAGCATGACTTTGATTTATCAACAAAATGAGCTTCCCAAGCGTAGGGGGAGGGGCAGCCAAGTTAGTGCACCATGAGCGAGCAACATCATTGTGATAGGATCTAATTAGATGGATTTCAATGAGCATGATTGTGATTTATCGACAGACTATGCTCCCTCTCACTCACGGGGGAAAGGAAGCTAAGCTAGAGCACCACGGATTAGCGACAACCTAACGATAGGCTTTATAACATGCGGATGGAATTTACAATGCATAACTTAAACTAATCTCCAAAACTCCACTCCCTCCCATGAATGGGGGGAGAGGCAGCCCAACTAGCAAACCATAAATGGCTACAAGCTAGTGATGGGTTCTACGCCTCAGGGGTGGAATTCACTAAGTGCACCTTCACTACTCCAGTCCTAACCACTCCTCATTAGGGGAGATGAAAACTACCATGCATGAGCCGAAGTTCGATGTAGGGACCACAAGTCCTGACAAAAATGTATATGCTTCCCTAGGAAGGACAATCACCATCTCTAAAACTTAGAAATTTTTAAGTCGAAAACTCCATGCTTAGACTACTTGATCAAATTTTAAGAACCTTAAGCAAGGGGGCTTAGAAAAAATTTCACCATAAGACTGTAGTGTTGTGTGCACTTGCACCATGTGAATTCATGCATTTGCCTAACCATACAAGCGTTTGGACTTGAGTTGATCAAACTAGGAGTGGGCCACACCAGGGTTGGTTGACCAAGAATGGGCTAACTAGAAGATAACTGACCAAGAGTTGGCCGAACAGAAGTTAGCTGATCAAAAGTTGGTCAAATAGAAGGCCGAATGGAAGCCAATTGACCAAGAGTGGTCCACATAGGGGATGGTCGATTAAGAGTTGACCAGACGAATGTATGACCTGTAGAAGCCCTTTAGACGAGGCTTCAAGAAGAAGGTGGACAGACAGCATTTGCCATACAAGTCAACGTCCAAGCTATGCCCTCTCCAAAGCCTCCATCTCGTGATGCCAACACCAATTCGCCTCCTAAAATGAGGAAGAACCGTGCAACATCCACACCCTTCTTGTGGAAGAACTCTAGAAGTGAGTTAAAGGCAAAGTGCAATACTCACTCCATGCAGGAACGGATAGCGTACGCCATAAAGAAACAAAAAAAATAAAGTGTATGCGCCATATAAAAATTAACAATAAGGTACACTGGTCTTACATAAATAAGAGGTACAACACATGCTTCAAATAGAAAATAAAAAAAGATATCCATTAATCACTAATAAAAAGTTTATACAAGGCTAGGGTCTACTAAAGTGAAAGGAAAGTCCACCAAATTATAACACTTTGGTGAAACAAAAATACATCAAAAGAAAGTTTAAGCAGAAATATGCTAAGGTGCACTGCCACTTTCCTCTAACGCCAATGATAAATGAGTGCCACTCTCATCCTCCTTAATACGGACTCCAACTGTAGCATTAGCAATTCGTCCTCTATGTTGGAGGCCACAACTCCATGACGAGAAGCACTCTCCCCAAGTTTCAAAAATATGGTGTCAAAGAGGACTAAGTCATTGTACACCCTCATGAAACGTCTTTTGGCGGTGGCAAACCCATGTTCCGAGACATCCAAAGTATCCATGGTGTGCACCTCAAACTCCTAATAGGTGGTAACTGCATACACCCTCCCAACCTTCAACTCTATCACATGGCCTCTGACCTGCTCTTCTACCTTGCAGAGCCACTCTGATAGCTCGTCGATGCGCTCGACACCCTAGGCAATTGCCTCCTCTCCTTACCCAAGGCAGCCTTCACCACCCTACCTCTTTCTCGGCCAACTCCTGCGCCATCAAGGCCACAATAAGTGCTAGAGAAGCAATATTAAGTGCGCTCTAGGAGCTTTCTAACTCCCTCTCCATGTCTTAGTGAATAGCCACCACCTTATCTCTAGACCGTACTGCCTCGAGTAAGTCTTCCTATACAAACTCCAGGCACAACTCTAACCTAGCTTGGGCACCCAACACAGATCTTAATTCCCTTATAAGCTACTCCAAATGTAGAATAAGTGCACGAGCATTACCTTACACAGACTCCTTATGCTCTAGGACATGACGTAGCCTTGGTAAGGTCACGATAGGGGATTTAGATCCATTGAGCTCAGAACCCTTTCCTCGACCACAACCATTGTAGGTACTTTAAACCTCTCTTGTCTCCCCTCGGCCCCCAAGATGGTGGCATAATAATTTTCACACACTCCTAACCTGCTTTCTTCCTCTGGGATCTTTTTAGAGGTCTAGTGACTCTGGAAGCTATAGAGATTCCTCTAAGGTTGAGTTCCCTGAGGAACATGAGGGCACATATGCCCATTTCCATATGCCTAGAGGGTGTTGGGAAGACATCAATAGGAAATTAAGAAAAAACCAAAGGAGTCAATATGTAGAAACCAAAAGATAACAAAATAAACTTTGAGTAGAAAGATAGCTCACATTCGATGATTAGGGGATTGCTGGTCTCAAAAGAGGCTGTGTGAGATCTAAGCCCAATGCTCGATCCTCTCCAGGAGGATAAGACGATTGCTGCTATGCTTCTACACTTGTTCTACAAGCAACCCCTTAATGAACTATTTCTCCCTTTAGGAGAGATCTCCACATCAGCAATGAACTGCATACAACAAAAGACAAACAGTTAGAATATAAAAGCTAAAACAAGACTGGGGCTTAACAAACTTACCATTATGGCATAACTTTCTAGGGTTAAGGGAAACTCTAGGAAAATCCAAATAAATATCTCTTGTGATGGAAAAGAGAGCATCGCTCCAAACCTTGTTTGTGTTTGGAAGATCCTCAATAAGGAACCTATTCCTAAAAGGCATCAAGTAGAACCAATCACCAGTATTTCTAGACAACTACGCATAGTAGCAGTAAGTAAAATCCTTTACTATCATCTCTCTCCCATGCTTTTTCCTAAGTACCCAATAGGACATCAGTATCCTATAGATGTTAGGTGGAAACTGACATGGTAGAGCACCAATATAAGATAGAAACTTCTGCACAATACACTGGAAAGAAAGCCACAACCTAGTAAAGAAGTAGTCTGCAAAAATGTGACCCTCCTAGAATAGGACTGCTCCAAACAGTATCGAGAACCTAAGACATTAGAATGATAGACTTTGGGATACTAAACATCTTCCTTATCATATCTAAGAAATAATCGAACATTTTGGATCCATACTGATTAATGGTGAAAAAAGTGGAGTTTTCCTCCTCCAATTAACTCAATGGGTTTCCAAATGGAACATCACTTGAACATTCCCCTTTGGATGAATCATACTCCAAAACCACCTCGATCAACCCTCACAAGAAAAACGGCCAAAAATACGACAATGAGACGGTCCAGATACATCAAACGGTGCATTGCGAGTCCGGCCACCGTCGGATGGATTCCTTTTGAACGGCCTGTTGGATGGAGAGGTTTTGGACAAAGAACTATCTAACAGAGAATTGCCAGACAGATCACCGTTGGATGGCAGCCCATTGAGTAGCACCCCTATGAACGGCACCTCGTCGGATAGGGCCTCATTGAATGGCATCTCGTTGAATAGCCCACCATCGATCGAACCTTCCTAGCCGAACGGACCCCCTCACTGAATGGATCTCCCTTACCGGAAAACACATGCCTGTATGGTTCCTCACTAGATGGCATATGGTAGGATGACCCTCCTTCGGTCGACACCTCACCAACCACACGCCTTCCAAATTGGCCCTTACCCCTCCTCCACTCAGCGATCACCACCATTTGTCCATCCCATTCAATTTCTATGCATACCCACAATGGCAAGATCTCTCCGTGTCTTTCCATCGCATTGGTATACATCAACTCACTTCCTGAATAGGAAGGTGTGGGTATGATTGTGGGTGGAGTGCAGTGTTCGAATGACAAAGAAAATGGGACATCTATCCTACATCCTAAGTGCTAGTAGGAAAAAATAAATAATAGAGATAAATAAAAGAAAGAGAGAAGGAAACACCCTGAAAGGACTTTCCACCACTTTTTTCCTCTTAAGGAATTGAGCTCTCCACCACACTTTCTTCCTCTAAGGAATTGAGCTCTCCACCACCACTCGCTAGAATTGTTAATTGTGTGGAGAGAATGAATGGAGACTTGTATATATAGGGGTGGGAGGCATTCCCATCCACCAACTCAAAACCCTATTCAAGGGGTGAGATTGCATGAAGAATCTTTGGATCCAAGTTTCCAATTTTGAAATTTGAATTACCCTCCGAAATTCCCCTAAAATGACTTTCCTAGAAGCAACTTTTACTTCGATATATCTCCCTTACCAAATCTTCGATTAGAAATATGAAAGTATTACGAATACCAAAAAAATGCCACACACATTCTCACGGCTTGATGAAATTCAAGTTTTTTCAAATGCATTGACAAAACAGCACATAAAAGTAGGCCACATGCCATCAGTGTGACTGAAAAGACCAAGTGATTAAATATCAACGAACGAACAACCAAACCTCTTATGCCACGTAACAGGCCCAAAAAACCTATGAGGCGGATGTTGGACATAAAATAACACATGCCATGTGACATAATATTATTGGTCCTACTTAAAAATATGACTTGTAGCCCATCCCATTGAGCGTTGAGTTAATAGATAAGCCCAACTACTAGATAAGTGACCCATTAATAACTACGCGTTGAATATCCCTAATTATCTGATAAAAGATAATTAGAAAGAGATAAGTTCATATATACACACCTTGTAAACATTTTCATACAAGTAATAATTCATAGACACAACACCTATATTCTCTCTTTCTCCACTTTTTCTTCTTATAATCAAGGAGTTGAGGCTTAGGTCTCATCTTTTATTGCCATTACCCAAACTAATTTTAAGCATTGGAAGGCCAATGGCTTCCACACCCCGTGATGGTCTGAGATCGTAACATATTTTCTTTGTTCGCATGACCAGAGCAAGAAGAAGTGCACCCCATTTTGATGTTGACAAAAAACAGCATCACCAAATGGTGATATGAACACAATTAAACTTAATATTTTTTTAATTATTTGTCATTGTATATAACTTTATTGAGCAATAGTGATATTAAATTGTAAATAATTATAAGAATAAAATATAATATTTATACCTACTTTTGTTAAATGAGAAGAAGCAAACCTTTTTTATATATGTAATAGATATATGTTCAACCCATCTATGTTAAATATAATCACCATAAATAATATCATTGACAGTTTGAACACAATAATTATAAGATGCATACCTTGTGTCGGGATATTTGTAAGAATAAAATAAATATTCAGGATTAAGGTTAATTAACAAACTTATGTCTTTTTCTTACTAGCTCTTACAATAAATAAATCTAATAGGTGAATCTAACGAACGGAACGTTTCTCTATATATATATGGATGGGAATCTATCTATATATTATAGAGAGATATTAGGTTTTAACTCATCACAAAATTCAAACTCTATTGGACTATACGCTTATCCATTGCATCAATAATTAGCCCAATCTCACAAGGACTATGTCAAATCCATAAAAAATAAATGAACGTTCAAACACATTAACTAAATTACATTACAGTCCAACTAGTTTTATAAATCAATAATTCAATCAATGGTATCCTATACAAGAAAATTCTAACCCATTTATATAAATATATGATGCATATATAATAAAGAGAAATTTAGCCTAAAACACTCCTATATATTTGGGGAGAAGAATATCATTGGTCTTGTAGCTTGGGACAAAACTGCAAAAGAGTGTTTTTAGTGCCATAGTTTTCAACTAGAGCGTTTAGTTTCATAAATTTGAAAAATGTACACTTTAGTGCTAAAAAGGTGGACTAAAGTGTACATATTTTCAAAATTACATGAATAAAGCATTCAAGTTAAAAATTATAAGACTAAAACATTCATTTTGTAAATGTTATGGGACCTCTCATGTCCTTCACCCTTATATTTTTTTATTAGTAGACATTAAAAATTAATAACAAAATCATGTTCAACCTTGTACTCGAAATAAATAATGAGTCAAAATTTAATGAAAAATTATCAAAAATAAGTTTGAAATTGAGGTTTAGTGCTTAAAAAGTTAAAAATTAGAAATTGGTTATCTAAAAGTAATATATAATTTTTAAGTTTTAAGTTTTACTTTTCAAAATTGAAATTAGAAATTGGTTATTAAATAATTTTTATTTTTTTTAAAATATTTTAATTCTAAAACTAAAGAATGAAAAATTGAAATAATAATCATGACAAAAAAATATAAAATTAAGAGTTATATGAAAAAAAAAAATTTAAAATAAAAGAAACTTCAAATCAAAATAGTACAAGAGATGTGGAAAAAATATAAAATCTGCTATTAAGTCATGAATTAGATCGTAAAGTTGCCACTCAAAACTCGACAAATAAAAGTTAAATTATATAAGGTATCCCAATTTAGAAAATAACGATACTCTTTACTCTTTAGCCCTTTTGATGTTGTCGATTCATGCATCTTTGTGTGTAATTTTTACTGTTGTGAGCTTTGTGTTTTAAATATTAAAAAAGGAGAAATTATTAAAAATAATATATTTTAAATTTATAGTAATAAAAATAATATTCTAATAACATTGAATAATATTTAATTAAACGACGATTTACATTAAATGTGTTTAAATTTTGCAGTTCAATTTAAACAATATCAATCTGAACAGCAAATTTAATATTAATTTTTAATTAAAAAAATATATAATTTTAATAAAAAAAATACTAGTTTTATTATTTTAATTTTAAATAAATTATTTTTATTATTTTTTTAAAAATAAATTATGTCAAATCGAACTAGATAAAAGGAATAATGGTAGTGGAACACGGACGGAAGTACGTAGGACAGTGGAAGGAAAAACTCTTGTTAGCTAGGCCGGTACCACAAATCAGCTTAAGTGGCTCCATATATGATAATTAGTAGGTTTCATTATTTTATTAGTTTTTAAATTTTAATTAAATTTATATTTAATCTTTTAAATTATATAATTTAGTCTTAAAATTTTTAAAATTTTAAATATAGGTTCTTAAATTTTTTAAAAATTCACACATAAATCCTATCTTGGATACTAAAATACATATTTTTTAATCAAAATTGTGAGATCCACGAGTGTTGGCAGTTTCGCGGACATAATTTTTATGATGTATTGTTTAGTTATTAGGACTCCTCCCAACAAGTTTTGCGATATCATAGTTCTCAAAGTGGTTACAACACTTAAACGACTAATATTCAGGTAACCTGCATACATATTTAAGTGCATTTCATATAGGCTTTTGTTTGACTAATTTATGATATTCTGAATAATTTTTATGAGCCTTTTTAGATAGCCGGATCGATCCCCCTTGAGATGGATCGATCCCATACAGATCGATCCCATACAGATCGATCCCATACGATCCCATACAGATCCTCCCCTCGCAGCGTAAAATTGAATAATGAGTTTTTACTGAGCTGGATCGATCCCCCTATATCTAGATCGATCCCCCTATGGTTGGATCGATCCCATTTCGATCCTCAACCAATCGTGTTTAATCTGCGCAATTTATTTTTGAGGTCTTGAGAGACAGACCGATCCCCCCTTAGACGAATCGATCCCCCTATAGGTTGGATCGATCCCCATGTGTGTTGGATCGATCCAAAGTCTCATTGGCGTAACTTTTTTAATGGACGGATCGATCCCCCTATGTCGGATCTATCCCACCGCCTGTAATTAGGTTTTTACACAAGATTTTTAACCCTAATCAGCCCTCAATTACTAATGATATTTTGACACATCAGCAAGTGACATATTTCGATCAGGATTCCACAACACATTACAGTTTGTTTATAAATAGAAGTCCATGCGCTTGATTAATTTACACTTGCTGATTTTATGATTCATGTGCTAGGCTTAGATTATTCTCTATATTTTTTATCTGTGCTATTTCATGCCTGCTTCATCTATTGATTTCTGATCTGTTATATTTGCATAAATATGTTAGATTTGAGCCTATTTAATATATCGTGAATTATTGAATACGGATCTGTGCTTAAACATTATTTGTTTTAGATTTTTAATTTGCTTCTACTTTCATCTGATTATCTGACTGAAGCGATTGATAGGATTGTTCATTGCATTAGTCCATCTAGAACACGCATTGTACTTGTGTTATTTGTGCTAACCTTTCAGGTTGTTCTGTGAACGTGTTCGAGAGCTTGAGAAGAGTTGTTCGAAGCGTTGGTTCAGATTCATTCACCTACCTTGAACAGACTTTGAAGAAAAGAGCGACAACTCGTAAGTAGAATACACAGGGGCATTATCACTGTAAGGGTAATCTAAGACCTCTTGTACTTTAACATTTATTTTTTTCATAATGGACAGGTTAGGTGGTCCCAGTAAACCGGTAGTTTTCCTTTTAAGTCGTATTGATTTAGGTTGTTTTCATCTAAAAATCTGCGTGTCATGTTTTGTTTATTTTTGCAATTATGTCGCAACTGCATGTCTGGCTGCTGTGATTAGTTTAGAAATTAAAATAATTCATAATTATTACAAATAAGCTATTCACCCCCCTCTAAGATTATTAGGTCCATAACTTAGAACTTTCAAAAAGTTTAGGTTTATGAATTAATTTTTAAAAATTTTAAAAAAAATTATAAAATTTAAAAATTTAGATGTGAAATTTTAATAATTTTAGAACTAAATTATGGAATATAAAAGTTTGTGAATTTAGTTAAAATTTAAATATTAAGAATTTAATTTAACCTAATTATTATTATTTTTTAAAATTATTTTTTAGTTTTTCAATGAGCATTAAATGCAATGTCAGAGAGAACTGGGCAACTCGTGCTCCACATCAGCCGGGTTAAATAGCATTATCAAGCGAAAAACAATCTTTTAGAATCAATTAATGAATTGTGGCTCTTGAAGTGCATAGAAAGGATAGAAAAGAAAGTAAAGCTAATAGCATCAGATTCTAATTTAAGATAATATTGTAAACTCTAGTAGTCACTAATTCAGTAGTCCATATCGGCATTAGTTCTAGCCATATTCAAACGCAGCATCTTGTTTACTCATTTTAGCAACACAAGTATGCTTACTTTATTCCCTACATCACACTTGATTATTTTACCGTTCAATTCATATTTATTTATTTAAGTAATTTTATTTTTGATTTCTTAAAATATATATATATATATATTTTATGTTATGAAAAAAGTATATTATTGAAAAACTTAAATTTAAAAAAAATAAAACAAAAATAACACTCTTCAAAATTTATAATAATAAAAACAACACTCTTATGTTCAAATCATATATTTTTACTATTAAAAAAATAATTTTTACATCATTTTTTTAACGTCTGTTCAATTAATTGTCGTTTAAATTAAATTACATAAAGTTAAATTAATTCAAAGCATACATTAAATTCAAATTTGACTAAATAATATTAGACTTTAAACTTAATTTATTCTTTTATCTCAAGCTCGTACGTACCCTTTTTATTTAGGAAATTTCCGTTTTTGTTTTTTTTTGCTACAGTTCCGTTTTTGTTTCAAATTGAGACAAGTTATGAACCCTCACCCCATTTTTTTCATTTTTTTTACCGCTCCATTTTTTATTTCTTATTTTCAATTTTTCATATACTAATTGTGTTAGTTAAATGTGTATATATCACGAAGAACATATATTTTTGTATAAATATTATTCAACATGTGTTCTTTTTTTGACATATGTTGTTTTGAAAAAGTGGAAGTGTGGAGATCAGTTTTGAAACATTCTCGATAAGTAAATCAATTAAAACAACAAAAGTTTTTTCATCTAATCATGTACTGACACCTCAATTTAAAATCATAGCTCAAGGCATTATGGTTTTGTTGACAGAAGATTTAGTAGATTTAGTCCAATAACTTATAAATAAAATTAAATAAATTTAATTTAAAAAAAGAAATCTAAACTTTCAAGAATAATATTAAATTTTCTTAAAAATTAAAAAAAATTTATCCCTCTAATCCAAATTATTTTTTTAATAGTTTTATATCTATCCTCTAAGTCTTTCCCAATATCATCATTATATTTATGTGCCTCAAATTTGTTTATGTAAGCATTGTATGTTTTGTTTTTAATATAAGAAATAATTAATGGACAAACAACAAATTATATTTTGTAAATATATTAAAATAGATCAAAATTATATTAATATAATAAACTGTAAATTATAACAAAGAAATAAAAATAAAATAAAATAATATCAAGATCCGTGTTACACGATGTTTGAAGATAAATTTTTTCACTCACACGGTGTGTTTGAATTGAGGAAAAAATACTCTCAAGATACAATGATAAAAAATAGATTATGAACATCAATATAAACTGTTAAGATAAACTAAATTGTACCTGCTCTCTATCATACTGAACCTAGCGCTAGAGTATATAAAATAATAGTTTGCTAAATGGAATTTTTTGGGGAGAGTAGTTGTTGTTTGCTATGTCTTTTTCTTCAACTGCAAAGCCAATTCATAGACACTCAAATATGACTGTTGGAAACAAAAACTAATGTAGATAAATGACATTCAATGGCTGCTGCTAAAACTGCTAGAACAAATGTCATTGAAACTGTTGCAAGAAAATGCTTTTGTAACAGTTGAAATAACTCTCCAACAGTCACAAGAAATTTAAGAGTTATGTTTATTCTACGAAGAAAAATAAAATACATGTGTAGCAAAACCCAAACCATGCAAAGTCTCTCGACATTAGATGACATTCGTGTCGTACGGGCCTATGATTGAAGTTCCAAATTTTTAGACCAGACATTCGAGGATTTTAACCAAATATGGATGCACCTAGAGAGATCATTTTTGCCACACTAGCTTACCTCTCATAGGAAAGAAAATGTTACCATGTGTTGCTAGTTTTCTCATTTGGGACAAGCCAAAAACAACCACATTTTTCCTTCTCCATGAGTAAATTTTAGACTCAATTTTTCATTCACCTCAATATCATTTTGAGCATGTAAATATATGATTTTGAAGCTCTCGTGGAGGAGAACCTAAATCAATCACAATCACGATCACATACTTATACCAAATAGGTCCCACTCAAAATGGCATTAATGGGTTAAAGATCTCCATTTTTCAACAATCTCCCACGTAAATGAAAATTGACGGAGTTTTTCAAAAGAAACTAACTCAAATCAATTTAACACGTGGTGATAGAGTTCAACGATCTAAAACCTTCATAGGATAGGTAGGTTTACTTTATTGGCACAGTATACGAGAGGCCTTTGAACTGTTCTTCATTTATGTAAATGATGACATACTTCATACATTAATCATTCTTGATACAATCTAGTTCTCACTATTTTCTTTGTTTTGGTTATAAACATACGCCTAGTTTTATGAGAGTTTCTCAAGAATTAATCCCAACAATTTTCTTTTGAAGTTGTCCACTTCTCTTTCACATAGATGATCTCTTATCTATAAGAGTAATCCTCTGTACTTCGATCGGTATTCTCTTTGTAAGAATCATTAAAAGCTATTAGCTTAACTTTAACCTTACGAGTATTACTGTATTTTATCATAGGAATGGACTTGAGTAAACCCTCATAGTGATCTCATTAAATCTTTACATCTAGGTTTCTCCTTTGAACCTAATCTTGGAATCTCCAGTCAATTAGGTTGGGTTTCTTTTGCAAAACCTTATTCATTCATGGACTTTAGTCTCATTCCCTTCGATCATGTCTCAACTAATTATCTATTTAAACGTTTGGTTAATGGATCCTTTATGTCATCCTTTAACTTCACATAGTCAATAAAGATAAACACAGTTAAGAGTAGTTGTCTAATAATATTATGTTTACAATGTATCTGCCGTGACCTACCATTATACATATTTTCATGCCCTGCCAATAATCGATTGACTATCGTAATGGATGCAAATTGCAAGCACGGGCTTAGCCCACTTAAAAGTATTCTCTAAGAAATTGCATTGCCATTTGGCCTCTTCATCAGATTTATCTAAAGCGATGAGCTGCAATTCCATCATGTATCTAGTTATACAAGTCTGTTTAGAGGACTTCCATAAAATAGCCGCACCACTCAATGTGAGCATATATCTACTAGTAGACTTAAAGTTTTTCATATAAGATATTTAGTTTGCATCATTATATCCTTCGAATACAAATGAATATCTTGTATAGTGTAGACCATAGCTATGTATGTATTTTAAGTATTTAAGTAATCTAATAATATCTTTCTAGTAATCAGATCATGGATTACTATTATACCTACTTAGTTTACTTACATCATATGCTATGTATGGTCTTGTACAACTCATCAAGTACATAAGACTTCCTATCACTCTAGATTATTAAAAATGAGATGCACTATCATCTTTATTCTTCGATAGGTATATATTAACATCTATCCGTGTTCTAACAATTCTATAATCACCTTTATTGAATCTCTCAAATACTTTTTCAACATTATGACATTGACTTAAAATGAGACCGCTTGATATACTTGATATCTTAATTTCTAGAATAACTTTAACGGGTCTCATGTCTTTCGTGTCAAACCATGAACTCAACATATTCTTGGTATATTTTACTATTAGATCATTACTAACCACAATTATCATATCATCAACGTACAGACATAAGACGACAGAACCATCTTTAGTGTCTTTGACATATGCACATTTGTCACATTCTTTGATTTTAAAACCATTTGTCTTTTGACATTATCAAATTTTTCATGCCATTACTTTGATGCTTGCTTCAAGCTATATAATGAATTCACCAAATTACTGACATTTCCTTCTTACATGTAGATTTCTTTATCTACATCTCTATTTAGAGAGGTTGTCCTTACATCCATTTTATGATCTCAAGATTTTGCAAAGTTGCAATGGCAATTATCATCCAAATGGAAGTTATTCTTGTCACGAGAGAATAAATATCAAAGTAATCAATGATATGTCATTGTTTGTAACCCTTAATTACAAGTCTAGCCTTGTACTTTTCAATTGATTCATCTGGTCTACATTTTCTCTTGAAAATTCACTCGAACCTTAATGCTTTACTACCTGGAGGTAAATCAACTAATTCTCAAGTGTGATTTTTAGAATAGACTCAATTTTACTATTAATGGCCTCTCCATTGAGGACCTTCAGAAGAGTTCACATTTTCTTCATATGTTTAAGGTTCACTTTCTAGTAAGTAAGTTAGAAAATATGGACCATAAGACATTTTTGTACAAACCCTCTTCCTACGTTTAGGTTCAACCTTAATCTCTTCCTCTTGTTTAGGTTCTTGTTATTGACTATCTTCACTCAAGTCACTTTAGTTCATTTAGATGAACTTGATTCCCTTTGAGATTTACATGAAAATGCATGTTCAAATAATGATGCATTCTTTAATTCTATTATCTTGTTCTTTTGTATGTTTGAGATCTTTGACTCATACATAATAAAACGATACGCACTATTTTTATGTTCATATCCAATGAAAATGCAATCTTTCATTTTCGGTCCTATCTTCACTTTTTTAGGTATAGATACAACTACTTTAGTATGACACCCCCACGTTCATAAATATTTATAGGAAGGTACTATTTCTTTAAATAATTCAGGAACTTTATTGATTACAATCATACCCCTTGCTCACAAATATACCCTTTTTTGTCAATGCTACCTTGTCTGACTCAAATACAATTCTAAAGCCATTTATTCAGCAACGAACCAAATACTAGTTTCTTGCAATTCTCAGGCACATATAATACATTATTTAAAATCAGATCCTTCCCATAAGTTATCTCAGTATAACTCTTCCTTGCCCTTCAACAACAAAAGTAGCAGAGTCTCTCATAAATAGTTTTTCACCATCCTTGACTAGTTCAAAAGTGGTAAGTAGCTCCTTGTTTGAGCAAACATACCTGGTTGCACAAGTATCAATCCACCACTTTCTTAAGTTAGACCCAACCAGGTTCACCTCAAAGACAACAACATATAAGGTACTATCAGAGTCATCTTGAGTGTCATCAACTATGTTTGCCTCACAGTTCCTATTTTTCTTTGGAAACGTACTATCTGGAGATTTGTGTCATATCCTCTAACAATTAAAGAAAAATTTCCTTGAAGTTTGACTTCTTAAAATTTGGTTCCTTAGGTCTCAACTTTGACCATGTACCCAACTTGTCCTTGCCCTTGTTCTTGTCATACTTGGAGCTTTGACCATACTCCACCACATTAACTTTGGGTACTGAAGGCATATACCCTCTTTTAGAATAATTCATGTTGTCTTCTTCCACCTTAAACTTGATAAGCAAGTCCTTCAAAGATACTTCATTTTGCTTATGCTTAAGGTAAGCCTTGAACTCTCTCCATGAAGGGAAAACTTTTAAATAATAGCTGCATCTTGGAAGGTCTCACTCAGTTCCATCCCTTCATCATGTATCTTAGTTAAGATATCATGGAGTTCACGATCTTGACTACATACGAGCTTGGAATCCACCATCTTATAATCAAGAAAGTGACCCCCCAAGAACTTTTTGGCACAGGCATTCTCCTTTTGATACTTTAGGTCTAATAACTCCCCACAATCACATTTTTCTTTTTCCATGAATGAATTTTGAGACTCAATTTCTTATTCACTTCAATATCATTTTAAACATGTAAATATATGATTTCGAAACTCTCGTTAAAGAGTCAATTATGACTGTACACTAATACCAAGTGAATTCTATTCAAAATAATACCTTAAAATGACATTTAATTATGGGTTAAAAACTCTCATTTTCTAACATTTAATTGAGAGATAAAAATTTATAAATTAGGATAGGATAAAAAATGTATTTTTTTCAATGAAAATAAAAGGCGAGACTCAAAGGAGAGAGAAAAGTTTCTTTTGAAAGGTAAAGCGGGAGATATTTTTGGGTTTTTTTTTTAAGAGAAATACATTTTTACTCTTGAAAAAAAAAAATTTGAGTTACTTGACTCTATCAAAAAATTAATGAATTAAAAAATGCCAGATTTAAAAGAAACATGAATAAAGTAAAGTTTTCATATAATTAAAAAACTATTTGGACCCTAATAGGCATCTGATTGCACTTAAGCAATGTAGATTTATTCATATCCGTTATAACTATGGAAGAAAAGAACTCATAAAATTTAGGACAAAATTTTCATTTAATTTTAAAATTGTTAATTTTGTGTCAATTTACTATTAAAATATTTTCTTTTGTCAACTTACTACTAAAATTACTTAAATTTGTTTCAAATTAATATTTTGTTACTTTAAGCACCCAAAATTAACATAAAAATCAAAAGAGCTAATACTGTGCTAGTCATGTAACCACGTTGAAGATAATTTAATAATTTTGCATATCTAATATAAAAAATGGAAATTGGACACAAAATTTGTTAGTAGAAAAGGGTACATAAAATTTGTGCATAAATCTTATAATTATGACCACAATGTCAATATGCATAGTATTAATGTTAAAAGAGTTGATCATACTTATCATTCCAACTTAAGAATAGACTCATGAATACGCCTAAAATAACATGTAACCCAAGCTCCTAAAACTATACTACCTAAACCACATGTGATGTTAACAACCGAAAGAGATTTGATTAAGAAGTCTAATTTATATTGTTTTGTGGCCTAACATTGCATTTAAGGCTAAATCTATTATTTGCGTGGTACTTTAATCTAGGCACATGTCATATGATCGTTCTCTTTTTAAAACTTTGAAGAATAAAGTAAATGAGCGATCACTTTTGATAACGGAAATAAATATAGGATCATTGGTGCACAACTCAAGTAGAAGAAATAGCTAGATTAGATGAGATTTGTCTATTGAAGGCTCAAAACCAATTTAATTAGTTAGTGAAATATGTGAAGATAACTTGAGGGTACAATTTACAAATAATAAATGCATTGTTACAGATCTTGATAGTAAATGTATGCTTAAGGAAAGTAGGTCTCATGAAAACGATTTTGCATAGATGATTCAATTTTGTAATGTATTAGCTAACAGTGATTCAATTCAATTTCTTTGTGGCATAAAAATTAGAACACATTAATTTCATGAGTTCAAGACAATAGATATTGAGTCCATCCTGAGATGACCATTTCGTGAAACAAACTCGCTATTGTCTTTATCCAATGTGATCATGTCCTCTTTTGATGAGTTTACTAATGCAGCGGCAAATTTTCTGAAATCTCAACCATAGCTTTCATTTAATGAAACTTACTGATTTGTTTTTGGAACTTTTTTTCTCCATCTCCGAAGACAAAATATCTAAGACACAGTAGATCCTACCAAACTCAGGGTGCGAATTATCTCCAGAAAGAAATACATGGCTGCTTTCATTTACCTCAATCCAACTGCAACCTGGCTGCTTCTTTACTCCTCTGCATTTCATTCTACTCCAAATCCTTTCAGCATCTTCTCTTCTTCCACAAATGTGATACATTTCAGCCAAAATTAAATACACACCAGAATTCCAAGGTTCTAAATCCAAAATAATTTCCCCGGCAATCTGAGCAATCTCAATTTTATTGTGGATTCTACAAGCTCCAAGCAATGCCCCCCATACACTTGCAGGAACTTTATTTCCATCATCTATCATTTGATCTATCAGACTCATTGCATCATCTATGAGTCCAAATCTTCCAAGCAAATCAACCAAACAAGTATAATGTTCGCTTGTTGGCTGAATAAAATACTCATATTTCATGACATCGAAAAAGAGTCTTCCTTGGTTCACTAGTCCTGCGTGGCTACAAGCAGACAGAACATTAACAAAGGTTATGTCATTGGGCTTAACATCTTTTGATCTCATTTGTTCAAACATCTTCAAAGCCTTTTCTCCATTACCATGGTGAGCAAACCCACAGATCATAGAATTCCAAGAAATAACATCATGGCTTGGCATGGAGGAAAATTCTAGAAAAGCAGAATCCACATTTCCACATCTTGCATACATGGTAAGCATGGCATTTGAAACAGACACATCACTGAATCCTGTTTTTATGATGTCCACTTGAGTTTGTCTACCAAAGTGTAAGGCTGGCAAATTTGAACAGATTATCAAAATGCTCGTAAATGTAGCTTCATCAGGAGATGGACCAGATTCTCTCATTCTAATATAAAGCTTTAAACCTTCTTCACCTCGATCATTTTCTCCTAATCCAAACATTGTTGCATTATAGGCAGTTGCATCACGATTTGGCATTACTTCAAAAAGATTAACTGCACCCCTAACTTCTCCAACCTCAAAATATCCAACCATAATATTTGTCCACGACACAACATCACTGTAGGGATATTTCTCAAGCAATGCATGAGCTTCCCTGACGAGTCCAATCCTCACCAACTCCAACATTATTGAGTTCCACGTTTTTTGACACTTCTCAGGCATTTCCATGAAAAGTTTCATGGCATCTTTGATTCTCTGATTACTTAGTAACCCACTTACCAATTCCTTCCAAGAATCTAAATTTCTCTCTGGCATTTTATGAAATAAAGCCTCTGCTATTTCAAGATACCCACTTTCTATGTATCCAAGTATCAACGCATTCCAAGCTTGAACATCTCTCACAGGCATCTTATCAAAGAGCTCGCGGGCTTCCAAAATTCTACCCATACTTACCAACCCAGATATCATTATAGTCCAAGATGCAACATCCCGAATAGTCATTCGTTTGAAATACTCTTCAGCCAAATCTAATTCCCCACAATTCACAAGCCCACCAATTACCAAATTCCAAGAAATCACATCCTTCAATGGCATAACATTAAACACTTGAACTGCCTCTCCAATCATCCCATTACGAATATGCCCAGCAACCATTGAATTCCAAGTAACAACATCTCTAAAAATCATCCCACTAAAAACCCTTGTAGCGCCATCAACATCTCCTTGTTGCATCAACCCAGTAATCAAGGTGTTGTATGAAAACATATCCCGCTCAGGCATTTGGTTAAACAGCTTGATGGCATTCTCAAAATACCCATTTAAAAAGTAACCACGTAACATAGCATTCCATGTAACAACGTTTCGGTGAGGCATTTCATCGAACAGTTTCTGGGCTTCATTAACGAAACCATTTCGCATGTAACCAGAGATCCTGGAGTTGACAGGCTTTAGGTTGGGAAGAGTAATTGCAGCATGATTTTCTGAAAAGAAATTATTGGCAGTAGTAAAGAGTGGTTTCGCAAGACTCAGAGGGAAAGTTGAAGGGAGTTTGTTGACACGAGAAAGAAAGAAGATGAAGAGCATACTCCATAAGTCAAAGGGCTTTATGAAGTTTCAGTCCGCCATACAATGACTTGAAATATCAACATACAGGCCTGTATACTTCGATCTAACTTTATAGACTGTCTTCGTCTCAACTCGGAACTGCAGAAACTCCTAAACCAGCCAAACTGCTACGCATCAAAAGAACATTACACTGACAGTAGGTTATTTGGTCTGTTAGGTAAGAAGAGGAATGTTAAGGAAATAAATTTGTTTTAAGAGTTTTTTTTTTAACTTAACAAGTATTAAAAGAAAAGTTAATTATTTGATTAGAAGTATATCATGTTTAAATTTATGTGCATAACTTATTTTACACTTAAATGATATTTAATGAAAAGGTTAAAGCAATTTTCAGATACCAAATTTGGTATTAATTCAAGGTCAATAAGCTTTTAGCTTTGACATCAAGAGGTAGTACACTGTTTGTTATTAGTGATCACAAATTCATTACCATAAAATTGGGCAATTAAATGAAAATTAGAGGTTTTTTAGCCTTAAATTAGCATAGTTTTTTTTTTTTTTAACAATAAATAATTATACTGATTGCTAACCCAATTTTGTTGAATATGAATGGAATCCTGTAGAGGCCCATTGTTTAGTAGGAATGGCAATTTTATCCATCGGGTCGGGTATCCGCGGGTACCCGATCCGTTTGAAGCAAAACGGGACGGATCGGTTCGGGGCGGTTACGGGTCGGTGCAATATCCATTCTTTAAAATAAAATTCGGTTCGGATACGGATCGGATCGGGGCTCCATCCGGGTATCCGTTTTTAAATTACCCTCACAGTTTCACTCTTTCAGATAATCAGGTTCAGCCGTCAAGCTCCATTCCTGTTCGCCACTCGTTGCCAACAAGCTCCAGTCCCGTTCGCCAGCCGTCGACTTCGCCTCTAGCAGTCGCCAGCAACAGTTGAGCTTCATCTCGCCATCGTATCCTTCTTTTGCTAGTTGAGCTTCGTCATCGCCCTCGCCATCTCAGATTTAAAAATATAGGTGGGTTCAGTAACCTTTTCATAAAAATTGATGGGTATTATATAGATGGGTTCAGACTGAACCGTTCAGTAACCTTTTATTTTCAATCTGATATGTGGGCTGTCTGAAAAGGCCATGAAAGTGAAAGTTTTGCTCGACTTTAAGTAGCTCTTACATTGACTACCGATTGCATATTTTCTTTATTTTTGGTACAACTGGTTCCTTTTCCGATTTTAATTTTGAGTATTTTAACGCAATATAGTTTTTTATACTTTCGTCCCAAAGTGATGTTTTCAAAGAAGTTATTCTATTTCTTGCAAAACTACTTTCTGACTGAAAGTAGGTACTAGAGAGATTACTTCAAATTTTTGAATTAAGAAACTTTCATCAATAGCATATGTGTGTCTCTATTTGATTCAACTATGACTTTATATTCTACTTGGTAGTTAGGAATTGAGCTTTGCACGAAATAGAACACAAGGTTATATCTTGAAAGTAAGCTTTTATAGTTTGAATTAAAAGTGCGAAATTTTTCGTCAAATGTTAATGATATATTAAGAATACATATAAAATCAGAGCTGACGGGAAAAAAAAAAAAAAAAAAAAAAGGTCAACGGGTCGGGTTTTGACCCGTGGTTATAACCTGACCCGAACCCGAACCCGAACCCGAAAGATCCAAATTCCACCGGGTTTTTTGCCCCACGGGTCAGATCGGGTCGGGTCGGTTTTGACCCGAACCGCCCCATTGCCATTCCTATTGTTTACTAACGTTATCGGAATTAATGGGAGATACTATTAATATCTACCACCAAACACTAAATTCATGCCCCTAAATTTTTGTAACCTTTACATAACAATAAAAATATGTAATGTCTTACAAAATAGAAAAATTTGTAACACCTTACAAAAATAATAAAAATCTATAAAAGCTTACAAAACAATACAAAAACATACATAACTTAAAATGTCAGAAATAATAGAAAATCAAGAAATAATAGATGTAGAAACACAAGACATTTCAGGATGTTTTTCACAATAAATGATAATCAGCAAAAAGAAATTTAAAGAAATTCAAAAATCAAAACTAAATCTTAAAAAAAAAGATAGATTTAGAAAAGAATCATTCTCTAAAATAAGAAAATTATTTCCAAGAAAAGATATAATATATTATGGCATAAGTAATAAAGAAATGAGCGTACTATAGCTGATGCAAAAGGAAGATTTAATATACCATTACTTGATAAAGAAACTATTATAGAAAAATTATCAAAAATTCCTGAAAAAGATAGAGAAAAAATTGGATATATCCATTTAGGAGGAATACAAATTCTAATAAAAACACACTTTAGAGAATGAATAGATACACCAATCAAGTTAGCATTATTAGATAACAGAATAACAAATATAAAAGATGCTTTATTAGGAATGATTAATGGAAACTTAGGATACCAAAAATCAAAATTTACAACATATCCTAGATTTGCTGTTAATATCTATGATAAATATCTAAACCAAGTATTAAGTCTAGCTTATGATTTTGAATGAGGAAATTTAATGAAAGATGAAAATCACCCATTTTCAATTCATTACCTAGTAGGATATTCATTAACAAACAGTCACAATAGTTCGATATACAGACAAAATGAATTTATAGAAATAGATAAAACTTTCAAAGAAATAGGACAAGTAATAAAGAATCCAGAAAAATTATCAGAATATGAAGTGCCTGATGAATGGAATTTAGACATTAAAGAAAAACCTCTAATATCATCAAAAAGAAATAATATACAAAGAATAAAATTTATAGATACCCAAGCAGAAGTAAGTAAAAGAAATAAAGAAATAGAAGAATTAAAAGAGAAAATTGAAGAAGTAAAAGAACTAGTCTACACAATGAAATAAAAATGATAAAAGAAAAACTATTAGAAATACAATTAGAAGAAAATAATAGCCTAACAAGTATAAATAAAAATCAAATATCCATAATGAAAGCCTTAATTCTTTTAGTAGGAAAAATAGATACTACAGATGAAAACATACAAGATTTAAAAGGAATATAGCTATAAATGTATAAAGAAATCATAGAATTAAAAAAGGATGTTAACAACTTACCAAAAGGAAATGGATTAAAATTTGATCCATTAAAAGGATTGAAAGAAGAACCTTCTAGAAGATCTGATGCATTAATACCTATAATTGAAAAAAGAAAAGCAGAAAAATCTAAACAAATAATAACAATCTAATAGATTTAATAGAATATAGGAAAAACCTAGAAGAACAATTCATGAATCTTAAAAATAAAAATATAGAAAAATTAATTAGTTTATTAACATTAACAAATAAAGAATTAGAAAAATATTATGAAGAAAAACTTTGCACAAATAAGGAAGAAGATGATATGACAGTAATAAGTGAAAGCGAATATGAACAAGAAAATATAACCCAAATGATTAATATGGAACCAGTATTAATACCTAGAACAAACCCAGAAAGACCAATCCCAGAAAGAGGAGAAATGTCTGACCCACATAGAGAAGAAAGGTATAGACCAGAAGACCTTAATCCAACATATAGAAGAAGACAACCACCTAAAATGGAAGAAGGACTACATTGGGGGTACTAGAGGAAGTATTCTACCAGAATTTAGACCATATGAAAATTATAAAACTGATATTTTAGATCTAGACTACATAAAAGATAGGAAAAAAGCCTTAAATGAATGGGCTAGTGGAATGAGTGTAATTATACAAACATCCTCAACTACAAATACAAACCCTTCAGTTTATAAAGTCTTAGTAGCTCACAAAATGACAGTAAATGTAAAAATTTGGTTTTCTAACCTAAGTGAACAACAACATTTAAGAATGCAAGGAAATGCTACAACAGGAAGAGATTATTTAGATACTATAATAAATGAAATATACAAAGATTTTATAGGAGAAGATAAAGGAAGAAATGTAAGTGAAAATGAAATAAATGAAGTTAAATGGCACTTAACAAATATGAAAATATGTGATATGTGTTACATAGATTCTTTTATATGTGAATATGAAATGTATTATCATAAATTACCACCATCCATACAAGAAACTTATAAGGAAATGTTTTACCAAAAATTACCTGGAACATTACATAAAACTATGACAGAAGAATGGAATAACAGGAATAGACAAACTATACCTGATACCTTAGGAGGAAGAATAAGAGGTCTTAAGAGTTGGATAATAATAAAATGTCAAGAAAGAAAAGAATTCAAACAAATAAGAGAAAATGATAGAATTTGTTGTGATTAAAGAGATTTCAAAACACTAAGAAAATATGGTTGTAATATAAAACCCTACAATAAATATAAGAAACATAAGAAATTTAGAAAATTTAAAAGATACAAATTCAGAAAACAAAACTTCCAAAAATATAGAAGAAGATATAATAGAAGAAAAAGAGATATTTTAGAAGAAAAAGATATAATACACCTGAAAAGAAAAACTATTGTCCATCAGGAAAAAAAAAATGTAGATGTTGGATATGTAATGAAGAAGGACATTATGCAAATGAATGCCCAAATAGACTTCAACATAAAAAAGAATTTAAAAAGGAATTTCCACAGAAAGTAAAAATATTAGAAGAAGCTTTTAAAATGGAATTAGAACCAATAGAAGAATCTGATATAGATGATTCATGTAGTATTTACCTATTAGAAGAAACTGAAGAAGAAATAATAGACTCAAAAACATCTGATTATGATTATGATTCAGAATAATTGATGAAATATTAAGCATAACAAATCTAAATAGTACATATATAAAAATAGGATTAAAATTTAAGGGATATAAAAATTACCATTTACATGCATATATTGACACAGGTGCAAATACGTGTGTAGCTAGTAAATATGTATTCCCAGAAGAACTTTGAAAACAATCACCAAAAGAATTAGTAGTAAGAATAGCAAATAATACTACAATAAACTTAAACAAAGTACTAAAAGATACAGATGTATTAATAGGAGGAGAAATCTTTCATATACCTACAATTTACCAACAAGAAACTGGAGTTAATATTTTATTAGGAAATGACTTTCTAAACCTATATCAACCATTCACACAATACTTAGATAAAATTAGTATAACAACCCTAGATGGAGAAACAATTTATGTATCAAAGGTTAGGAAAGCATTAATCGTTTTATCACCAACTTTTATGTCACAGCATAAAAAGCGAAAACGTGGTGAGGATATAGAAAAATAAAAACCACACTTAGAAAACATTTCATTAGACATAGAGGTTGACCAAAACCCCTTTTTAAATGAAATTCATGAAGACAAAGCCTTAATAGGAATAAGAAAATTATTAAAAACAGTATGCTCAGAAAATCCTTTAGATCCAAATATCAATAAGTCTAATGAAATAGCAAAAATAGAATTAAAAGACCCTTTAAAAGTCATAAGAGTAAAACCAATGATTTATACCCTATAAGACAGAGAAGAGTTTGAAAAACAAATTCAAGAACTTTTGGAGTTAAAAGTAATTATTCCCAGTAATTCACCACATTCCAGTCCAGCATTTTTAGTAGAAAAAGAAGCTGAGAAAAGAAGAAGAAAAAAGAGAATGGTAATAAATTTTAAATCTTTAAATAAGGAAACTATTGATGATGGTTATTTTATACCAAAGAAAGAAGAATTATTATCACTTATTAAAGGAAAGAAATACTTGTCAAGTTTTGATTGCAAAAGTGGATTTTGGCAAATAAGACTTGACAATGAATCACAAAAATTAACGGCATTTAGCTGCCCTCAAGGACAATTCCAGTGGACAGTTGTTCCATTTGGACTTAATCAAGCATCAGGTATTTTCCAAAGATACATGGATAATATTTTCAAAAGATATCACAATTTTTGCTGTGTTTATATAGATGATATTTTAATATTCAGTAATGAATTATCAAAGCATTATTTAGACATTATTAATGTTTTACAAGAATGCAGAAAATCAGGAATAGTATTATCAGAGAAGAAAGCAGTTATTGCTCAACAAAAAATAAAATATTTAGGGTTAGAAATAGAAGATGGAAAACATCATCTACAACCCCATATCCTGAATAACATACAAAGTTTTCCCAGTATCATCAAAGATAAAAATCAATTACAAAGATTTTTAGGATGTTTAACATATGCAGAAGCATATATAAAGAAATTAGTAGAAGTGAGAAAACCACTACAAACAAAACTTAAAAAAGACTATGTCTAGCAATGGACTGACCAGGACACTAAATATATGGATAAAGTAAAAGTAAAGGTAAAAGATTTACCAACTCTATATCATCCAGGACCAGATGATAAAATGATAATAAAAACAGATGCTTCACATGAATATTGGGGAGCAATATTAAAAGCAAAAGTTGATGACAAAGATGAATATCTTTGCAGATTTACTTCAGGATCTTTTCAAGGCCCTGAATTAAATTACCATAGTAATGAAAAAAAATATTTGGCTGTTAAAAAGACTATAAAGAAATTTGTAATATATGTTATAAGTTCAAAATTTATTGCTAGGACTGACAATAGAAATTTTGGACATTTTTTAAGGACTAACAGTGCAGGTGATTATAAACAAGGAAGGCTTATAAGATGGCAACAATGGTTTAACCATTACAAGTTTGATGTAGAACATTTACTAGGAAAGGAAAAAAAGTTTAGCAGATGCTTTAACTAGAGAATTAGCACCTCTAACTATGTTTTTTATGACAGGAATGGATTCTCTCGACATAGAAATCCAGATCAAAGAAAAGGAAATTTTGATTCATGAAGTAGAAATCAGATGCCTCAGAGAACAACTAGAGGTATTACAACTTAAAAAGCAATTAAAAAATAGGCAAACCATAACTAACTCAGAATTGAATAAGGAAAGCTCAGGAGAAGAAGAAGTTGGAACTTCAGCCCAAAAAACAGAAATTGAAGAAACCAGTAGCAATAATCCAGAACCAAGCAGGAATTTAGGAAAGAAAAAACAAAAAATAAATTGGGCAGATGAAGCTGAAAAGGAAGATTTAAAAAAGATCTATGTAGTATATAATGAACCAAACCCAGGAATATATACAAACTGGCCTGAAGCAAGTAAGGCAGTAAATGGGATTAGTGGAGTCATCCATAGATCCTTCACAAATAGAATAGAATCAGAAGGAAGTTATAAAAATTTTAGGGTTCCTAAACTCCTAACACCATCAGAAATAACCAAAAACTATTCCAAAATAGTACAACTACCAGCAATAGGAACCAGTAGGATGAGAAACCTTGGAAAAATCCAGAAATCAATAATTTTTAAGGAAGCCACCAATAACTCTTTTGAAGAAGAAAAAGAAAGATACAGAAATTTGACAAAACAAGAATGGCTAGGTTTATATAATCTGACAAGAAAAACAACTGAGGAACACCTTGAAAATATGAAATTCTATACTACAGAAAAAGATTTTCCATCAGGAAGTAAATTCAATATCCTAGAAGGAGCTGATCTATTATTTGTTTACAAAGCATTTCATGCAGGACTAATAGAAAATATATATCCAGGAAACGAATTAAAGAAATTAATCTATTTTCCTGACAATTTTAAGAAATCCATCAGAAACTTTAAAAGGAAAATTAAGGCTACAGATAAGCCTATTTATCTAAGATGTTTCAGTTCATTAATGGATTGGAACCAAGATACAGCAGTAAGTTCTTATCATTTCATTAAGCTTGGCATATCGAGCAACAAAAGAGAAGTAACTCGCCCAAAGGGCTTACCAGAAAGGAATTTAATATTGAAAGAGGACAAATGCTGAGCTAGATTTATCATGAAATAAGAAGAGTTAATAATTCTTCAAAAATAAAAGTAAATTATTGTACAAGTAAAACTATTATTACTTCCCAGAGTAATATGGTTATCACTGAAGAAGACAGTGAAAAAGTAATTTCCTACGAAGCTAACTTCAATTGTAATAACATTGAGGTAAGTGAGGAAACAAAAAAGGTATTATGCTATTATTCCAAACAGCAATCATCAGATCACAAGTGCATTTATTGCATAAAAGATAAGGTTCACTTGAACTCAAGCTCATCCAGCAGCTCCATGTCGGCAGAGCCAACCATGTAGGACCATCTCAACAGTTGAAGCCAATAATGTAGGCATCAATAATATAGGCGTCTTGGCGCCAAATAGGAAAAGTTAGGAATAGTGTAAATCCCTCTATTGTAAATAAGGAACTCTTATGATTATAAAAGAGACTCTCTGGATCTCAAGGGACACAACACGAAAACCTAACATTTATCTTTCTATTTTTCAAGCTTTAGCTATATTTGTAATCAGGAAGAACTAAGAACCCTTTCAAGGTTACTAGTTCTCTAGTTTATAATACTTTCTGTTTATAAATAAAAAGTTCATTTCAAATTTCAAATTATCTCTCTCTTATTAAGTTTAAGTACGGATCTCATAAGATCAGCAGAGTCAGGAGGACCAAAAGCTTGGATCTGGAGTGAGGCTTAACTTTTTGGAGCAAGAAGATAGCAAGGAAGCAGAAGAATGCGGTGGACCCATATTTAAAAACAGGTTAGTTTATAGGTAGAGGCTAGTATATCTTGAATCTTCATTAATATTGATAAAATCTTGTTTATATTGCATGGAATTATGAATGATGAACAGATTAATATGAAAAGGAAATCTGAAACTATACTCTATAGAAGTAAGAGCAGAAAATATTCTGAAAATCAAGAAAAATTAAAAGATGTAATATACCTTAAACAATCTCTTATCTGTTTTAAAACATCTATGAAAGAAAATTTTGAGAAAAGTACAGGAAGATCTAAAGTAATGGAAAACTTACAAGGACTAATCGATTATTTCACCAAATAAGAAAAAAGAAATAATTTAATAAAAGGACAGGATAAAGAACACTTAGATCTTGAAGCAAGTCTTGAATTAGTAAAAATGGATATAGAAGAAAATAAGGAAATAATAGAACTAAGTCGGTGGATAGATCAAGAACTAGAAGAACAAAACTTTGAAACTCAATAAGAAAATTATGGCCAGCATAGAATATTTTGAAGGAAAATATATGAAATTATTAGAGGAATATTTTGATAATGAAGATTATGAAACATGTTTAGAAAATTTTCTAAGGTTTGACACCCTATTAGATTATTACATAGACTATGTTTCTAGCATATTATTCTTAATAGACCATCCTGTAGGAAAAATATTAAGAAATTATTTTATACAAAAATTCGTACAAGTAAATAAAGAAGAATTTGATAATTTGATCTTTGGATTCTATTTATTCAAGGAACAAATCGGAAGATAAGTAACTGAAACTTAAAAATAAAATTCAGCCAATAGTTGGTATCAGAGCCTATTAAAAAAGAAGGCTATAAACAGAATGTATAAAATAAGATATCCTCAACCAAATTCAAAAAGAAAAATGAATTACTTAAAATATTATAAGGAAGAAACAATAGAATTAATATTACAGATTAAGGAAATAACTAAAGGATTACCTAAAGAAATAACACAATTAATAATCTACAAAGTACTTTATAATTGGAATAAAGAATTGACTTTGTTATATCATAAATAATAAGAATGCTTACACAAATACAAATTAATAACTTAAAAGAGTTAATTAATCTGATCAGAAATACAAAAAATAATAAAGAATTTAACAAGGATTTTATAGGAATGTTTTTAGCATATTTGGAAATAAAAATGAAAAAAATAATTTTGTCACAAGAACAAATATAAATCTTAAAAGAAAAATTAAAACAATTAGAAAATATAAAAACAAAAGAAATTTTTATAGAAGAATTTAAAGACTTTATGAACTTTATTCTAGAAAAATTAATAGAAAATATTTAAAAATACGAAAAGAAATAAATATTTCAAAATATGAAAGAAAATAAAATTACTAAATTTTTAGAAAAATTATTTTCGAAAATAATGAATTTTAACTCAAAAATCTTAAAAATAAAATAATTGAATAAAGAAATAAACTTTTATAGCGGACAAAAATGGAAAAGAAAAAAATGGAAAAGGAAAAAAATATCCTAAGGGTATGTATATGGAAATCCCATTAGGGATGCTGATAGAATCAGCCGAATTAATAATCCAAAATTACACATTTTTTTTTGGCTCAATTAGTTTTTAACGTACCTTGACTACGTCATTTTAGATAAAGCACTTTACATTTTTACCCTTTAATTATATTTAATTATTGTAAAATGCTTTCTAAGTTCTAAATATTTGTCTCTTTCTGAATCACGATCTTTTCTAGCAACAATTATAACCAAATGCAATAGACAAATCAATGATAAAATTTAATGATATATATTTATTATTGAATGTAATATATTACATATATTTACTATTGTAGTCAATCTATTGAATATATTTTTATCATTGTATATAACATGTTACATACACTTTTGTTGAATGTTACATATACTTTTATTATTGTATATAATATATTATATATACCTCTGTTGTTGTATGTAACATGTTACATACCTATTCGACGAGGTCGCCTCAAAGCTCCAGTTAGCTTACCAGCAGAATTATTAGAGCTTTAGTGTATTTATTTGTTAGTCCTAAAAGACATTTTAATAATTTGTATAATTTTTATGTAATTAAAACTCATAATTTTGAATATATAAAAAATTATTATCTTATAATTTAATATAAATTATTTAGGTTCAAATCTCAACTTTGTTGTCTCAAAGGGTGTAAATTATAAAATTAGCATAACACATGCTAGCCTACAATCATCTGGAAGAAGTAAGAAATTTTTTATGGAAGAAAAACTAAGAAGTTTTAATTTGTAGGTATAATGTGACAAATATTTATTGTTTGAGAATAATAATTTATATGAAAATTTGTGTAATTCTCATTATCTTTTTAGAGAAATTCTCTTTTTAAAGGAGCATACTTATATTCTAATAGCACTTTTATATCATACATACTTTACGTTTTCAACCATTTAATTAATTTAAAATAATATTACAAATTGGGTGATTTTAGATATAACTATAAAAAATTGACATTTTTTTGAATGTGCAAATTACACGATTTTTTAAAGAGATAAATTGGCCATTATGTTGTTTTATGAAAATATTTTTTTTGTCATATTTTTTTTTATCCGGAAATCACTTTTCTCATATGGAAAATAACAATTTTATTACAAAAACCAAATGTTTGTCAAATCATTTTTATCTTTAAGGCTAAATTAGTTTTATTATAAAATAAGCTTTTTATAAAATTATTTTGAAAAATTATTTAAAATAACACCCTTTAAAATTCATAATAATAAAAATAATATCTTTTAAAATTTATAATAATAAAAATAATATAATTCTTTTTAATTTGAAAGGATATGAGTAAGTGTTAGGTTAATATTGATGGGTTAATACAATTCTTTTTGATCTTTATTGTTATAGTTTTAGGAGGTGTTATATTTGTTATTTTTTCAATTATTTTTATCCCAAAATTACTTTTTGCAAAATTACTTTTATTTCATATGTCCAAACAATTTATTATAACAAAAATAGAGAGTGGCAATATTGCCCGATCTAAATTGCTATTGTTATAACAATAATTTATTAATGATAATTATATTCAATAATAATATCTAGTAAAATGTAATTAATAATATGGGTAAAAAATATAATTAATAATATGGGTAAAATAACCGGTTGCCTTATAGTATAATGTCATTTGCTCTTAGGGGATACTTTGAGGACGTGAATTCGAACCTGTTTGCTATAAATGTGTGTAAATGTGTTATATAAAAAAATACAGGTAAAATACTTTTGTTGTAATAATAACAAAACTCGTTTTGACAATATCATTACCCAAAATAAATATTTTTGGAAAATCACTTTTATCACGAACTCATTTTTAAAAAATCACTTTGTTCTCAAAAGCTAAAATGTTTTACTGTAAAAAATATTTTTGTGAAATTAATTTTATGTTAGAGTTTATATCCAAAAAAATAAAATTTATGTTAGAGTCCAAATAGTTTTATTTTTTTTTTTTAAATTTAATCCTTTAAAATCACTTTGTTCAAAATTCACTTTTTACAAAATCACTTTTATCTTAGAGTTTAAAACAGTTTTATTATAATGGGTAATGTTTTTGCAAAATTACTTTTATCTTGAATGCAAAACATTTTTATTATTTTTATTAAATGCCAGAATGATCAATTTGTCATTTTAAAAGTCTTACGTAATTTACATGCAAAAAGAAATTATCTCACGTATAACATTGTTGAATATTAAACTTGATTCGATATTTTCTATAAGTTATTTAAATCTTCTAAATTATCTTAAACATTATTCTTGTTATACTAATAAATGCTAGTAATTGTAGAAGATTATTAAATAAGAGTGAGACCAATAAATACAAGTATAAGTTATAATTTTGTAGTTGTGAGATTAATTAATGTATGTAGTCGGAAAACTAATAATAAGTGGTTGCGAGGTGAAGATAAATGTTTTTAGAAGCTTATAAATAGAGCTTTTCTAATACCATTTGTATTCAAACAAAAAAAAGTCAAATAAATTCATAAGAAAGTTTAATAAATAAATTTGAGTAGCTCTTTTCCTAAATCTCTTCTCTTTTCATAAATTTTCCTCCAAAAAATTTATCTCTTTCAATTGCCCACCATACAATAAAGAGGTATTAGAGTTTAGGTAGCAAATAGTTTAATTCAAGAATATAGCAAGCAATGTCATAACTCCCTTTTAAGTTCCATTTCTCACAAAGAGAAAATATGATAATTTGAGCATCAAGACAAAGGCATTATTGGGATATTGTAGAGAATGGGCATGTTAAATCACAAGATGAGACTACTCTTTCTCAAGCACAAAAATATGTTTTCAAGGACTTGAGAAACAAAGAAAAGAAAGCTCTCTTTCTCTTCTTTCAAGCTTTGGATGATGATGGCTTTGAGAAGGTGTCCAAAAACAAAATATCCAAACAAGCATGAGATATGCTTCAAACATCTTATAAGGGAGCCGAACCATAAAAAAAGTATGTCTTCAAACTCTAAGAGGTCAGTTTGAATCTTTACACATGAAATAATCCAAAACAGTTTCAGAACAATTTTCTAAAGTTATATGTTTCTAATTAACTAAAAAGAAATGGTAAAATTTTGAGTGATGTGTGAATTATGGAGAACTTCGCTCTTTAACTAAAATTTTTGAGCATATTATTGTCACCATTGAAGAGACAAATAATTTAGAAGAAATAACAATTGAAAAACTTTTAGGTTATGAACAAATATACCAAGAGAAGAATAAGAGAAAACATGAGATCTTGGAACAAGTCCTTCAAAAACAAGGTTCACACTAAAGGAGAAACAAGAATGGCTTGGACATGGTTATGGACGAGGAAGAGGTAGTTTTAAGACTTTTAACCATAAAGAAAGGAGACAAGAGCCAAGTTAATCAATAGGTCTTGGTAGAAGCAACCATGGGGTAAGAAATTATAACCCTCAATTTAAATGTTATAATTTTCAAAGATTAGACATTATGCTTTCGAATCTAGAGCTCCAAACAGGAATGAAGAAACAATCAACTTTGTGGAAGAGAAAATTCAAGAAAGCACCACTTTACTTCTAGTATATGAAGGAGAGCAAGGAAGAGAGAAGAGCACATGGTACCTTGATACTGTTGCAAGCAACCATACGTGAGAAAATAGAGACATGTTCGTGGAGTTGGATAAAGTATTAAATAGTGCAATCACTTTTGGAAATGAATCCACAATTTCCATAAAAGGCAAAGGTAAAATTTGTATTTGCTTGAAAAATGGAGGGTATCAATTTATTTCAAATGTTGATTATGAGCCAAAAATGAAGAGTAAGATTTGAGCTTGGACCAACTTTTAAAAAAAGGTTATGATGTTCACAAGAGAGACAATAGCCTTTCTTTATGATATCATAATTTTAACTTGATAGCCAAAGTTCTAATGGCTAAAAATAGAATGTTTTTGTTAAACATTAAAAATGATGTTGCACAATGTTTAAAAGCTTGTTTCAAAGATATATCTTGGCTTTGACATTTAAGGTTTGGACACTTAAATTTTGGTGGTCTAAAATTGTATTTGCATTCTTCCAAGAATATGGTAAAAGTATTGCCTACCATTAATTTACCTAACCAACTTTGTGAAGGATGTTTTCCTGGAAAACATCTTAGAAAAAGTTATCTTAAAGAATCAACTTCAAGAGCAAGAAGACCGCTTGAACTAATCCATACCGATGTGCGTAGTCGAATCAACCCAAGTTCATTTGGTAAGATTAAATATTTTCTTGTCTTCATTGATAGAAAATCTTGACTATATTTTGTGAAGGAAAAACTTGAGTATATTTTTTGAAGAAAAAATATGAAGTTTTTGGAGTCTTTAAGAAATTCAAAGTACTTGTTGAGAAAGAAAGTGGGCATGAAGTTATGTCCATGAGATTCGATCAAGGAGTGAATTCTTATCAAAAGATTTCAAAGAATTCTATGAAAAAATGGATTTTGTTTACCTCTAATAGTTCCAAGAACTCTCAACAAAATAAAGTAGCAAAACGGAAGAATAGAACCATCTTTAACATGGCTTAAAGCATGTTGAAGAGTAAGAAGATACCCAAAGAATTTTAGGCCAAAGCTGTAACAAATGTTGTTTACTTATCTATCTACTATTTATACTAATTATTTGCATCACAAAATGAAAAGTAACTAAAAACTTCAATAACAAACTGCTAGTTACTTACTGTGCTGGATAATAAACTAAGCATACTTATTAGTAGATGACTCATAACTAGAAATATTAGGTGAACTTGACACTATATAAATTGTATTTAAAGCTACCTTGGTGGGATTGTCATTACGCATGACCCCATTTAATTATTCCACGTCACTTTTGAAAAGTTAAATAGTACAGTCAGAGTCAGTACATAGTTAAGTAAATATTTGAATTAAAATAAAAAAAACATATAATAATTGCTCAAATCCACATTTATGGCAGGTCATTCATATATTAAATAATATTTAAATTATTATATTAATTTAAATATTATTCAATATATATAAGTTATGTAAGAAAGTGCCATCGACTCAAGCATATAAATAGGCCCATTACACCCTCAAAAGATGCGCATAAATAACACTTAAGCTCATAACTCAAAACTTATCCTCTCTGATCTCAATAAAATCTCACAAAGAACTGACTTAAGCATCAAAGTGGATATGACACCCCACAATATCATTCCTAGTGACTGTTTATGCTAGTAATTTTAGGATCGACATGGCAAGAACTTCGTGAACACATAAATTGGCTTCAAGATCTCGCACCATCTATGGGAAGAAATTTGGTGTTCTAATTGATCCATCTGAGCGGACAAAAAATTCGAGATCATTGATCGTGTTCATTGCATTCTTCATCCATTTTTTCCCCAAAGACTCATTTGGTCCTTTCAGTCACTAAAATGAGTTCCCAACATGATCTTGATGACAACTTCCTTTTGCAGCAAACTAGTCAACCGGCAGGCACCCAGGACCAGCAATCAACCCTTTGCACACTTCAAGAAGATGGGAACACCCAAAAGGATCATAGTTATCATGATCCTAGGTTGTACTTACCATCTACCCATATCACTATCAGGCAATAGACCCCCGATGGGGAACTCCTTAAAGCCCCTAAGCAAGAACCCAATCCTAAGCAAAGCCACAAGTTGGTCACTGAGGTAGTTAAGAAAGTATGTACAAAGGTGTAATTAATAAGGAAAGAGTGGGGTATTTATAGCTAATTTTTTCAAGTTCTTGGACCTTCGTTGACCTCTCCCCGACACCTCACCGCGCACCTCTATAAGGCATTGTTGACCACCTCACCAAACCCCTCTCGAATTGTTAGCAAGGTCCAACGAACCACAGATTCACCCTGTGCACACTCACGGACCTTTCACTGACCACTTCGATGAGCCATCGGCGAGACCTCTGCGAGGTCCCTACGAACCACTAAAAATGAGTTTTTTCAAGGTAAAACTTTACCAAATAAAAAGCCATAAACATCCACTAACTCAGGGAAACAAATGCAAGTAAAAACAAATTTAACATGAAATCTATGTGCTCCTAACCAACCTATGACGTGTGTATCATACAAACATACAATAGTGTTAAGATCTATGTGAGTGTGTGTGATACTGATCATAAGCAAAGTACCGTACATAGAGATAGACAAAAATACTAAGTAAAATAAATAAACTTCATGTTTTGCTCACAAAAATGCTAAAAAGACACAAAGAGACTTATAAGACTTACATATTTCAAATAAAAAAATATACCGAGAGTTTTGAAACAAAATTTCCAGTATGATTTTCACAAAACCTCTCTTAGCTAAACATGTATATCTTTGCAAGGAGAACTCTTAATAACAAATTGTAAAATACATAATAAACTAGACATTTCAAGCTTTTAAGATATAAATCATCCTATTCTAATATGTAAAACCATTTTAAATCAAAAAATACTGATTGGTTGAAAACATGTTTTTAGCACAATTCTTACTCAACATACCTATAGTTAAATATATATAACTTTGTTTAGAAATATCAAAAAGAAAAATCATAATTGCATCTTAAAATAGACATCCACACCTTTCTAATGACATATAATTCACAGACTATTTAATTTTGAATATTACTCTATTTTCATTTAAATTTTTTAGAATATATATTCTAAAATTTTGAAAACATCACAAGTAACTTGTTCTTGTATTCCTTATAATCCCTTGGGATAATTTTGATTTCCACCAAATAATAACAAAATGAAAAAATACAATAACAAGTAGAAAAGAAACATAGAAGGTTTAAGTGTAATACCAATAGCAATGGAACTAAAATGGGGATACCAACCTACTAAATTAGAGTAGTTCTAGCTCTAGTCTTGCTTGAGTTTTTTTATTCCAACATGAAGAAGAAAATCAGAGAGTTTGAGATCAGTTGCACAAATGTTGCAAGGGGATACAGATACCATAGAACTCACAACTCTAGCACAAATAGCAGAAAATAAAATAAAAAGATAATTTAACCTGCAAAACAAGACAAGAAAGAAACAACCATATTACAATTATCACCATAGACTATGTAGTAAAACCATAAATGTTTTCGATTAGAGAAACTCTCATATGTTAGTACATACTTGAATAACTCAATGATTGTACTAACTAAAATAGCAAAGAATACCAATACAAAAATATTATGTGGTAAACTCACTTAGGTATTGTCCCTAAGTGGTAACATCCACAAGTTGTTTAAGTCAATCACTAGGTAGCAAGCAATTCACTATGTAAGTAAATCAACGGTATTACAACATAGAAATATATGCTAATACCTCTATTAGTTTAAGCCATGCTCAACTGTGCAGAAGCTGCCCCTCATCTACTATCTTCACAACAATTGCAATCTATAAGCTAAATTTGACTCTCCCTCGGAGCCTCACCACGAGATGTTGTACAATCACTAATGATCAATTTAGTGAAAACCTAGGGTAATGGAAACTCCCATGCACATGTACCTAGGATACAAATCTAAGTCTCAATGTTTAATTCATTAATTAATTAACCCAGCCAAAAACGTGTTTCCACTTAAACCATTATCTGGTATGCATGATACAAAACTCTCAAATCATGAATCACAAATACGAAAACACACTCAACATATTAATGGTCCAAAAGTTAGAAAATAATTTTTCTCACTGAAAATCTAAGTTTTCAATTTGACAACATCTCCCCTACATTTTCTAATTCTTAAGAAAATTCAAAATTATGGGGGTATTAAAAGAAAACCCTTGAGCTTCTGATAAGATCGCTGACCCCTTGTTGGAGTCGTCATTGACCCTTCGCTGGATATGCAGCAAGCCATTAGAAAACCCTATGATAAGGATAAAGGCCTATACGACAAGGGTAATAGCTACCAGCTTCGCTAACCCCATCACCGCCACCTTATTGATACAATAGCGAGCGTCCGACAAACCTTCCAAAGAGCTCACAAAACAACCATTTTAATTTTCAAAAAAATTTTGAATTAATTTTTCACAAATATCCGATCAGTGAAAAACAAAAGCAAGTAAAAACACAACTTAGCCTGCAAACTACTTACTATCAACCACCCCGTATGTGTCATAAAAACATGAGAAGTGTCAAGTTTTATGTAAGTGTATGTAATACTTAACCATCAGTACATTTCCTTACATAGATGAAGACAAAATACTAAGTAAAATAATAGACTTCATGTTTTGCACCCATGAATACCAACAAAGACACAAAGGACTTACAACTTTCCCATTTCGCTTTTTGTGGCAAAACATTGTACAACCTATAAAATATGAATCAAACATAATGCATTCATGGAATATGATCTAAAGAAGTTTATTCCCACGAATAAACTCTAACACAATCAGCCACCCCTAACACTCCTACTCCAAGTGCATCTACCTTGTTGTACTCCATTCATCTTTATGAATCAACACATTAGCCTTCATGCACACTCTAATAAGCATGTACTACATCTGTATCTTGCACAAAATAAACAACACATATCAATGAACATATCATGCAGACTTACGTTTAGTCTAACCAAATACTATTTTGTTATCCTTACAAAGGTGCACATCGATGGCTAAGTATAAACAAATATGCAAACTCTTCCTAACTTCATACAACACTCCCCTTGAATGTATGCAATTTAGATAAACAAATGAAATGAAACCTACACTCACAACCTCATGCAATACAGTAAACATGTTGTGCAACACAAAATTCTCCCAATTTTGACATAAAAAGTGAAATACATACAAGTATGCAACAATCCTAAAAATTCATTCAACTCAGCAGAAAAGAATGAAAGTATGCAATAAACAAGAATGCAATATATGCAAACATAAACACAAAAGTAGAAGAATGATAGAACAAAAGGCAATTCTTTTAATTAATAAGGATTTTTGTATTTGCAATAAACAAAATGAGAAATACAAGAAAGGAACATAAAAAGAAATTAAGAATCTGTTATATTTTCTTGCTTGTTCTAAGTAGCTCTACTGTGTCCAACTCTAGCACCTCTAGGGTTATGGGAAAAAGTGGAAACGAGGAGTCAAAATCAATAGAAACATCATCAAATAGGCAAATAATAGAATCAGTTTTCTCTCTAGCAGGAACATCAGTATGAGCTCTAGAACCTCCTCTACTCTACTGGGGTCTAATAGAAGGTCTAGAGGTGGAAGATTTATGAGTATCATGACTACAGGAAGGGCATTCCTGTCTGAAGATCCTATTGTTCATTTGAATAATGGTCTACCTGAGGAACCAAAACTCTTATCCAAACTCACTAAGACGAGTTCGAACACCAATTAACTCCTGACGTAAGAAAGAAACCTCTTGTTTGACCAGCGTAACATTTGTAGAGTGATGATAAAAAAGAGAGGAAGAAACTACAAGAGCATGAGTGTTTATAGAGGAAAAAGAACTATGAGAGAACATAATATAAGGATCGAGAGAAAAGGGTGAGTAGAGGACGAGTGTACAGTACACTAAAAATGAGAACCAAGAAGAGAAAGTCTACTCTTCTAAAATAAAGTGGTAGCATCAAGAAAAAAATGAGCACCCACTGAGAAATAAGAGTAGGATATTGGAAAGAAGATAAGCGTTCTGCAAAGGATCTAAAAACAATGGTCCCAAAGATCAAGCCACAAAGATCTATAGTCCCATTATTGAGAATTGCCGTCAATAAGTGACGGTGAATGATAGGGGCAGAAAAATGATGAGAATTAGGAATGGACACGGGGATAGATTGGGACGATTTTTACCATATTCGTTCCCAAAATCGAACAAGTAATTGTGTACCCGAAATCATCCAAAAATTGCTCCGATTAGGGGACGGGTATAATTGGGTGGGGATTAGGTGGGACTGATACAAAAAAAACCACTCCATACCAGATTTTTTTAATTAAAAAAATTAATTCATCATAATTTTTAATAAATATTAGTATTTTAACTAATAAATAGTTTTAATAGATAAATATATTTATATGTTATAATTTAAATAATTTTTTATATATATTTAAATTAAATTAGAAAAAAATATTTCTAGTACGGGTGGGTACGGTTTTACATATAACCATCCCCGCCCCGTCTCCTCTCCAATAATTTATAACCAGATATTCCCCAAAATCATACCCGTCCTAGAAAATAGCTAGTAATAACTGTTCCATCGGATCGGATATCCGTAAATATCTGAACTCATGGATAAAATGCCCATTCCTATTGAGAATGAGAGTGAATACAACAAGTGTACTCTTTTTAAACACAAGGTTAGGACTGGCCAATTGTACACCGATTGCATGGATGTCTCATGAATTTAGGTTGAGTTCTTCAAGAGGAAAATTTTAAGATGAGAAACATCTTCTCAAGAGAAGGTAACAGTGTGACCTCTCATTGGAAAAGTGAGAGAAAAATGAGAGATGCTATGATAATAAGCTAAAATATCATAAACTCAACAAATGAATGATCAAACTTATAATCAAAAGAACAAAGAGGGAGTCAATCAAAGTGTGCAAACCTTTCACGAATGGCAAGAAATTCATCAATCTGCACATGCCTCTCTATGACAAAGGTAGCAGTAGATTCAAAACCTTCAGCTTCTTCAACTTCTTCATTTTGGAAAGTTTTCATAGTAGTCATTTGAGCAAAGAGGTTAGGAGTAGGTGAGGAAAGAAAGTGATTAGATGGTATTTTTCTTCAGAAAAATTAAGTAAGCCAGGAATAAAGTTTGAAGGAATGAAATCAAATGAAAAGGGGATGGGTTTAAATAGAAGTTCAAGATGCTTGCTGACCTCTCATTGGCTCCTCATTGAAGAGTGGATGAGACCACGATGAGTGTGGAAACACATACTCAATGAACATTCAGCATGGGAACGAATGAGCAACAGAGAGAAGAGGGAAGAGAGAAAAGAGAGATAGAAAATATTTTTTTAAAATAAAAAAAAAGTCTTAAATAAATACTAAAATATATACAAAGTAAAAATAAACATGAACAGATAATATTTCAAGAAAAGTGATAAAAGAAATAGCAACTCACCTCAACTTGGATAAAAAGAAAATGGGATCAAAATACATCCCTCCATTTAGTGAATAATTTATGAGAGGCAATTCTGTCAAATTATAATCTCTGGTTCATATGAGCATGTGGTGTATGGATCAATCGATTTCCTTTATATTTAAAAATTAAAAAAAAAAACAGTTAAGAGATCATCATACATACAACTAGGAGGACTTTTATAAGAAAACTTTGCCCTTTTTTGTACTATGCCGTCGGTACATAATGTACCCAGTTTGTACATGCTTAGATGAATCACAATAGTTGCAACCTAAGTAATCAAAATGAGGAAAGTGAGGGAGATCTCCTAAAAATGCTCCACACATACCTAGGACACTAAGTGCAAAGTGGCCAATAGATTGCAAGGTGATAAGAGCATGTAGTAGAGTGAGTGAAACTAGGTCTCTAACTTTGAGGAGTAACACAAGGAAGGAAGGAGGAAGGAGCAAGAAGGCACGCTAAAATTGAATCTCACATGAGGTTGGGAAGTCAATTTCTCACAGTGAGGTCTAATATGCCCATACATCAGCTTAGATTTCTTTACCATAAAAGTACCCTCATACGCAAACTCCAGAATATCCTAAGCATCCTTGGAAGTGGTGTAGGTAAAAATCTATATGTCCTCTATAGGAGAGATGACACTGGTAAGTGCGTACATCCCTTTGTTATTCCAGTCACACTTTTTACTTTTTGATTTTGTCCATTCAATCATAGGCTTTGGAATCACAATACCGTCTTCTTCAACTTTAATAGGGTGCACTCAACCATGATGAACATGGTACCAAACTTAATCTCGTATGGACCATAAGAAGGCACACATTTGAGGTTTCTAATAGGCATAGTTATGCCATGAGAAGTAGTGGTCTACTTCACCGAAGTCTAACTTAGTGTAAGGTTTGTGAATATTAGCAATTTTCGTGAACAAAACAATTGACTGTAATTTAGTATCTAGGTTCACATTCTAATCAAAAGTTAAATGCTATTGAAGTTGCCAAGTCTGCACTGCGTATATAACAGGCAAAATGTTCACTTATGCATACATCCTCACATTCATACTTAGTATGGACTAAAACGGAAAACTGTGCACATCTCAATCAATTGAAGTGCTAGGTCGATCTATCGAGCCATAGATCGATCGAGTATCAGTTGAGTTCAATCTGGAGGCTCTCGGTTAATTTTTGGGCTAACTAGATCGATCTAACATTTGCTTGATCGATCGAGCTCATCGTTGATCGATCGATTGAGTGAGGTTCTTGATCTATCGAACATCGATCGAGTCCTCTTGGGTTGAATTTCTAGTTTGCTCAACACAAGTAGATCGATCGAGATAGATTGTTCAATCGATCGAAGTGTTTTGATTATTTGTTCCACCTTTCTTACTTATCAATTTGACCTCATTTAATGTTAAAAGTTAAATCTTTTTATGATTAGAATTGTCATTTACAAGCTTTACTCATCTAAGTCAAATTGTTCTCTATATAAAAAATCTCTTTGGAAAAGAAAATACACATCTAATAATATATCCACTTATATGTTAGTATCTTTCTAGGAAAAATAATTTTCTTTTCATCTATTCATCTTAGGAATTCGATTGGTATAAGTGTTCATACATTATATGTGATCATATCTTTGGATGATTTACTTGCCTAGATATTTTTCATGATATTGAGCCTTACCTGATTGTTCTAGAGTTTGTTAGTCGATTTAGTCTTTACATCGTATGCTTATGAATATGCTAGTTGTAGGTTTTCATTATTGAATCTGCTCTAGGACACACTTTACACTTGTGTTATTTGTGCTAATGTTTCAGGTACAATAGGTAAGGTGTTCAATGTTTCGTGTGACTCAAAATAACTAAAGTTGATGGGTTCGATTGATCTTTTGTGACTCGAGTAGATCAGAACATTGGTTCTGATCCAAACACCTTGCTTGTGGAGACTATGAAAGGAGCGATGGCTCTTAAGTAAATTATATAGGGGGCATTATCTGTAATGGGTAGTTTTAAGACCTAGCTTTGTTATTGAACCTTAATTTTCATAGTGGATAGTTAAGTAAATCTGCGGACTGGTAGTTTTTATCTTAAGTCATTATTGTGACCTAGGTTGTTTCCACCTAAAAATTTTGTGCCTTATTTCTTAATTTTGCATTTTATTTTTACACACAGTTGCATGTCTGGCCGTTGTGTTTAGGTTACATAATTAAAATCAACTAAAATTTGAAAATAACCTATTCACCCCCTCTAGGTATATTTGGACCATAATTAAAAACTTTCAATTGGTATCAAAGCGGGTCACTGGATAAACTTAGTGTTGCCTAGGACCTTGTTATGGATCATTTGAGTGAGGGTTCTTCTACAAACACGTCCACCCTACTTTGATGGGTCTAACTACTCATATTGGAAAGCTCTTATGAGAGTCTTCTTACTTTCCTTAGATGAAAGTGTATGGAATTCTGTGTTTTATGGTTAAGAGCCACCCAAGGTTACCAAGGATAATGTAGTTATACTTAAGCCTAGGATTGAATGGACTACTGAAGATAAGTTGGTAGTGGTTGGAATTAAAAGGGCATTAATGCCATTTTTAGTGCTGTGTTGCCGGTTGAATTCTGACGTATTTATGATGTTGAAATTGCTAAGGCTGCTTGGGAAACTCTAGAGGTTGCCCATGAGGGCACGTCCGAAGTTAAACGAACTAAACTTTGCATGCTAGCTACAAATTTTGAAAATCTTAGAATGGAAGAAGATAAAACATTTTCTGAATTGTATGATAAGTTATGTGATATTGCTAACTCATATTCAAATCTTGGAGATAAAATTGATGAACTCAAGTTAGTTCATAAAGTCCTATGCTCACTATCAGATCGCTTCCAAGTCAAAGTTACAGCAATATAGGAAAGCAAAGACATTGCCACCATCAAGATTGACGAACTTGTTGGCTCAATGCAAACCTTTTAGATGAATCTTCGTACACCCAAAAAGAACAAACGAATGGCTTTCAAGACCACCAACAAAGATGATGATAACTGCGATAACTTCATGGATGATGAAGAACTTGTCTACTTGGCTAGAAAATTAAAAAGGATGTTCAACATAAAGAACTCACAAAATGAAGGTCAATCTAGTCGTACTAGAGATCATAAGACAACAGAACTTAAGCCCATGAGTTCTTATGGTGAGAAATCTAAACCCACTGGGCCTCAATGTTTTGAATGCAATGGTTTTGGTCATTTGTAGCTAAGAGTGCCAACAACAACAAGAAAGCTAGTAGAGCTTTCAATGCAACTCTTAGTGACTCAGAAAGTGATCAAAACCAAGCTAGCGACTCAAATGATGGTGACACCAACTACCTAGCCTTTACTGCAACTATTGATGGATACTCTAGTAACTCTGACTCTGAATCTGACTCAGACAATGAACGAACTAAATCTAACTCTATTCTCTCAAAGGTTAATGCAAACAATTTTGAAGAATTGTTCCTTGACTTAATTAATTGTAAAAAAGAAAAAGATAAACTACACATAACTGAGACAAAATTGATGATCAAATCAAGTCTCAAGAGATTAATTTGTCAATTTTAGAAAAAGAAAAATTGAATTGTTTGAGCATGTTGACCTATTGAGTTTGAGTCTTGCAAATATCAAGAAGGAAAATGCAAAGCTTTTGCAGGAACTAGAACAGTCAAAGGAAACGATAAAAAGGCTGACCATTGGAGCTGAAAGATTAAATAAAGTCCTTGACTTTGGAAAGCCCTTTGGAGACAAGAGGGGACTAGGCTATGTGGATGAGCATTCTACGTCATCATCAACAAAGATAGAGTTTGTTAAACCATCTAATACTCTCTCTTCACAAAATGCTCACATAACACAAGCATCTACTACTAAATTTGTTCCCACTTGTCACTACTGTGGTTGAAAGGGACATATTAAACATAAGTGCAAAATATTACTAAGTTCTAAATGGTCTGATCATAACATGCATGAATCATACTACGGAAATTATAATTATGCTCACTTATATAGAACACACCCATAAAAAATTAAGCACATGAGAACACAGTTTAACTCTTCTAGGACACATGAAGTTGAGACATTTAAATCCCCCTCTAAAAAAACAAGCCAAAAATAAGAAAGGTTGGGTCAAGAAATATGAAATACATTGTTTTGTAGCTTACATAGCATTTAAGGCTAAGTCTACTTCTGCATGGTACTTTGATAGTAGATGTTCTAGACACATGACAGTTGATCGTTTCCTATTTAAAACATTTGAAGAATATAATGAAGGGATGGTTACCTTTGGTGATGGGAAAAAGTCTAGAATTATGGGAAAAGGTACAATACAAATAGATGGATTACCTAAATTGGATGATGTTTTATTTGTTGATGGACTTAAAGCAAATTTAATAAGCGTAAGTCAAATCTGTGATAAAGACTATAGTGTAAAATTTACCAACAGTAATTGCATTGTAACTAATTCCAATGGTGTATGCATGCTTAGAGGAACTAGGTCTCGTGATAACTGTTACTACATTGACATTTCTCCCACTATTAACTGCAATCTTGCCCATATTGATTCTATTACTGTATGGCATCAAAAGATGGGACATATAAATTTTAATGACTTGATCAATTTGAGTAGAAAGGAAATTGTGCGTGGTCTGCCTAAACTTTCAAAAACTAACAAAATATTTTATGGACCATGCCAACTTGGCAAAAAAACTTGTCATTCTTATAAGAAACTGAAAGGAATTAACACAAGTATAATACTTGAGTTTATTCATATCGACCTAATGGGTCCTATGAGAACAACAAATTTTGGGTGGCAAGAAATATATCATTGTTACAGTTGATGATTATTCATGTTTCACTTAGGTAAATTTTATAAGAGAGAAATCTGATGCATTTGATGTTTTTAGTTCTTTTTGTCTCAAAGTGTAGGTTGAAGAAGGGAATAAAATAATGAACATAATGAGGCTAAGAACTGATCATAGAAAGGAATTCGAAAATAGTAAATTTGCTAAATTTTGCATGCAACATGGAATAAACCACGAGTTTTTAGCACCAAACACTCCTAAAAAAATGGTGTACTAGAAAGAAAGAACAGAGTAATACAAGAAATGGTGCTTGTCCTACTACATGCAAAGGAAATTCCAAGGAAGATTTGGGCTAAAGTAGTAAGTACTGCATGTTATATCATGAATCGTATTTATCTACACCTAGGTACAAACAAAACTCCTTATGAGATATGGAAAGGTAAGAAACCAAACCTAAAACATCATGTATTTGGGAGTAAATGTTATATTCTCAAGGACCGTGAACAATTAGGTAAATTTTACATTAGAAGTGATGAAGGTATCTTTCTTCATTACTCCTTAACAATCGTGCATTTAGGGTCCTTAACTTGAGAACTAACACTATGATGGATTCTATAAATGTCACAATAGATGATACAGGTATTAGCGCTCAAGTAGAAGATGTTTAGGATGAACAATTGGATATTAATGTGTCCATTGAGGGACATAAAGAAGAGACGTCCAACACAGAAATAAAAGGTTCAAAAGTAAAAGAGGAGGTTATCCCCAACACTCCCATACAAAAACCAACACATACATTCAAAAACCATCCTATTGAAAACATCATTGGTGATCCCGATGCATGCATGGTAACAAGAAGACGACAGGTAAGTGAAGTAGCCTATCTCTGTTATATCTCTCAAATAGAGCCTAAGAATGTAGATGATGCATTAAAAGATGAATATTGGATAAATGCCATGCAGGAAGAATTAGCTTAGTTCAATAGAAACAATGTATGGACTTTAGTACCTAGACCTTATGACAAAACATCATAGGAACCAAATGGGTTTTCAAAAATAAATCTGATGAACATGATGTTGTAGTTATGAATAAAGCTAGGCTAGTTGCTCAAGGATACAAACAAGTTGAAGGAATTGACTTTAATGAAACATTTGTACCAGTAGCTAGACTAGAATCAATTAGGATATTACTTTCCATTGCATGTTACATGAATTTTAAACTCTATCAAATGGATGTAAAATCTACGTTCCTAAATGGTTTTCAAATGAAGAGGTTTATGTGGAACAAGGCTTTATTGATCCAAATTTTGCCAAGTATGTTTATAAACTCAATAAGGCTCTCTATGGTCTAAACCAAGCTCCAAGAGCTTGGTATGAGAGGCTTACTACCTACCTCTTAGACAATGGATTTGTTTGAGGTGGAGTTGATAAAACTCTCTTTATTAAGAGTGCCAAGGAGGATATATTCATAGCACAAATTTATGTGGACGATATAGTGTTTGGGTCAACTTCCACCTCACTTATCAAAAGCTTCGTACATGTTATGTCTAGTGAATTCGAGATGTCTATGTTAGGGGAACTTACATACTTTCTTGGTTTGCAAATTAAACAAATGAATGACGATATTTTTATCTCTTAAACCAAGTATGCATTTAATCTAGTTAAGAAATTTGGAATTGAATCAAGTAAGCATCTAAGAACTCCTATAAGTACAAGTGTCAAAATCTCAAAGGATGAATCAGGTAAGAGTGTTGATCAAACACTCCATAGAAGTATGATAGGCAGCTTACTGAATCTCATAGCTAGTAGACCTGATATTTGTTATAGTGTAGGTGTATGTGCACGATATTAATTAGACCCTAAGGAATCACACATAGGTATGTTTCTGGAACTAAAAATTTTAGAATCTGGTTTACTAATGACACAACATGTGAGATTTGTAGATATACAGATGCAGATTGGGCAGGAAATCAAGATGAAAGAAAGAGCACCTCAGGAGGTTGCTTCTACATTGGAAATAATCTCGTATCTTAGCATAGCAAGAAAAAAAACTCCATCTCGTTATCTACTATAGAGGCAGAATATATTGTAGCAGGTAGTTCATGCACACAACTTCTATGGATGAAAAATATATTGAATAAGTATGGTTTTGAACAAGGTACCATCCCTCTATACTGTGATAATACTAGTGCTATACGTATATCAAAAAATCTTATGCTACACTTTAGAACAAAACATATAAACATTAGACATCATTTCATTAGGGAACTTGTTGAAGAAAAGGTTTTATCCCTTGAATTTCTCTCCATAGAAAAGCAATTAGCTTACATGTTTACTAAGGCTCTTGATACTCAAAGATTTGAAACTCTTATAAGTGCTTTAAGAATTTTCCCCATAGAGTAGATTAACCTTCTTTTCTTCTATTTTCAAATATACATATATATGTTACATAAACTAGTACACACACCTATACTATTCACTTGTGATGATCATGTTACATAAACTTACTCATACACTCACTGAACACACATGTATGTTATGCTTGAAGTCTATGATAAATGTTGAAAGACTCTAGGACTTGAGCTAGCCTCGTTGCAAAAACATGTTTAGTCATATTTCTTACTTTCTAAAATATTCTACCATAGGAAGGCACCTAGTAATGAGAGGGCTACCTACTATGATGTGTGCAGTTACTGTAGTGAGCGAAGAGAGCTACCTTATAACTAGTGTGAAATTCATCATACTAGGTTTATCGCTCACTACTTGTGGAATTAAGGAAATTGAATGTGAAACTATCAACAGATCGTTCAGGAATTCTACTTGCAAGTTTTAGAGTGAGATCTGTTTTGATTGATAAAATTCGTGAATCTCAACCACAAGACTCTTTTTTGTTAAAATTGAAGGGCGAAATAGAAAGTGGACACCAAAAAGATTTTTCAATTCGAGAAGATGGAACTATGACTTTCAATAATCGGTTATGTGTACCAAATGATGAAAGGCTTAATAGAGAAATATTAGAAGAAGCACATAGTTTAGCTTATGCTATGCATCCGGGTAGTACTAAAATGTACCGAACTCTAAAGGAAAATTACTGGTGGCGTGGAATGAAATGAGAAATTGCAAAATTTGTAGCAAGATGTTTAATTTGCCAGCACGTGAAATCTAAGCTCCAGAAACCCGCTGGACTTCTTCAGCCACTTCTTGTTTCTGAATGGAAATGGGAACACATAACAATGGATTTTCTCTATAGTCTTCCTCGTACCCAACGTGGCCATGATGAGATATGGGTAATTGTGAATCGCTTAACCAAATCTGCACACTTTTGGCCTGTTACACAAACATTTTCATTAGTAAAACTTGCCAAAATTATATGTGGATGAAATTGTGAGATTACATGGAGCTCCAGTATCTATTGTTTCTGATAGAGATTCAAGATTCACTTCTCAATTCTAGTCTAAATTACAAGATGCTATGGGATCAAAGTTATGCTTCAGTAGTGCTTTTCATCCTCAAACTGACGGATAGTCAGAACAAACAATTCAAACCCTTGAACAGATGTTACACGCTTGAGTTTTGCAATTTAAGGGTAATTAGGATGATCATTTACCATTCATGGAGTTTGCATACAACAATAGCTACCATTCGAGCATTGAGATGGCCCTATATGAAGCCCTATATGGTAGGAAATGTAGAACACCCATATGTTGGGATGAGGTAGGTGAAAGAAGAATTTTAGGCCATAGTATATAGAAATGCTCATTGCAAAAATTCAGGTAGTCAAGGCAAAATTGAAGATAGCACAAGATAGACAAAAGAGTTATGCAGATAATAATATTAAGGAGCATGAATATAAAGTTGGAGATCAAGTATTCTTAAAATTATCACCATGAAAAGGTTTTGTTCGATTTGGGAGACGTGGCGAGCTAAGCCTGCGTTACATTAGTCCATATAAAGTTATAGAGAAAATTGGTCATGTGGCATATCGTTTAGCTCTACCGCCAGAACTCTCTAGGATCCATGATGTATTTCATATTTTAATGCTTCGTGGATATTGATGTGATAAATTTAGTACTCACAAGTGTACGAATCACTTGTAGAAAGTGACAAGCAAACCTATGAGGTCGGTCTCTCAAGGAATTGCAATGGTTTTAAACAACCTTTTTCTTAAACTAATTAGAGTCCTAACTTAACTAAAAGTACTAATTAAATAGAGTTCTAGTGAAACTAAAACTCTAAGTAACTAGAATCCTAAACCTAGTAAAACTGTAAAAAGAGTTCGTTTTGTAGCAAGATCAATGGTACGAACAATTAAACGAAAACAATATCGCAAATTCACAATCAATTCAAGTAGATTCGAAAATCAATGGAGGATGTATGGACGTTTAGTTTGGTTGGCCATGCTTGCATCGAAAAGTAATTGTGAAATAACATGAACGTTCTAATGAACGATTTTACCGGCTTTACCTTTTTATTACGAGAATGCCTATGGTCGGGGTAATTCTCTTTGTTGATTAACTAATTAACATCCTACGATTGGGTATATCAAATAGCAATCAAATTATGCGCAAGGAAATTTATGCCAATCAAACTAATGCTATGACTAAGTCACTAATTTGAAGCTTTGATTAAGTGTTTTAGAATAAAGTTAAGGTGACGTTCCTAAAACTATATTCTTAGATTTTTTAACCTAACTATGAATATCAAATTGGCCCATGAAAATTCATAATTAAATATCTAAACATGCTCTTAATCAAAAGATAATTTATTTATATTAAATCAATAAAACATTCACCAAAAACAATTCTAGCAAACATGGCAACACAAACTAAACATCCATAATGACATTAGCCGCCCATGTTCATATTAAAATTCATTGACAAATATAATATGATCATACACTCAAAGAAGGAAGAAGAAAGATAAAATTCTATAACAAGGAAATCCTAGATCTAAATACCGCTAATGGATGGGATGACATTCTTCTCCAAAAGCTTGATCTTCGATCGTCATCGGTTTCCTTGGATTCTTAGAATGGATTCTCTCACTTTGTTGAGTGTGGAAAAGCTCCTAAAAACTGATTGAATACCTAGCTTGTTCACAAAATTATTGTGTATAAAAGTTGTATGTAAGTTGGAGTCTAGAGGGGGTATTTATAGATGTAAGGATTTACACAATTCCTGATTGCAATAGGAATAGGCGCACCGCGGCACAACACAAATTTTGGAAAATATGGTCAAAACCCGAGAGCTCCTCGCCGCGGCATGCATTTTCCTCGTCGCGGCGAGTGTTGCTTTTCCTTTCTTCATATTTACCCCCTTACATATGTGATGGCTTGTTATGTAAGTCTTACATATTTGACTTGTTTTGCTCGTAACTCGTGATCCGAGCGCCGTAAGTATTCCGTCTTTGCGTATTTGCATTATTCAACTCATTTGACACTAAAAACACCTAAAATGCACTAAAAACATACCCGTAATTCCGAATTGATAGATTTATGAAATTAATCGAATAAACAACAAATAATAAATCTATTTCTAAACAATTAAGCGTAATAAATCACGAAATATCAGTGCTTTCCAAGCACTTATCAGATATATTTCAAACCCGTCACATATCATTGAATCTCAACCAATTCAAGTAAAAGAAAATATGACATATGAAGAAAAACCAGTGAAAATACTTAATTGTAAACAACAAGTGTTGCAAAACAAAACTATTCCATTCGTTAAAGTATTATGGAGAAACCATGAAATAGAAGAGGCAACTTGGGAACCTGAAGATCAAATACGCACTTAATACCCTAATTTATTTAACCAAGGTATGTGAATGTCGAGGACAAAATTCTTTAAAGGGAGGGGAGAATTGTAACATCCCATTTCTTACACGTTCTAAAATTTGAGTCAAACTTATAATTTCAAAACTTTTATGATCTTACCCTCAATATTTACATGTTTCATTAATCAAAAAATGTTTAAATTAAGTTTTAAAATTTTTGAACAAAATTACCAAAATGCCCCTAACCCTTAAATAAATTGTACAAATTAGGGGACAAGAATATTTTAATAATTTAATGAAACATGTCTTATAAATATATATATATATATTTATGGTAATAATAATAAGAAAAGAAAAAAAAATTTGAAGGACACATGTGTCCAATTATTTGTTTGTTACGTAGGGGATATATATATATATTGATTAAATGAATTATACTGATAGTTATTGTTAGGAAACTTTATGAGGCAGCTTCTATGATTAGTGTTTAAGAGCTCCTTGTGGCAGCACCTAAGCTACCTTTAGTTGGATGTTAGAAACCACGTGTAATGGTTTTGAAGCAATTGTGAATAAAAAGTGATGTTTCCCTTTTAATCTAATAGGCTGAAATACCTTATTTTAACAAGAGAAAACAAAGCTTTTTAACTAGATAAAGCAAAAGAAAACAAAGGGGAGAAGAAGGGGAAGAAAGAAGGTTCAAGGAAGAAAAGAAGAGAAGATAGGTATTAGTCTTGTTTTCCTTCTTATACTCTTCAATCCATTTGGTTCATTATTTAAGTTTTATACCTAAGCTATACTAATATCTACTTAACTAATGCAAATTCTATGAAAATTTTGCTAGAACTCCTATTACAATATGAACTATATTTTGTGATGTTCTAAATTTTTTTTATAACACTGTTTCTCCAAAAATTTAAATAAAAACTGAGAAAATTCCTCAAATAATTAGGGGTTTTTAAATTATATTTATGAAAATCTATGGATGTCTAATTTATCACAAATTTTATGGTTCATGATTCGGAGTTTTCTACGCAAAGTTATACCAAATTAAATGAAGGTTGTTTTATGAAACAAGAACTGTAAGAGCTCTCGAAATTTTTGATATTTGAAATGGTTAATTTGAGAAAATTATATATTTTTTTTAAGTTTTGATGTGTCTAGTTTTATAAAAAATTTACAGTTTCTCGTTTCGATATTCCTAGACAGATTTGTGCTTGTTTAACCAAGGAAGGGTCAAGTGAAATGGGTGCTAGAAAACAGTTTTGAAAAACCAATCGAATTTTTGTTAATTAAAATAGTTTTACTGATTGGATTTGGAATTTTTATGTCTTATTTTAAAGCTTAAGATGTCTAGCTTAATATGGATTTTACGGTTTATTATTTCGAGTTTTATAGATAAATTTATAGCAACTTAATTAAAGGTACGTCCTGCTACAATTGTGGTGAGAAAAATTGTTTTGACATAATTGTTTTTTTTATGGATTTGAAAGGGTTTCTATATATAATGGAGTGTGTAATAACTGATTTTAAATTTTAAAATGTCTATTTTTTGTATGTTTTTATATAAATGAATTTACTCATTTGTACCAAAAGTTATATATGATTATACAAAGGTAAGTTTAGGAGTACCCTAAAACTATTTAAATGCAATGATCAAAGTCAAAATAACTATCAACATCCCTTATTTTATAAATGTTAAATTACCTTTCAATTTGAATTAAATAAGCAAGATATGAAATTATTCTTATTCTAACACAAGCATGGTTATTTAAGAAAAGTTGAGCATGCATAACCTACAGGACACGTAGAGGACCATTAGAAACATTTTACTATGAGTGGATATCTAATTATTTTCTAAAAGCATCGATAGCATTGTTTTGAAAAACATTCATATTAAAGTAAATCTAATTTGTACAAAGTTACATATATTTATAAAAAGTGCATTCATGTTAACTAATGTTAGAAAAACAAATGTTAATTTCAATACATTTAAAGAACTTTTACACCATGAGAATATATTTCTTTTTATTAATAGAATCAGTCAATTAAATGCAAGATAATTTGCAAGCAAGCTATGATTAAATCAATTTTATTACTTATGCTAATTTTTGTATAAGCTTGCAAATTCCACAAATATTTTATAGTTGCTAGAGTACTCCCCTCATGTATTCATGATAGTTGGCTATACTTAGCATTCAGATATGCAGTGACTTGGTAAAACATAATGATCAATAGATTTGGTCCAATTCAGATTACTATGATGTTTACTAACTAAGTATGATATTACAAGTTCAGTATGATAACAAGTTTAGTTAAGTTAGTGTGCACATGACTAAGGTATCAACAAAGCCAACTGAGCCATTTTATGGCTATATCAAGCAAGTTTCCCACACGAGAGTTTAGAGCTAGCAATAGTACTAAATCTCTCCTCCGTGTGCAATTAATACCACACATGTGTAGTTAAGAGCTAGTGCAAGTGCTAAATGTCTCCTCCGTGTGTAATCAGATCCCCAAGTTCTCTTGGCAATAAAATACATTTCTCATGGTTATACACTTTATTCATATACTGATCATAGCATTATTATATGCTAATGATCATGAACATATATTTTTATCATAATATTATTTTATTATGTCATGAGTATGTTATTCATAGTTTTCACATGTATTAAATTATAGTTATTTTATGAAACTCAGGTTATGCATGCATGAGTACATTAATTTTCATAAAAACTATATACAGAATATTGTCGTCAACATATATATATATATATATATCATGATAATTCATAAACATTTCATATGAAGTTGACATGATTATTACATTATTTTATAAAACTTATCCACTCATTGAGCTCTCAAGCTCACCCTTTTATATTATTTTCCTCCCCCAGGTACTAGGTTTTGAGGCCACATCACATGAATCTGGAGGCTTAGGATCCATCTATTGTTGTGCAGTCTAGGTTGTTTTTATCCCCTATCCAGTTTTTATAGTGTATTTTGGGCAGTTATGTTTTGGACTAGTGAACAAAAGTCTTATGTGATGTATAGTATGTATTTGACAGTGTATAGTTATAGTTGGCCATGAGCCACTTTCTAGTTATGTAAAAGTTAAATGAAGTTTGTTGGATTGTGAAATTTTATATTTTAGAACTGTGGTCATTTATAACAGGGAAGATAGTTCAATAATTAGAGGAAACTCTGCCCAAATTAATTTTTACAAATTTTTTACACAAAATTTTCAAGTTAAGCCAAGGTCCATTTAGAATGTTAGTTATTATGTTTCCTCAAGACATGTCACATGCTCTAGTGTTGAGCTGGGATGGGTCCTGACATGATTCTATCCTTTTTTTTTTGTCCTTCTTGATTTATTATAGATATAATAATTGGCATACTAGTGAAGTTTAATCATGTATAGCATTTTGAGTGACTGTCACATATTGTTATCAGTGATAGTGTGCTTGTGTTGTCTATTTCATGTACTTTTACAATGAATGATTTAAAAAAAATTCTTTTTGGCTATGTGTTTGTTTATTTAAAAAAAATTGAATTTTGTTGAAGATCAATCGATCTAGAAAGAACTCTATTGATCCATGTTGAATATCGATCGATCTACTTTGAACTCGATCGATTGAAATTGAATATCGATCGATCGACACAACACTCGATTGATCGAGAGGGTGCAGTTTAAATACTCGAATGATTTTTCTCCTTCCACTTTCACGAACACCAAACATTTTTTCTCCAACCACTCGTCCTCTCTCTAAAAAATCCACCAAAATAACACCTTTTTAATCCAAAATACTAGAAACTTACTACAAAACACCTTTCTGGGATCATTTCACCAAAAAAAACTCCTTTTCCCACTTTAATTCGAAACCCAAAACATCAATTTTCTCTCATGTTCTCACCATCCAAACACATTTTCTAGCACAAACTCAGTGACAATGGTTTTCATTGACGTACTCTTCCAGCAAGAGCACCAACACCCCTTAGTGCACAATGGTGGCAAAAGGAATCGCAAATAAGGTATCGTACCTCTGTCTCTAAACAACCTATTTTAATAGAAGGTGGTGTAAACTAGAATGATGTTCATGAAGTAGGAGTAACTAGGGTGATTAAAGGTTTTGGATGGGAGTCACTGTTTACTCCGAAAAAATTATGTTGTCCTACCTTAGTTAGGAAACCATATGCCAATGTTGATAGTGGGATACGTAATTCAGGGTCAATGAGCTACAAAGTGTTCATCCAAAATAAAGTTTTAGATATATCAGCCGCCTCAATAAATGATTTCCTTGGAATTACAAACTTAAGCAACCCTGATTTTGATCTTGACAAATTTGATGTGTGAAATGAGGATTTGCTTAGTGAGTTGGCTGGAGTACCTGATTTAGGTATCAATCTAAAGAATTTACATATACCTAGTGATTTCAAACCTTTTTACATAATCCTAAATCGAATGGTGTGTACTAATTTACTTCTTTCAAACCACCCTACTGAAATTGTTATCAGCATGCCAAGATTTTATACTATATTGGAAAATGAATTGCATTCAATTTTGGTACTATTATACAGGATGAATTCCTTGCTCAAGTAGCTGACATAACTCCAAGGGTTGGATTACCATATGGTTGCCTGTTGACGAACATAATCATTGCTGCTAGTGTAACACTTACACCAGACAGTGAAATAGTGAAACACATGGGTGATATTGGAAAAAGAATTATCTCTCGTTCCTCAGCTCATTCCGCCAAGAAACAGAAGAGATCATACGCTGGTATAAGTGGAGTCGGGATTGTAGAGTTGTTGGTTGACGACGAAATTGAGCATACCATAGCACCACCTCTCTCTCGACAAGAACAACTTGAAATTGATTTGACAACAAGAATGGATGCACTCTCCAATCAAATGAAAGCTATGTATACACTTTATGAAGGATTGAACTAAAAGGTAAATGACATAGATGATAGAAAACAAGGCATACACACCGACGTCATTGCCATTCTATCCATGGTTCAAGATCTCCACAACAACCCCACCAACAGTAACAACTAGTAGTGCTTTGACAATATAACTATGTCATCTTTTGACTTTTCGTGTTCTTTAACTGTTTTTGACTAGTCTCTCCTTTTGTTTATTACTATTTGGATTTACAACCTATAGTCTTGATGTTTTTCCATTATTATTCTAATGACTTTTTTACATACATTCTGGATTGTCATTTCATCATATTGCTTACATGAATCTTTAAAAGTATCTGCATTCATTTGTCTTTTTCGTATGTCAAAAAGGGAGAGAGTGACCTAACTATTATTCGTACAAGGGAGATATCACGTTAAGGGGGAGCATTAATAATCTTACATTTTTTTCTTTACATTATTACATACACTTAACTAATAATGGCTCTCGAGCCAAGTTGTTATGCTTAGATGTTTGTTTGTTTCAGTGTACTGAGCGTATCAAATCTTAAACAAAGATGGCTCCACCAGATCATAAATAGCCCCACTGTGAGAGAGTAGTTTTGTCACACGAAAATGCCAAAGCGAGAGATTGTAAGGTTTATGAATATTGACAATTTTTGTGAACAAAACAATTGTCTATAATTTAGTATCTAAGTTCACATTCCAATCAAAAGTTAAATACTGTTGAAGTCACCAAGTCTGCACTACGTATAAGATAGGTAAAATGTTTGCTCATACATACATCCTCACATAACTAAGCACGCACACTTAGTATGAGCTAAAATGGAAAATTGTGCACATCTCAATCGATCGAGCCATAGATCGATCGAGTTCAATCTAGAGGCTCTTGGGTTGATTTTTGGGCTAACTAGATCGATCAAACATTTGGTTGATCGATCGAGCTCATCCTTGAACGATCGATCGAGTGAGGTTCTCGATCGATCGAGATTGGTTCGATCGATCGAACATCGATCGAGTCCTCTCTGGTTGAATTTTTGGTTCGCTCAATGCAGGTAGATCAATCGATCGACATTGTTTAGATCAATCTAGATACATTGTTTGATTGATCAAGATACATTGTTCAATCAATCAAAGTGTTTTGATAATTTGTTCCACCTTTCTTACTTACCAATTTGATCTCATTTAATGTTAAAAGCTTAATCCTTTTAGGATTAGAATTGTCATTTACAAGCTTTACTCATCTAAGTCAAATTGTTCTCTATATAAATAAATCTCTTTGGAAAAGAAAGTACCTGATAATATATCCTCTTATATGTTAGAATCTTTCAAGGAAAAATAATTTTCTTTTCATCTGTTCATCTTAGGAATTCGATTGGTATAAGTGTTCATACATTCTGTTTGATCATATCTTTGGATGATTTATTTGCGTAGATATTTTACATGATATTGAGCCTTACATGATTGTTCTAGAGTTTGCTAGTCGATTTAGTCTTTACATCGTATGCTTATGAATCTGCTAGTTGAAGGTTTTTATCATTAAATCTGTTCTAGGACACACTTTGTACTTGTGTTATTCGTGCTAAAGTTTCAAGTACAATAGGCAATGTGTTCGATGTTTCATGTGACTAAAAAAACCTGAAGTTGACGGGTTCGATTGATCTTGTGTGACTCAAGTAGATCGGAACGTTGGTCCGGATCTAGACACCTTGCATGTGGATACTTTGAAAGGAGCGACGGCTCATAAGTAAATTATATAGGGGACATTATCAATAAAGGGTAGTTTAAGACCTAGCCTTGTAATTGAACATTAATTTTTATCGTGAATAGTTAGGTGGTCCAGAGGACCGGTGGTTTTCCTCTTAGGTCATTGTTGTGACTGATGCACAAAAACTTGATAACCAAATTTTGTATTTGTAAAAGCTCGCAAGTGCACGAGTCACTTGTAGTAAGCGACAAGTATACTCCCAAGATCGTCTCTCAAAGGAATTGCGGTGGTTTTTAAAAGAGCTAAATGTAATCTAAAACGTAACAATAAAATAAATCCTAAACACTCTAATGAAAGATTGGTTTTGTAAACAGTTTCTAAAATTCTAAATTCTTAAAACAAATAAAGTGAATGCGTGAAAATATTACCGAAACAATGAGATGAACGAGTGTGGGAAATTAGCTAGTTAACCAATCATAGATAGATTGATTTATGTGGTTTTCACAATTAAGTACGAAAAAGTAGAATTTAATGATTGTTTTCGCTAAACCTAGAAAATCCCAAATCAATGGTGATTTTCCCTTAATCAACTAATTAGCTTCTTTGATCCGGACTGTTAATTAGTTAATTAGCATTAAACCTAGGAAAATAATTTAATCACCTAATTCAAGACAAATCAATGCACTTCAATTAGGCTCATGCTCAAAATGCCCAATTGAATTTAGATGGTGTTTCTAAAACTCAACCCTAAAATATTCCATACATTTATAAATTAAATTGGCCAAAAGTAATTAATGAACATAAATGTTAAGAACAATGAACATAAAATAAATCACTTTAATATAAAATAATCCACATAAACAATCATCCACTCATGGTTACATTGCTAAAATCCCACACACAAAGAGTTTAGCTACTCATAATGAAATCCAAATCAATATTTTTCATTACAAATAACATTCTATGAGTTCTTAAAGAGAAAAGAGATTACAAACAATAAATTACCCCACTTCTACTCTTAAAAAAAGCTCTTGATGTTGGATGGTCACCTTCTTCAAGATTGTTGATAGAGTTTCAATGGAGGAGCATTAATGGAGTAATCCTTCTCTCAAAAATGTGGAGAAGAAGAAGAATCGGCACTGTTCACCTTGGATTGTATTTTTGGAGGCTGAATGATTCTGTGTTCTCAAAATTGTGTTATTGTTGCATTAGGTCTCGTTTTTTTTGTAAGGGTTTCCAAAAATTTGTATGTCTCGTGGCTGAGGGCAAATTGCAATCAGCGCGCGCAGGCCGCGGCGTGCCTTTTTCCATGCCGCAGTGCACGATGTTCTTCAGAATTGCGAACCAAAACAGAAAGTCCCTCTCCGCGGCGCACCTTATTCATGCCGCGGCGCACAATGTTTTCATGGAATTCAAATCAAGACATAAACTTCCCCACTGCGGCGCACATTTTATATGCCGCGGCGCGACTTGTTGTAGTGTCATGTAAACACCCTTACATAATTTACTGATTCTCGATGTAAGGCTTACGTTCCTAAGCTTTTGTTTGTCCCCCTTACATAGTGAATGGCACTCAATGTAAGGCTTACATTCTTTAGCACTTTTGCTTCATTTTGCTCTCTTTTTCCACATTTCTTCCCAAACCTACTTTGACCTACAAAACCATAAAATACCCTCCAAAACAAGATTATATCGAAATTAAATGCAAAATAAACACTTAAAAACATAACAAATAGTAGGTCAAAATAGTGTTCATCAAATACCCCCAAACCTACATTTTGCTAGTCCTCAAACAAAACTAAAATTGAAAAGACAAAAATCAAAACTAAAATTGAAGTTAACAAAACTTGTCATGCTTTAGTTTCTTTCCAATTCATAACCAAAAATTTATACACAAATTTATCCAACATTCTAACACATCAAGGTTCACCATTTAGATCAATTTCGCTTCACAAGTCTAAATCCCAATACTAAAAGCGTATCAACATTGACTCCCCCAAACTTACTGTTAGGAATGTGAATTCGTTTCAACTCTAATCCTCACAAGAATTACTCTCTAAATCACACCGATCTTATGGGTTCAAACACTCATCAAAGTATATGCGAATAGAAGTTATGTCAAGAAATGAGCTAATAGGTTCGCATATGATTAAACAAGAAAGGTTCAAAAGTGCATAACATCGATCTCATGAAAGGAATCAAATGATAGGATTTATGAAGAAATCACATTACTAATCTCATGCAGCAATTAAAATCCTTAAGCAAAAATTTCAAGTGTGCCCTAGAATGAAAATGCTTTGACTTTAAGGGAACTTGTTTCCTATTTCTCGTTTTTTTTTTTTTTTTTTGTATTAACCATTCATACTTGAAGAACTTAGGGTCATAATAAACTTATTATCTCTCTCTCTTTTTTTTTTCTTTTTTTTTAGACCCACATACATATGTAATTTGTGAATGGCTACTTCTTAGCTCTTCTTGTGTTGGGTATAGGAATTCCCCCATATTTTTAAAGTCAAGCACAAATGAAATAGGCAAACACTTCAAACTTTACTTAAGTCATTTAATCTAAGCAATTCAATTAAGCACATGATCCTTCATTATATGTTTAAAATCCTAACATTCAATGCAAAAATTTATAGAGATCATCTAACAATTTGAAATGATATGAAAGGTGTTTAAAAGAGTAGAAGAATATTCATCTCTCAGAATAAAATGTTAAGGGCTCAATAATATTCTCACAAGATAGTCTCCACTATTCAATTCCTAAACACAGGATTCGGGTTCATCTCAGTTTCAACATCAAAAGCATGAAACACAGATTGCAAATTAAAACCAATCTTTATAACAAACCTTAAATATTTTAAAAATTAGATAAACAATGCACAAAGACTAGTTATTCATCAAAAATTGACCAAAGCATGAAAGTGTTGTTACCAACCAAAAATGCAAAATGCACCCCCAAACCTAAACTAAACATTGTCCTCAAGGTTTTCAACTACACAATAGTTCAGAAAAGAATTTAGAAAGGGCAAATAGAAAACTAAACTAAACTTAAGTAAATTAAAAGAAATGATAGATAATACCTAAAACGATGGGTTACCTCCCACCAAGTGCCTAGTTTAACGTCTTAGCAAGACGATGCTCATTTTTATCATGGAGGCCTCAATGCATCCTTGAAGTGCTTGCTTCCTCCTTTCTCTTCGCCAATCTCAAAACAAGGCTTCATGTCACCTGAAAAAGACTTAAAACGAGTATTACATGCATAACAATCTTTTCCAGGATAGAAAAACTCACAATCCAGGTTTTTAATTTGTGAACACTTGACATGGTCTTTGTAGGCATTATCCTGAATTGAGTTTGTAAGTGTTTCCTTCACTCTCCTATCTGTAGATGAAACAGTAGTTTTATTACATGAACCCTTCTGCAAATGATTGTCAAAAATAGGTAAATCATTAGAATCTAGAACAACACAATTATTAGCAGAAGAAATAGGAGCAGTAAGTAAAGGGTTAAACACTTTGAAGTTTATAGTCTCTCCTAAGACTCTCATTGTCAATTTCCCTCTTTGGACATCAATGATTGTATTGGTGGTAGCCATGAATGGTCTACCAAGAATAATAGTGTGTTCATTGTCCTTAGGTATGGTGTCTTCCATTTCCATAACTACGAAATCGACCGGTACAATTATGCTCTTCACTTGTACCAACAAACCATCAACTACTCCCTTGGGATATCTAATAGATTTATCAGCAAGGTGAAGTGACATATTTGTGGGCTTAAGATCCCTCAAACCTAGTTGCAAGTACACCGAATATGGCATGACATTAATACTTGCCCCTAAGTCTAACATAGCATTTGACACCATCTTATCTCCCAAAGTGATTTTGATATTAAAACTACCTGGATCCTTTAGTTTGGGAGGTAGTTTCTTTTGCAACACCACACTAGCTAGTTCTAAAACTATTACTTTCTCCTCATTCTTATACTTCCTTTTGTTGGAGAGTAGGGTTTTGAGAAATTTTGGATAAGATGGAATGTCTCTAATGATATTCAACAAAGGTAAGTTAATATTAACTTTAGAAAGTGAAGTAAAAGTTTCATGAAATGGCATATCCTGATCAGTCGCCTTTAAGGGATGTGGGAATGGAATCAGAGGTCTATATGGATTAGGTGACTTGTGAAGGAGTGGACGTTCGGTTAACTCTTCAAGATTCTTCGTATGCTTTACAGAAGGTCTTAGGACTTCAATGTCCTCAGCTTGACTTTCCTTGAGAATTGCATGTTTCCTTCCTGTATCTCCTGCATCTATAAACAAATCATCAGAATTTTCAGTAAAATTATCATTTAGGACCTCACCACTTTCAATGACTGTGATAGCATTCAATTGTTCAGGCATCTTCCCTTTATCTTGCTTGTGCACGTACTCAGTCAATTGGCCAACTTGAATCTCCATCTTTTTCATGGAAGCCTCTGAAGAACCTATCCTTTGATCATTCTTTTGATTAATTTCTTGACTCACTTGAATGAAGGAGTTCAAATTGTCCTCCAAACTTGGCTTGTTTGGCAGAGTGAGATGTGGATTGTTGTTGTGGTTGGGATGGTGTGGGAAGTTATTTTGAGCATAGCCTTGATTGTTATTTCCTTTCCAAGAGAAGTTGGGATGATTTCTCCAACCGGGATTATACGTGTTCGAATAAGGATCATTCCTTGGCCTCGGTTGGTATCCCTCCATAGCATTAGCTTGCTCGTAACTCGTACCTGCATTTTGATCACAAACAAGAGGACAAAGATTAGCACCATGTCCATAAGTACTACAAATACCGCATACCTCTTGAGTCGGTGTGTTCTTGGAGGTGAGGAGTGCGATTTGTTTTGTAAGCTCCACAATTTGCATCGCCATCTCATTTCCCGGAGTTATCTCGTTAACTCCCATTCTCCGTCCTCTAGAGTTCTTTTGTTGGGAATTAGCACCCAACATCTCATATAGGTCATATGTCTCATCAGCGGTCTTTTCTCCCATTGCTCCTCCCGCGGCATTATCCATAGTGAATTGACACTGTTGTGTCAACCCGTCATAGAAGAATTGATTCTGGAGTTGCAACGTAAAGTGATGGTGTGAGCACTGTATCAGAAGCAATTTGAAGCGATCCCACGCCTCATGAAATGGTTCTCCGTCCATTTGCGAGAACGTTGCAATTTTGGTCCTTAGATCCGCAGTCTTTTGATGGGAATATAATTTTTCCATGAACTTGTTGAACACTGCGTCCCAAGTTGAAAGAGATCCAGGCGGAAGAGTCATAAGCCATGACTTAGCTTTGTCTTTGAGCGTGTACGGGAAACATCTCATCCTCAGCTGATTCTCATTTAGCCCTTGTAGCGGAAAAGTCTGCACAGTGGCATAGAAATCACGAATAAAAGTTAAAGGATCTTCGTTAGGAATTCCATAAAAAGATGGTAACATATTAAAATGTATGTTTTTAATCTCATAATTTCGAGCTGCTTCCCCTAATTCGATGCAAGAAGTTGCAGTGCCAATGATGATTTGGGATTTTCTAGGTTTAGCGAAAACAATCATTAAATTCTACTTTTTCGTACTTAATTGTGAAAACCACATAAATCAATCTATCCATGATTGGTTAACTAGCTAATTTCCCACACACAAAGAGTTTAGCTACTCATAATGAAATCCAAATCAATATTTTTCATTACAAATAACATTCTATGAGTTCTTAAAGAGAAAAGAGATTACAAACAATAAATTACCCCACTTCCACTCTTAAAACAAGCTCTTGATGTTGGATGGTCACCTTCTTCAAGATTGTTGATGGAGCTTCAATGGAGGAGCATTAATGGAGTAATCCTTCTCTAAAAAATGTGGAGAAGGAGAAGAATCGGCACTGTTCACGCTACTGTTCACCTTGGATTGTATTTTTGGATGATGAATGATTCTGTGTTCTCAAAATTGTGTTATTGTTGCATTAGGTCTCGTTTTTTTTGTAAGGGTTTCCAAAAATTTGTATGTCTCGTGGCTGAGGGCAAATTGCAATCAGCGCGCGCGGGGCCACGGCGCGCCTTTCCATGCTGCGGTGCACGATACTCTTCTGAATTACGAACCAAAACAGAAAGTTCCTCGCCGCAGCGCACCTTATTCATGCCGCAGCGCACAATGTTTTCATGGAATTCAAATCAAGACAGAAACTTCCCCGCTGCGGCGCACATTTTATATGCCGCGGCGCGACTTGTTGTAGTGTCATGTAAACACCCTTACATAATTTACTGATTCTCGATGTAAGGCTTACGTTCCTAAGCTTTTGTTTGTCCCCCTTACATAGTGAATGGCACTTAATGTAAGGCTTACATTCTTTAGCACTTTTGCTTCATTTTTGCTCTCTTTTTTCACATTTCTTCCCAAACCTACTTTGACCTACAAAAAAATAGAATACCCTCCAAAACAAGATTATATCGAAATTAAATGCAAAATAAACACTTAAAAATATAACAAATAGTAGGTCAAAATAGTGTTTATCAGTGACCTAGGTTGTTTCCACCTAAAAATCCCGTGCCTTATTTCTTAATTCCACATTTTATTTTACACTTAGTTGCATGTCTGACCGTTGTGTTTAGGTTACATAATTAATATCAACTAAAATTTGAAAATAACCTATTCTCCCCCCTCTAGGTGTATTTGGTCCGTAATTAAAATTTTCACCTAGTAATATGAGTGTGTGAAAATATGAGAGAGAGGATCAACACTAGAGGGGTTAAGCTCAAACGGGTGTACCCATTCGTATACCAATTGAGAGAGGCATAGTGCACAACCGTGGCAAAGTGATACAAACACCTTAGGACGAACGCCTCTAGTATAAGTAGCAAAAAATGTAATCAAACATTTAATTTAACAAGCAATAAAAGACACGAAAGAGACAGTCATGTTAAAATTATCACTATAGAGCATGCAATAAAATAGTAACTATTTTCCAATTATAAAGAAACTCTCCTTTGTTGGTACATAATTGAATAGCTCAATGATTGTACTAACACAAAATCAGAGCATACAAACACAACAATATAATGTGGTAAACCCACTTAGGTACCATCCCTAAATGATAACATCTATGAGTTTCTTAAGGCAATCACACGACAGCAAACAATTCACTATATAAGTAAATCAATTGTAATACAACCTAAAAATATATGTTAATACCTCTATTGGTTGGAGCAATGCTCAACTACGCCTAAGCTGACCTCGTCTACTGTCTCCACATCAACAATAATCCAAAGTCTAAATAGGGCTCTCCTTTGGAGCCTCACTACCACATGATGAGGTATACTCAAACAACAAGCCTTATAGTGAAAACTTAGTGTAATGTCAATTACCATGCACTTGTACCTAGCATACAAATTGATGTCTTGATGTTTAATTCATTATTAATTAACCCAAACAAAAATATATTTTCACTAAAATCATTTTCTCGTATCACTGATATAGAACACTCAAAATCACAAATCACTATTATGAAAACATACTCAACAGAATAATGATCTAGAAATTAGAAAAATAAATTTTCTCACTTAAAATTTTAGTTTTCAATTTGATAGCATTTTGGTTGTTTTTTTCATTCTTCAAAAAATTTGGAATTATAAGGGTATTTATAGAAAACCCTTGAGCTTTCTATGAGATTGCTGACCACTTACTGGAACCCTTATTGACCCTTCACATTTCAAATTTGACGATCAAGAACAAAGCTTTGAAAGCCATCAGTGAACCCTCGTTGATCACATCGAGGAGGATAATAGCCGTCATGGCAACGTTTAAAGCCGCCAGCCTCATTGACCCATCGCTACCCCTTCTTAATACCTTACTGACAAAATAGAGAGCGTCTAGTGAATAGACAAAAATAGCCATTTTAATTTCAAAAATTGCTAAAGTCATTTTTTCACAAATACCCTTTCAGTGAAAAATAAATGCAAGTAAAAATACAACTTAACATGCAAACTACATGCTCCCAACCATCCCCTGGTATGTGTATCATGCAAACATACAAAGTGTTAAGTTCTACGTGTGTGTACAATACTGAACTATCAAATGACCTTACATAGTGTAAGACAAAACACTAAGTAAAATAACATACTCCATATTTTACACGCAAGAATTCCAACAAAGACATAGAAGACTTAGAAATATGTACAATTGTCACTGTGCAGCCGTACCCAAGTGAAAAGATAAACCACCTACCTAGCCACAAGCGGCCTAGGCAACCTAAAGGGCTTTTGTTGGATGAAAATGCCACTAGGTCAAGCCTATCAATAGGTCCATTCCACCCTTAAAAGGTATGCGTAAGTTTATCGCTCAAAAACTATCCTCTTTGATCTTAGTTAAATCTCACAAATAAATCCTTAAGCATCAGAGTAGATACAAAATCCCATGTTGTCATTCCTTTTGAATGTGTGTGCTAGTAACTTGTAAGATCAACGTGACAAAAATGTGGTTAAAAATCGGCTTCAACATAAAGTAATTAATCATAAATTGTAATACAATTATGTTTTAGTTATGTCATAATCGTGTTTAATGGTGCTGGTATATCTTGTCTAGATTATCACTCCTACTCTTAAATTGAAAAGAATAAAAGAATAAAATAAATTTTATTTTTTATTATATTTTAATTATAAAAAAACATACATTTTATCATGGGCCTCCTTTGGCCGGAGCCCTACACCTACTTAGCCTTGTGCATGGGCAAGCCCTATGTTGTAGCCTAATTTATATAAAATTTCTCCTATAACATTCTTCAGAGACTACATTTCAAAGCAAAGATGGCCAATATAAAAGGATTATATTTCTTTGTTTAAGAATTGGTTGTTTATTGTTTTTCTATGAATATGAGAGTTTTAGCCCTCTGAGATCTTTCTGTAATCGCTATTTTATGAATAGGGATATTCATACCATGAGTTGGATCAATTTTGTACTAAAATTGGAACCAAACCAATAAATTTATTTCTTAAAATTAAAAACTGATCTGATCTAATAAAAATTATAAAATAAATCTATATCATACCTTTTGGATTTGTTTGAATTGGGTTGGGTAGATTGATTTTTGTAATTTTTTAATCACCAAGTTTTATTTTATTTTAAATTTTAATTATAAAATAACTATTCCATGAACAGTTGTAGCTCGATTGTACCAAAACTTCTCAAGAGTTCAACCCCCAAAATGTGTGAGTTGTGTGATATTATTTCAAAAATAATAATAAAATAATTATTGCATTAAATTTTATGTTTTAAATATTTAATAAGTTTAAAACTAAAACATTTTTATTTTTTTCCAAATAATAATTCAACAAAAACATGTACAGCAATTCTAAATAGTATAAAAATTAAAATAAAAATTTATTTAATTTCATATCAATTGAGTATATATTAAATGTATAAAGAATTACTTAATTTAAAAATACTTGTATGACTAAAAAATACTAATATGACTTAAATGTATTTATATATTATCTACAAATTTAATCAAATTAATCATCTATTGAAATAAAATAAATCTATCCACTCTAATACCAATAATTTTAATATTTGAATTTTTATTTAATAAAATTAAAAATTAATGAAATAATATTATTCTTGAATTTGTTCGATTCTTATGAGATTTTTAATATTAAGAATCCATCTAACCTATTTTGATTAGTTTTGAAATTTTTAGAATTGAAATTTTTAGAACCAATCTAATCAAATAAAGGGAAGAAAATTGAATAATATAGATCGGATGTTTGGACACTCATTAGGTCAACATAAATTTAATTTGAAAGTGAAAGTGAAAGTGAAAAAGGTCATTATTAATTTAGATCAATAATTGTTTTTCCACTTATATTTTGCAATCCCTCTCTACAGAATTAATGTCATTTTCTTTCTTCTTAAAAAGTATCAACTATCAATGATCTAAAAATTTAACCCTGGTAAATTAAGTTTCAATAAAAACAAAACTTTGTGAATTAGTGGAATAAGCAAATAGCAGGTAATAATCCCGAATAAGCTTTGGGAAGTTTCATTTTTGTAGAAAAAACTTTTTGAACCATTTAACCAATTTAAAGTAAAAACCCACTACTTCTGCAAAGACCAAAATTTCCCCAAAGGTAAACTCCATACTCATTACAGAACCCCACCCTTCCTATCTCCACCCTCTATCTTCTCCACCTCTCCAACCACATATTTTAACCACACATGCATCCACCACTACATCAACCCTCTTAATACCACCATAGATCTAGTAGATCTTGCCGATCCCACCATCAATCTCGCAGCCGATTCTGCACGTCCATCTAGATCTTACATGTTTGGTTCGAATTTTCCTCTGAATGTGAACTTTCCCCAAGAGTTTTCTAGTGGTCTTGCTTTCTCCCAATAGTTTTCTAGTGGAGTTGCTTCCTTTGTATTGTGTATTTTTGTGGTTCTTGTCATGAATGAGAATGTTGATTAGAGTTTTTGTGAGGATTGCAGCACTTAGAAGATTTTTTTCACTTGTTTTTAGTTTGTTTTTGTTTCTTTTTTGGTTTGTTTCTCCTCTGTATTGTATTGTGATTGCTAAGATTGTTGTATTTTTCTTTTTTCCTTGGACTAGTATGGTGGTAGATGCATGACCTTTACTTTTGTGTAAAAATTACTATTGTTTTATTGTGAAGACACATAAATTACTAAAAGTGTGATGGTGTTTTAGCCTAGTGATTCTCACGTAAGAATTGCTGAGTTGTTTAGTGTTTAGAATTAGGTCTTGGATGGGAGGACATGACATATATTATCAAGTGTCTAGTTTCTAATTTTGTTAGAATTACTATAATTATATGTTTAGATATATATAGCATATGTAAATAGAAAAAATTAAAAGAAATACATAACTTGATGGCTTGAAGTAAAAGAACCCATCTTGTATTGTTTTTAATTCAACTATATTTACGTGCATAACATGAGCTCTTTCTCTCTACCATAAACCAATATCCTAGCAAACCAAGAAGCACTACTACAATTTTATCAATAGAAGGCGTTTCTTTATTTTAGAAGTTATATAATTAATAGCATTTGAAATGAATGAAATGCTTTTAAAAGTAATAGAAGGCGTTTAATAATAAAATTCATTTTTATTAATCGCCTTTAATAATTGAAATGTATTAAGGGCGTTTAAAATGCTTTAATATATATTATTATACAATGGGCGTTTTAAAAGGGCGTTTTAAACGCCTTGTAAGAGTGGCCGGTAACGAGCGTAAATCAAAAGCTTCATGGATAATCAAGATCGTGCAAACTGGCATAGTTACGTACAGTAGGTTTAGCGCTCACACAATCAACTTATTGGTGCCGTTCTCAGTCGTCGTTCATCGTTGGTGAAACCTCTGCTATTCGTGCCGGTAAGACTCTAATGATCATCTAAATCCTTTTATTTTCTTTGTAGTAATCTGAATTATTAGTTTGTTAATCTGATTTATTTTTTTAGTTCTGTTTGTTAATTTGTGTGTGTTAATTTCTTACTAATTCATCATCGAGTATGAATGCAAAATCATTTTTCTTTGCCTCTGTATGTATGTAAAAGCAAAGTTTCTTGGACATATGGAATTACTTTGTCTTTTGGGGGAAAGAATATGACAGCCATCTTCTTAATTTTTTTCTTTTCTTTCTACGTTGATTATAATTTGGTGATAGAGTGTGCTTTTCTTTGGTGTTGTATATATCAGTACTTTCATATGCAATTGGATATATGCCATTGTTGGCATCAGTTGCAATGGCACTTAGCAATTGACGTACACCTGCTAAACTGTCCATTTGGCTTTGCAAGAATAAATACCTTCTTTTTATGTTAGTTTTGTGAATTAATTAAGCAAAAAATATCAACAACAAGAACAATAATGCCTAAACCTCTTAGCAACCAAGTCCATACGTAGTCAGGCTAATGAGGTATGCGGAGAAAACAGAGAACATCAACCGGACAATTGAGAACTTTATAGAGAGGCAAATAGGCAACAAGATGGGCCGGTTTTGGTATTATACACCTGAAGTATTATTGATGATATTTTCCAAGGAAATAACACCACCTGATTTTGTCTTCATTTTAGTTCCCATGTGCCTGATTCTAAGTCCATGGTTTAGTTAACATCAGTCATTGATTTCCTTTCGTCCAGTAACCTCGAAACTGCCTGAGGGATATTTAAAATGTAATCAGAAATCAGCATAAAAGATTTTTGTATTTCCATTTGTTGTTTATTACTTATAAACATACTAAAAACATACCTCAGTTCTAAAATGAAGAGTTGCCTTGTAAGATATCAATTTGAATCAAACGTAATAGGCATCCAAAAAGAAAAAAAGAGCCTTAGCTTTAATTTTTTCCCTCTTCACTTGATTTTCACTAATATCAACATGCATTTTTTTTTTCTAACACGATCTTGTACATCTTTCCAATTAACTCTAGGTTATTCTTAAAATATTGTAGATTTTATTCAGCTACAAACCTACTGTTAATGTGTTTAATCTCATAATTCCTTTGACATTTATGTTGATCTTCTCTATGACAACTCGTTATCATAAATATATTACTTGATTTTAGTTTTCTTGCTCTCGATCATTTCCCCATTACAGTTTTCATTCAAGCACCTTGCTATAATTTTTTCTTTATTATTCTTAGTACACTTAATTTTTCTTCCATGTTAAATACCATAAAATTTTATAGCAGTCCTAAGCATTTGCACATTTGAAAATGTCATATGAAGACAAAGCTCAGCATTTTTTAGACTAATATCTTCCATAAATAGTGTTTTGAAGTGATCATAAGCATCCAGTTGTCATCAGGCAAGTCATCTATTTCTCTACATCATCATTTCCCTCATTTTGTTCTACATCAACTTCATTAATTACATTTTCAATTTTCACACTATCTTTCTCCTTCTTTGTCATTTTTTATGTTTTCTCTTTCAACTTCTTCATTTGAAACCAATACCGAATGTAGTGCTCCTCTCAAATTATAGTTTAAGTCTAAATTTAAGCTTAAGTATAAATTTAAGCATGTAGTGCTCCTCTCAAATTATAGTTTAAGTCTAAATTTTTGTTGTGAATTATTTTATAAAATTAGAACATTTATATTTTGAAGCTATTTTAATAAATAAATAAATAAATAATTTATAATTTGTAAGTAAACTTACATTTATAGTGTATGTTTGATTAATAACCCTCTTAACTTTAAAGTTGGCTCCACCAATGCCCAAAAATAATTCTACCTCCTGCTAATTTAGAAAAAGTGAGCTTTTTACTAGTGTTCTAACATAGGTGAATTCTAAAATGGATAAGACTTGGATGACTATGGATAGAAGACTTATTGCTCCGTATTGGAGAAGGTAATAATAATGTATTTTTGTAAGACCTTAATATTTTCTCATTAAAAATGAATAATTATTTCACTACTAACATTACTTTACATATATTGCTTGTAGTAATCATTGGATGCTTATAGTTATAGACCCATTTCGGTTGGAGATTGAATATATGGATTCTATTGTTGGTGGTAAACCAGATAGCGAATTAAAGGATGTGGTTTTGAGGTATATGAATTCCATCTACTTTTATATATCACCAATTTCTTGAAATTTTACAGGTGTCATGGTATAATAATATTTTACTTTTGTGGAATATATATATAGGGCTTTGCAAATGTGGAATTCCAAAAATGAACGAAGTATTCGTATTGAACCAAATTGGATAACCATAAAGGTTTGCATTGTATATATATATCTCAAAAGTTATTCTTAATTATAACACTATTTTTTTGTGCAAATTTATATTTAAGGTGCATATTTATACGTAATACATTTTTCACTTGATCAAGTAACAATCTTGTTTATTTATGTGAATTTTAGTGTCCAGTGCAATCAGGTGGATATGAATGTGGTTACTATACTATGTTATTTATGAGAGAATATATAACTCGAAGGCTTGGTGTTCACAAAAATAATGGTATTCAGGTAATATTTTATTTTCAAAATTATAGCATTTTGTTTGTAGTGTTGCCTAATTCTAGAGACTTGGTAGTGTGTCACACAGTGTGACAGCAAATAGTATAATAAAGCCATTAGATTTTTTCAGTATTTTCACTTGAATTGGTCTGTTTAGTTGCTGTAAAGTCTGAAGTAAACAAAAGTCAAATTCCCATATGTTGATTCTTGGTTTTGTGAGATGTATATATGGCACATTTTTCATTTCAATTGTGTTAATCTTGACTTGCTGCATTCAGGAGATTATTTGTGAAGTATGAAATATTGGTTTCTTGATCATTGCTTTGTCATTATTGTGTGATGTTTTTGTACTTTTTTTGTACAAATATTATCTTGTAATAATTGCACGCGCATACACAACATATATATGAATATTTTGTACTTTTATGTCAATATATTAATGATTAATTTTATAAATTTCTTTTACATGCAGTTTTCCAAAAAAAAATAGGTACTTACAAAATGAGCTGAACGAATTACGGCAAAGTTGGTGTCATTATGTCTATGATTTTCTCTCAACCCATGAAGACGATCATAATTAATTATTAGAAGGTATATGATTTTCGTCTTTCTTTCACTTCAATTCTCATTCGCCTGTATTCAAATCTTTGAATTCATGAGTTTTTATTTTTTTTATCTCATTGATGAGCTGATCTTATTTTTTATTTTTTGTTGTAGGATAATATTTGAATTTGAAGAATTTGGATCTTGATTAGATAAATTATTTTCTTTAATTGCGCTTCATGTTAATTTTATTTGACATATATGTAGCTAGGTAGATTTTTTTATAATATATACTTTGTAATTAAATGTAATTTTGTTAATTACAATTACTTATATATATCTTTGCTATTAAAAAAATTCACTTTTGAATTTATTTTAATTTAATCATTGTATATTAGGTACTATATTTGAGTATTTGTGAATAAAAGCCAGTTATTTTCGTTTCATATATATTATATTTTTTTTATATATAATTAATATTATAGAACGATTAAAACGCTTTCTTTAACTAGTAGAGAATCAAAAGTGTAGTATAAATAGAGAGCTATTAAAATGCCATCTAAATTAATTACTAGGGCGTTTTAAATGCTATGTAACAAGAAAATGAAGGCGTTTAAAATGCTTTCTAAACGATGAAATATTATATAAGGCGTTTTAAACACTCTATAAAACAATAAAGAAGGCATTTTAAACACCCTATAAACTTGATACATGACAATTCAAAACAAAAAAGGCGCTTACTAGTCAATAAAGAGAGCGTTTGAACAAAGCGAATCAACGCCTTTAAAAATCATAATTTTTTAGCAGCACCTGCATATAAGGCGCATGAAGAAGTGCCTTCTATTACTTTAGAAGGCATTTTTTAAATGCCCTCTATTGACTATTTTGTAGTAGTGAAGCCATGGAAAAGACAACATAATATCGTCTTATTTATATTGAGTGGGCTGTTACTAAATGAGCCAACTAAAGTCCTTGAGAGAGAGGTGAGCTCATGGACTTTGTATACATAATAAACAATATTGGTTTATCATATTATGATCAAGCAAAATTATACATGCTAATTTTATTTCATTGTTTATATGTGATTGGTTTAATTAAATAATTATGTTGATAAAAACATATGTCCATTATCTTTAGAATATAATAATGCTATGATTAGTATATGAATAAAGTGTATAACCATAAAAAATATATTTTTATTGCTAAGAGAACTTGTAGATCTTATCGCAAATAGAGGAGACATTTAGCACTTGCACTAGCTCTCAATTACACATGTGTAGTTTTAATCACACACGGAGGAGACATTTAGCACTACTGCTAGCTCTCAACTACTCGTGTGAGAAACTTGCTTGATACAGCCATAAAATAGCTTAGTTGGCTTTGCTAATACATGTGTCATGTACGTACTGACTTAACTGAACTTGTTATCATACTAAACTTGTAATATCATACTTACTTGGTAAACATTATAGTAAGCTGAATTGGACAAAATCTATTGATCATGATGTCTTATCAAGTCACAGCATATCTAAATGCTAAGTATAGCCAACTATCATGAATACATGAGGGGATGTACTCTGAAAACTGTAAAATATTTGTGAAACTTGCAAGCTTGTACAAAAATTAGTATAACTAATAAAATTGATTTAATCATAGCTTGCTTGCTCATTTACTTGATTGATTCTATTAATAAAAAGGAAATATATTCTCATATTGTAAAAGTTCTTAAAGTGCATTGAAATTGACATATGTTTTTCTAACACTAGTTAACATGAATGCACTTTTCATAAATATGCAACTTGTACAAATTGGATTTACTTGAACATGAATGTTTTTCAAAATAATGCTATCCATGCTTTACAAATAATTAGATATCCACTCACAGTAATATGTCTCTAATAGACCTCTACGTGTCCTGTAGGTTTTGCATGCTAAATTCTTCCTAAATAACCACATTTGTGCAGAATAAGAATAATACTATAGCTTGCTTATTTAATTCAAATTGAAAGGCACTTTAATATATCTAAAATAGGGTTTGATAATAGTTGATTTTTGTTTTTAAGTAGTTTTAGAGTACCCTTAACCTACCCTTGTATATTCACATGTAACATTTGGTAGAAATGTCTAAATTCATTTCTATAAAAGCATACAAAAAAATACATTTCAAACTTTAAAATCAGCTATTACACACTCAATTATCATGTGTAAAACCCATTCATGTCCTTAGAAAACCAATTAGTTCAAAACAGTTTTTCCTCAACACATTTATCGCAGAACATACCATTAGTTAAATTGCTATAAATTCGTCTAAAAAATTCAGAATAACAAACCATAAAATCCATATAAATCTAGACATCTTAAGCTTTAAAACAAGATATAAAACATCGAATTCTAATCAGTAAAAATACGTCAAATAACAAAAATCTGATTGAATTTTCTAACAGTTTTTCCAGCACCCATTTCACTTGACCCATCCTTGGTTAAACAGTAACACATGAATCTCTCTTAATTCTTACATAAGTCCTAATAATAGTGGGGACCAAGAGTACACATGGATTATAAACATATATGGAAGCTTCTAAACTTACCAAGAGTACAGAGTTTGAGTATCTCATGTTAAAATGTGATTATGTTGAGCTAGAAGAGCAAACTATAGCTCGCTATTTGGGAGGTCTAAAGCCATAAATTGGAAATGTTGTACAACTCCAACCTTATTGTATGTTTAATGATGTGTGCAAGCTTTCATTAAAGGTGGAAAAACAACAAAAGGAGGCTCGTGGCAGTAGTTCAAGATTATATTCAAAAAATGTATCTTTTGGTTGTGGAAATGTCCCTATTTCAAAGTCCAACTCACCAATAAAATCTTCTTCAAAGAACTTTCAAAAAGGTGAAAGTGGGGTTGGTCCCAAGCAACCACTAAGTTCTTCTAATACTACTACTCGTCATTGTTTCAAGTGTCAAGGTTATGGACATATTTCTTCTGAATGTCCTAATCGACAGATTGTCACTCTTGTTGAGGAAAATTGTTATCAAGAGGTTGAGGAAAACACCCAAGAAGATTTGGAAGATGAAGATGAAGTCACTTATGAAGATGAAGGAGAATCTCTCATTCTTCGAAAGGTTTTAAGTGTTGTTAATGAAGAAGAACAAAAGGAAGATTGACTTTGGAAAAATATATACTACACAAGGTGTACTTCTCATGGCAAGGTATGTAACGTTATCATTGATAGTGGTAGCTTTGATAATGTTGTGTCTAATGACATGGTAGAGAAATTGGGTCTTAAAACCGAGAAACATCCCAATCCTTACAATCTATCTTGGCTCCAAAAAGGGAACAAAATCAAGGTAAATCAATGTTGCCTAGTTCAATTTTCTATTGGGAAAAATTATAAAGATAAAATTTGGTGTGATGTTGTTCCCATGGATGCTTGTGATTTGCTTTTGGGAAGACCTTGGCAATTTGATAGAAAGGTATTTCATGATGGCTACAAAAACACATATTCTTTTGTCAAAGATGGTGTTAAAATTATTTTGGGTGCTTCTAGAATGATGAGTGCTCCTAAACCTTCTAATGTAGAGGAAAATAATTTTCTTACTCTTTCGATGTGTAAGAAAGAAATCTCAAATGTGGAAGAAGTCTTTGCTCTTGTGATATTAGAGGAAAATGAAGAAACTTATAAACCATCACCAATCATGAAAAGGCTACTTCAAGAATTTAGTAATGTGGTTCCGGATGAGATTCCTGCTGGCCTTCCTCCTATGAGAGATATTCAACATTGCATTGATCTTATTCCAAAAGTTGTTTTACCCAATAAAGTGGCATGCAGAATGAGTCCAAAGGAACCTGAAGAGCTTCAAAGACAAGTAGATGAGCTTTTAGGAAAAGGTTTGGTTGAAGAAGGCAAGATTCTGTGTGCTGTCCTGACTCTTCTTGTACCAAAGAAAGATGGTTCTTTCCACATGTGTGTTGATAGTAGAGCTATCAACAAGATCACTATAGATTATCGCTTTCCTATTCCTCGTCTTGATGATCTTCTTGACCAACTTCATGTGCATGTATTTTTTCAAAGATAGATCTTAGGAGTGGATATCATCAAATAAGGATGAGACCAGGCGATGAATGGAAGACAACTTTTAAGAAAAGAGATGGCCTATTTGAATGGAAGGTGATGCCTTTCGGACTCTCTAATGCTCCTAGTACTTTTATGCGCTTAATGAACCATGTTTTAAAACCTTTCATTGGAAAGTTTGTGGTTCTCTACTTTGATGATATTCTTGTCTACAGCAAAGAAGAAAAATAACACTTGGATCATCTTCTTCAAGTTTTCAACACTCTAAGAGAGCAAAAGCTTTATGCTAATTTGAAGAAGTGTCAATTTTTCTTGGATAGTATTATCTTTCTTGGTTATGTTGTCACTAAAGATGGAATCAAAATGGATCCAAGCAAGATAGAGTCAATTTGAATTAGCCAATGCCCAAGAATCTTTATGATATGCGTAGCTTTCATGGGTTAGCCTCATTCTACTGACGATTCATCAAGGATTTTAGCTCTATTATGACTCCCATTACTGAGTGCTTAAAAGGAGGGGAATTATAGTGGACTAGTGAAGCACAAAAGAGTTTTGACATCATCAAGTCCAAGGTAACCAAAGCTCCCATTCTTTCACTTCCAAATTTTAATAAAGTTTTTGAAATAGAATGCGATGCTTCCAATGTGGGGATTGGTGCAGTTCTTAGCCAAGAAGGTAAGCCAATTGCTTTCTTTAGTGAAAAACTAAACGAGTCCTGCAAGAAGTACTCTACTTATGACAAGGAGATGTATGCCCTTTGTTGAGCACTTAACCATTGGAGTCAATATCTCCTTCCTAAGTCATTTGTTCTTTATTAGGACCATGAAGCTTTGAAATCCATAAATAGTCAACAAAAACTCAATAGGCATCATACTCATTGGGTTGAATTTCTTAAATCCTTCAACTTCACAATCAAACACAAATCAGGAGTTCAAAATGTAGTGACTAATGCATTAAGCCGAAAATATTCTTTGTTGTCCACCCTGAAAATAAAGGTTGTAGGATTTGAAATGTTAAAAGGAACTCTATAAAGATGATGCTTATTTTGGGAAAATAATGAAAGAATGCATGAAAGGCCCTTTTCAACAATTCTTGGTACAAGATGGATATCTTTTTAAGAGAAATAGTTTGTGCATTCCTCAATATTCTCTTCAAGAATCTATTATCCAAGAATCTCATGGTGGGAGTCTTGGAGGTCATTTTGGGAGAGACAAAACACTTGCTTTAGTGCAAGAAAAATTTTATTGGCCAAAGATGAAGAAGGATGTTCAGAAATATGTGAAGAGATATAGAGTTTGTCACCTTACTAAGAGTCATAGCCAAAACACTGGTTTGTACACTTCACTTCCTATTCCAACATCACCTTGGGAAGATATTAGCATGGACTTTGTGGTGGGATTGCTAAGAACTGTAAGAAACAAACTCTATAATGGTGGTTGTTGATTGTTTTTCTAAAATGGCAAACTTTGTTCCATGTAACAAGACTCTTGATGCATCTCATGTGGCTGAATTATACTTTCAAGAGATTGTAAAACTCCATGGTATTCCTAAAAGCATTGTTTCAGATAGTGATACAAAGTTTATGAGTCATTTTTGGCACTCTTTGGAGAAAGCTTGGAACTCAACTTAACTTTAGTTCTTCTTATCATCTACAAACTGATGGACAAACTGAAGTGACAAATAGAAGTTTGGGTAATCTTTTGAAAAGTTATGTTAGAAAAAATATTCGACAATAGGATCTCATTTTAGCCCAAATTGAGTTTGCTTACAATCGAACTAGAAGCCAAACTACTGGTAATAGTCCATTTGAGGTTGTTTATGGCCAAAATCCTATTAGTCCTTTGGATTTGATACCATTTCCTACAACTCATTATTTTAGTGGAGATGCTGAAGAAAGAGCTAAGGTATCAAGAAGATGCAAGCAGAGATTTGGAACAAAATTCTCCGTCAAAATGAGAAGTATCAAAATAATGCCAACAAAAATCGCAAGCATGTTGAGTTCAAAGAAGGAGATTTGGTTTAGATACACCTTCAAAGAAAAAGATTTCCCCCTAGTAAATTTGCTAAACTTAAGCCAAGAGCTTATGGTCCTTTCAAGGTGCTCAAGAGAATTGGTGAAAATGCTTATACGATTGATCTTCCTAGCACCTATGGAGTTTCTAATGTCTTCAATATTTCTGACCTATCACCTTATTTTGGTAAAGATGAAGACATAGACTTGAGGGTGAGTTCTTTTCAACCCGAGGAGAATGACACAGGAGTGTCTCTTAATTCCTACATAAGTCCTAATAATAGTTGGGACCAAGGGTACACATGGATTATAGACATATCTAAAAGCTTCTAAACTTACCAAACAAGTATCCTCTACTACACTCTTATGGTAGGGCCCAACTTTTTCCTTTTTCAACAAGTTTTTAATTTCCTTCCTTAAGAAGTCATTGAATAACTTGAAAAGGAGACAACTTCATGAACAAGTATTTATTTGAAGTAGGGAAATTTGGAAGGAAAGTAAACAATTGCAATGGAAGGAGAGAAGTCAAGAAGAAGAATATAATGCAGGTTTGAAGGAGAATAACAGTGAACCAACGTTCTCATACTAGCATTCATATTTCATCAGTTGCTATTGCATAAGAAATATTGCCATAGTATAGGTTGCTAATAATGGCCATAATATTGATGAGCCTTACGATACTTGTATATAGTTATGGTGTTCAAGATTGGGTGTCATTGTCTTGACATATTAACATAACATAGAATTTTGACATATAATTACTTGCCTTAGTTTAGTAGGGGGGAAGAAAAACTTAAATTCAATTTGTTTTGCTATAGAGAACATTTTATTTTAAATAAAATGATAAAAATTATTGAGAATAAAAAACAAGGAAATGATATGGGAAAGATAAATTTTACAAGTTTAGAGGAGAAAATGTTTAAATTTAAGGAATTTGTTTTCCTTGGTTGAAAATAAATCAACCCTGGTGAGTTGGGACAAATGAATGCACTACCTTTTAGCAATACCATTAACATCTTCATCAAATAAATCTGAATCTTTGGGATTGTGATTGGTCTATAAGAATGATTAATCTTTTTCTTGTTGGTCAAGTGTCAATATGCAATTTGGGCGATGAGAAGCAACATGTTCCTTGTCATGACAATCATATGACACTCAATTTGATATCCACGAAAAGACATGATAATTTTTTTTTGAGAAAAGGTATGGATTATTTAGGGATTAGAGGATAATTTGGCATTTGAACTCAATTTGTCGTTGCTCAGAAATAATCTTTTAAAGATAAGGTATTTTCAATTTCTCGAGCCTTGTAGTAAGCATCATCCATTGACAAATAGAAATGTAGAACAACCTCTCACTTAATATAATGTCGAAAGCCATGAACAAATTGAGCAACAACAAGAAAAGGTTACTCTTGGATGTCATATTGGAGGTAGAGTTTCCCAAATTGAGCCATGGGTTGGAGAAACTAAAAGGATCTTGTGTGATAGTCACAATTTGGTAGGCAAGTAGGTACTTTTCATTCGGCAATTGTTTCATATCCAACCAAAGTGAGATAGAGGCAAGGCAACTATACTTGTTGTTGCTGCATAGATATCTAGTAAAACTAGTTAGACCAACCATCTTCACTTAGCAAGGTTGACACATGTGGGTAAGACATGTTATATCATTGGAAAACAAAATCATCAATATTCGCAACTTAGTCAATAAAATAATTTGCATATGATTTCTCATTAAATTGAGGTGCATTTAGGCTGACTTTTCGATTAAGTTCACTTAACTCATTGTAGACATGATAATGTTGTCCAAGTTGTTCTTGTTGAGCATTAAGACAATGAGACATAGTTGGGTAATTTGGAGGGTTAGGGTGTGTTAGACAGGTTTGCTAGTGTGAGTATTCATGAGGAATACTATAATTACCAAATTGAAGTGGTGTACTTTCTCAACTTGAGATAATTTGTTGTTGTTTTTGTAAGTAGGGACTATTGGTTTAGGCAAAAGGCCATGATAACAAATAGGTGTATAATTAAGGGTGTGTTTGTTAATCTATATAGGAAATCAATTTGGAATCGAAATGAAGAGGAAAGGGAAAAAAAAATTAGAATAAAGAGGAAAGGGAAAGAAAATTCATTCTATTTTCATGTGTTTACTAAAAAATGTAATTAATTAGAATGAAAATAATAATTTACTTAAATATCATTTTTAAAAGTGACGATGAACAATAAAAAAAAAGTATTAGAAGTAGGAATAATTATGGAATTATATATTATGAATTTCAAAAAGGGAAATAATATAAGGAGTGTAAAGAATCAAGGGTTATATGCTGTCATGACCCCCTATTTATTAAAAATCTGATATGACCCCCTCCACTTGATTTTTTTACATATTGTGACAAAAATGCCCTTAATTTCATTAATCAATTGTGATGAATTTTAATTGGACACATGTCCAACTAGACTACTTAAAATTGGACAGTTGTCCAACTGACCGAATTTTGACCGGCCGGCGACCCCACTCGCCGGTGACCCCACTCGCCGGAGCTGAGTTGGACATATGTCCAACTAGACTCCCCAAAATAACCCCTCAGTTGGACGTATGTCCAACTCATCTTAACAGAGTTGGACATGTGTCCAACTAAAAACCAGAGGAGTATATTTTAGAGGACACATATGTCCACTTGCAGGAGCTCAGTTGGACGAATGTCCAACTGATCAAATTTTGACCGGCCGGCGACCCCACTCGCCGAATCCAAGTTGGACACATGTCCAACTAGACTACCCAGAATAACCCCTCAGTTGGACGTATGTCCAACTCATCTCAACAGAGTTGGACATGTGTCCAACTGAAAACCAGAGGGGTATATTTTAGAGGACACATATGTCCACTCGCCGGAGCTCAGTTAGACGACTGTCCAACTGATCATATTTTGATTGGACGGCGACCCCACTCGCCGGAGCTCAGTTGGACACATGTCCAACTCATCCCAACAGAGTTGGACATGCGTCCAACTAAAAATCATACAATTGTTCAACAGACCAAATTTACTGAACCTTTCACTACATCTTTACTGTTAGCCTCTCTGATTAGAAAAAAAAAATTTCTTGTTCCTAGATGTTTCTTGATGCCGTGTAATTAGTCAGCAACTCTTGTTGTCAACTATAGAAAACAGATTATAAAGGTCCAATATGCTTCAGATAGATCTTATTCTTTTCTTTTCTTTAAATAATCATCAGCAATGCTGGTGTTCTGGTTCAGCTTCAAGTCAATGCTTTGAAACACACCCAATATCGTTTGATAAAAAGAAGACTTGTGGAAGAGAGCCAAAGGTTTCGCTGAAGAAGCAGCCAAGAAATCCCAGAGCCTAACGAGTCCATCCTCCAAAATAGTCGATTTAAGTCTTCGAAACCGCCAAGAAATCTAGGGAATTGGCAGCCGAGGCTTCCAAAACAGCCGATATTATCAAATCCGCTGCGCTCAAACAAGCCGATCAGATCAAGTCTCTTTCTTCTGATATGATCGTCATTCCTCCTCAGCTATCTTCTCTTTCCATTTCCACTTCGAACTATTCATCGTCATCTTCTTCATCGCAGCTCTCTCAGTCGGAGTTGCTCCAATTTGGCATTACTTCTGATCTGACCGAATTTGTTAAAACCCCATAGTATTATTTCAATATTTAACGCACTAACCCTAAAGATAAGCCAAATACCGAAGGTTTGAGGCCTCCCCACTCAGCAATTCTCTGGTAATGATTGGGTTGGACGTTATTATTAGCTTGCGATCCGTAATTACAAATCGAGAAGGAGAAGAAGACAGTAGAAAGAAAAAGGGTAGATGTGGAATTTTAAAAAAATATAGCAACTAGGGGTTATCATAGAATATAATTAATGAAAGGGGTCTATCACAGCCTATTTCCCAAGAATCAATCAATGAAAATCACTACAGCATTTGTGGAACCTTTATTTCATTTCTTCCTTAGTTTTGGAAAGTAAACATGGGAACAAGAATGACTCCCTTTCTGCTTTTTCTCTTTCTTCCTTAATAAACATTTCCTAAGTGAAGAACACGAGAGATAACATGCAAGTAGTAAAAGGAAGATATAAATAATAAAATTAATAAATTGAAAAGCTTAATTTATTTCAAGATTTAGAAATAAGTTTGATATTAGGTCTTATTTGTTTGACTAAATTAACAAATTATATAAATATAAAATTCTAAATAGTAATTTGAAAAATTAAATGATAAAACCTAAGTTCAAATTTTAGGTAAATGATAGGATTTAAAAGTCTCATTAGTTTTCTACGCATTAATTATGCTAAATAAAGTTTTATTTATTTATAAGTTTCTAAGAGACTATTTATAAATAAATATATTATTTATGGATGCATTTAAAATTGAGATTAAAAATATAATTGAAAATTATACTAAATAAAGTTAATAACCACTAAATAGACTTTTTGTTGTTGCATCAACAATGATATGCTGAAGAATGATAAGGATATACAAACCCTTTTTTTTTTTTGGAATATCAATAAGGAGACATACAAACTTTCACGTGTAATTTTTATGTTATGTCATGTGTTGCTATTATTTAGTAAAATTATTTTTTTAATTTTTAAAATAATTATTACATATGTTAAATACAAAAAGTGTGGGTGCAAATACATTTATTATTAATTATGTTTTTCACTTATTCGAACTTGTTTTGATACGTCCCTTTATATGTAAAGTCAAGTTATTAAGCTAATATAGAGTAAAGTTAGTTTACTAAATACCTCTTTTAGAGTAAAATATAAAATGAGAGAGTTAATGTGCTTGACATTATTAGTAGAATTTATAAGTATGATTACTAAATACCTACAATGTGGTGCGTTTTTTAATTTTATTAGAAAATTATCTTAAATAATAAAAATAATATTATTTTTTTGAATTGAAAAATATAAGTTAGTGTTAAATTAATACTAGATGTATTATTTTTATTATTATAAATTTTAAAAAATATTATATTTATTATTTTTCCAATTTTATTTATTTTAATTATGTCCCAAGAGTTAGAAAATGCCTTTATGGTAGGGAGTATGTGGTTTTTATTAAACTGTTGTTTCGTATCCAATCAAAGTGAGATAGGGGATGATACTTCATTGTCATTGTATAGAAATTCAATAAAATTAAATGGACAAACAAGCTTCATTTAGCAAGGACGACACATTGTGGGTAAGGCATGTTATATCACTAGAAAAAAAAAAATCAATATTTGCAATCCAATCTACAAAATAATTAAGGTATGATTTTTCATCAATTCAGGTGCATCCAGTTTATCTTTTTGATTAACTTCATTGAATTGATTGTAGCCATGATGATATATTGGCTAAGTGCATGTTGTTATGCATTAGGACGATGAGGCATAGTTGGGTAACTTGGAGGGTTAGGGGGTGTGTGTTACATAGGGGTGCTAGGGAGAGGGTATTCATTAGAAACCTATAATTGTCAAATTGAAGTGGTAGTTGTATTTTCTTTGCTTGAGATAATTTGCATGAGTGGTTGTTATCATGAGTAGAGATTATTGATTTAGGCAAATAGGCTATGATAACAAATGGATGTAGAATTAAATAAAGAATAAAAGGGATGATGTACAAATAGTAAAAAGAAATATTAAATAATAGAGTAGAAGATACGGTCCTTTTCTTTAATAAAAAAAGATACTTTAGTCCCTTCTTTAGTCATTTCTTTTATAAAAGTGACATTATTAGTCTTTTTTTACTATGTAAGATTTTTCAAATCTTTATTAAATATTTTCAAGGTTTTACAAAAATAGCTTATTTATTATAATATTTTATTAATTCAATTTTTTTAATTATTGAATTCATTTTACTTGTTTTATATTAGTTTTTTTTTTTTTTTTTTGATCTAGAGTATGAATTTTATTAATTATTTTTTATAATATTTTAGATTTTTTGTTGTTGTATTAGGTTGAATAAATCTAATTTAAAGTTTGTTTAATTTCTTTACTGACTTTGATATCTAAATTTTCTGCAGTATTTTAATTTTAATAATTTTTAATATTTAGAAAATAAAATTTTCAGAACAAATTTTTCTTTTTAAATTTGTATTAACATAAAATTTTTAATATTAACAAATAAACTTTTATAATTAATAGACGAAATCTAGAGGTATTTTTGAATAAGGATATTTTTTATATTTTCTTAAAACAAAGGAATTGTGCTATCATTTATCTATAAGAAGAGGATTTATGCTGTTATTTTTCAAAGAATACTTAAATATTGTAAAAAATATGTAGAAGACCTCTAGGGTATTTTTTTTCTTAATAATAAAACTAATAAATTGATGCTTTGTACATTTTTCAAGCTTTAAAAGTAAAATCCTATCCATTATTCTCTCATTTTTCTCTTTCAAAAGTTTATTTTCTACCGAAGATGATATTCTTCTATAGGAGTCCTTTCCGATAAAGTATTTTTCTTTATCTTCTTATTTCCATTGCTTTGAATAAAAACACATATTTGTATTTTTTAACCTATATCTTGTTTATAGGGTTATTTTTTCTCATCTAGATATTATTCTATAATAAGTTTTGTCATGTTTATATTCATTTTGTCTATATTTTATCAAAAATCTAAATCTTCATCTAGATCTTGTATTCAATATCTTAAAAGCTACAAGATGATATCAAGATTCAATTGCTTTTGAAGAATATTTAGTATATCAATTGAAACAATCAAACACTCGGTTCCAACATAGCGAATGATTAAAGCTTGTAGTTTTCTCCACGTGCCAACGAATATTATTAGTTTTGATTTATTAAATTTAATTATTGTGATGTATTTAGATAGATAAGTTTTAATATAGATTATATCTTTAATTTTTATTAATAAAGTTTAATTTTATCTATTAAAAAAAAAAAGCTTTAAAAGTAAATACAATATTAGATATTATTTGTAGGATTAAATTAGCAAATTGCATAAATATAAAATCTTAAATGGTAATTTAAAGTTAATGATAAATCTAAATTTATTTTTTAGCCCACTTATATAAGAAAACATTTTCTATTATTTTTAGATATTCTTTGTAAGAGCACTCTAATCCAGAGTTGCAAAGAACAATTATTGGAATTCCAATTTTTATTTTTTTATTTTGCATATTTACAATTTGAATTTCAATCTTATTGGGTTCCAATAAATTTTAACCAATGTTTTAGAAACTTCGGATGCACATCGTCTACAATGTTGTAGTGGGCTTTGTCATTATGATAAGACTAGATCCATGTGGCTGCAATGAGGCCCAAGACTTCTAGTCTAGTAAGTTTTTTCAATTCTAGATGGGCTTTCTAAAATAAGACTCATGTGCCCATGTGAGCGTTCACTTATTGGTGGTATGTTCTTCTATGCCAATTCCTGTAACTGTACTGGCACGTGTTGAAAATTGAGGAAGTTATTTTGATAGACTTCCTAAGATTTGTGAAATGTTCGATCAAAATTGTGGTTAATCTTGTCATAATGGATTAGAAAATTATTTGGATCACCTTTTCTAATTATTTCCATGTTGATTTCCTTATTATTAGTAGCAAGCGTAGCGTTATACACGACGTCAATTTTGGATGCGTTGTTGTGTCGCTCGAACGGCAGAGTTTTGATAATACACATTTTACGATTTTAACCCCCAAGTTCAACGCAGAAGGAATCGAAGATTTCGTAACTGCTACCAGACGAAGCTTCATTCACTGATATAAATTGGAATATCAGTGAATTTGATTCCGTAACTGCTACCAGACGAAGCTTCATTCACTGATATAAATTGGAATATCAGTGAATTATAGAGAGTCTGCCATTTTTTCTTCTTTTGAATTTTGATTTAGGAGAGACGGAGTAATAGAGCAATCACCCACTAGAAGAAGAAGAAGAAGAACAGCTTATGTACATTCACATTTTGTATGTACAGGTTACATACATATTTATTTTGTATGTAACCTGTACATTCACATTTTGTATGTACAGGTTACCTGTACATACAAACTGTTTTTCCTGCAAAATGTGAATGTACAGGTTACATACAAAATAATTTTGTATGTAACCTGTACATTCACATGAAATGCATTGTATTGTTTGTATGTTATTGTTGTTTGAACAGCTTACAAAATGTGAATGTACAGGTTACATACAAAATGTGAATGTACAGGTTACATACAAATTTGTATGTACATGTTACATACAAATTTGTATGTACAGGTTACATACAAATTTGTATGTACAGGTTACATACAAATTTACATACAAAATAAATTTGTATGTACAGGTTACATACAAAATAAATTTGTATGTAACCTGTACATTCACATGACCTGTACATACAAAATGTGAATGTACAGGTTACATACAAAATAAATGTGTATGTAACCTGTATATACAAAATGTGAATTCGAAGTGTTCCTCTGTTCTTGTTATTCGTTGCAGAGGATAATAATTAATTTTATAATTAAAGCTACTTTTTGGGTGGTTGATTAGAGCTGGACCTTAATGAATTTGAAACTGTAAAATAAATTGCAGATGCTGAAAGTTATGAGAGAAGAAGCGTGAACGTGATGGAAGCGATGTAGAAGAAACTGGACGTAAGGCGTGAGGAAGACGAGGGTAATATTGTAATTTTAAAACTTAAGTAATATCTAAACTGTGCATTTTGATCTATATATTTGCTATTTAGGTATAAAAGCACTCTGATAGCAAAACTTGTTTATTTAGGTAATTCACTGAGTTTTTTCAATTCTAGATGGGCTTTCTAAAATAAGACTTATGTGCCCATGTGAGCGTTCACTTATTGGTGGTATGTTCTTCTATGCCAATTCCTGTAACTGTACTGGCACGTGTTGAAAATTGAGGAAGTTATTTTGATAGACTTCCTAAGATTTGTGAAATGTTCGATCAAAATTGTGGTTAATCTTGTCATAATGGATTAGAAAATTATTTGGATCACCTTTTCTAATTATTTCCATGTTGATTTCCTTATTATTAGTAGCAAGCGTAGCGTTATACACGACGTCAATTTTGGATGCGTTGTTGTGTCGCTCGAATTAATGAATTAAAATTGCCAAATTCTATAAAATCCCCATACTTAAAAATATAATCGTTAACAACTGAAATATTACGTGATGCCTAGACGTTAGATGAATATTGGTTGTATGATGAAGAGATACTAGATTAAAGAATCAAATTGTTGATTCTTTGTTTGAAATTTGGTTGAAAACTGTAAAAAAAAAAAAAACATGAAGTTAAGGTTCACTATTTTCGTATAACTCAGAGACAATTCTAATATAATTAGATTTTTTATTCTTCGAACATTTTATTAAGCGCTCTTGACACACTTCTTTAGTTAACAAACATATGGGATAAGTGTGAAATATATTCTTAGATCGAAGATAAATTGAAAATTAGGATGCAAATTTAAAGAAGTATTTGAAACTTTTATTTATCTATAAATAAATATATTTCTCATGCACATGAGTTGCAACTTCTTATCAACAATCATACTAAATAAAGTTAACCATTAAATTGATTTTTTTTTTTTCATGACATGTTAATAAATAATAAAGGTATATAAACTTTTACTTATATTTTTTCTAATGTTATGTCATGTGTTATTATTATATAAAAATAAATTATTTTTTTAATTTAAAAAATAATTGTTCATGCATATTATTCATTATTAATAATTATGATACATGATAAATCACTTTATATATAGAGTCTAAATCAGTCAACTGATATAATTTACAAGTCATTCAACTAAATATTTCTTTTATAGTAAAATACAAAATGAGTGAGTTAATATGTTAGACTTTATTCATACAATTTATAAGCAATATAGACTCTAAGTCAGTTAACTAATATAATTTTCAAATCAATTAATTAAATATCTCTTTTATAGTAAAATACAAAATGAGTGAGTCAATGTATTAGACTTTATTAGTAGAATTTATAAGCATAATCATTAAATATCTATAGTCGTATAGAGTGGTGCATTTTTAAAATTTGTTTATTTTAATTAGACTTTTAATATATAAAATAATTAATATAATTATTTAAAATAATTTTTTTAAAATTTATAATAATATAAATAATGACATATCTTCAATTAAAATTCAAAAAGGATATAAATTAATGTTATAAAATACCATTTTTACTAATATAAATTTTATGGGTGTTAATTTTATTATTTTCTAATTATTAGCATTCAAAATTTTAAACCAAGAGTTAAGAAAACATGCAAGCCTATGTGAAGCTGATTTTAGGAAGTAAATAACATTTTTTTTTTTTAAATTACAATTTTTGTAAGAATATATAACCAAATTATCGCAAGTTTTTGTAAAAAATGTACTAACAAAACATTTTTGTCAAATTTATGACATTTTGATGACATACCAAATTTTTTAGTTAAAAACAATATTACAAGATATATACAATATCTAAGGATGAAAAAATCACTATATCACCAACATTGTTATTATTGTCAACATTCTAACATTGAAACATAATATCTATATTATTTGGCTAAAATATCAACAACAAAAAAAAATTCTTAGATAATGTGATATTGTCACTAGATTGTCGATAAAATATCGATAAAAATATTGTTTCATATTAAATTTTTTATTTCTTAAATAATTTACTTTTAATTTATCTATTTATAATTTTTTTTATCCTCAACTAAAAGATTACTTAATTAAATTTGCAACAATATTTTATACTTCTTTATTTATATATATATATATATATATATATATATATATATATATATATATATATATATATATATTACATCATTTTCACTCTTTTTTTATTAGTTTTACTTATAATTTTATTTTTTCATAATAAATTTTATTATCTGCTATGAAAGTTTATCCATATAAAATAATAATATAATTAAATATAAATAATTATTTCAAACTTTAACTAGTTAGTCTACACCATTCTAATTAATTAAATTTTATAAATATATGTAAATAAGAAACTACTTATAAATATACGTAATTATATAGATTATTTTGATGTTTTATAAGCAAATTTTATAATTTTGATAGAATTTTCATAGGTTCTTAAAAATTGTTCTAAAAAATTTACAAAGTTTTCACGACAATAATAATATCTTTGACATTTTTGTAATATATAAGTCTTAACATTTTTTATTGACATCAACATTTTAAATCTTGATCGAGACTTAAAAAACTAATATAATATATATTATTAACAAGATATTGAATATATTTAGATTTTTAATCCATGATATTATATACTTATATATCTATCTATACTATATATAAAAATTTGAATCACGTCTAATATTTTTAAGATAAAATTATCCTTATATTTTAAGCTATTAATATTAGTTATCATTTTAGGATCTATTACCACATGAAATAATAACTTCAAACATGATAATGGAATAAATACTACATCTAATAATAATTTTAAATATTATTTTACTTTTCAAATTAATTTGGAAGACTAAAAAAATTTATTTTGTATTTATTTCAAATATTTTATAGAAAGTAAATAAAGAAAAAAAATTAAAACAAGTTAAACAATTCATGTACAAGGCACATGTTTTAAACTTACATATATAATTGTGTGTAAAATTCAAAATCATTCCTTGAAATTTTATTTTATTTTTGACAAAAATATCCTTACTTTTAACATAATGACTATGTTAACTTATCTAATTGATCGATTGCTTATTCATTTTTTTTTTACAAAAATATTAAAAATAAAATAAGATAATGTATATACATCAAAAGTCTTATGTAATACAAATAATTCTTTAATTTTTCTTTCAAGGAACCATCATACGTTTATAGTCTTTTAAAAAGTAGAGAAATACTAGATATTTTTTTTTCAGTCAAAGAAATACTACATTTTTTATGAATGAAACTTAATTCGCCTACATATCTAAGTTAAGAACATATTAAAAAAAAATTACAATTTGAAGAATTTAACTTCACAATTTTTCAATTTTAACATATTTTTTTTCTAAAATTTTAAATCGCACATAAAAACAAAGCTTAACATAATTTTATTGAGACTGCTAAGTCTATATAGTATGTTTTATCTATATAACAATTCATTCACTGGAGTTATTCCTTCGTTATTGTTCACGATATCTTCCTTGACATATCTAGACTTGTCTAGTAATCAGTTCACAGGCTCTTTTCATCTTCAGAACATCTCCTCATCCCAGTTGGAATCTCTTTTGTTAGGGGAAAACAAATTAACTGGACCATTTCCAACATCTTTATTCAGATTAACAAATCTAACAACACTTTTCCTCAATTCAAATAGATTCAATGGAACAATTGAATTTGACAACTTCTCTGATCTGAGTCATCTTCGAGACTTTTCTCTCTCAAACAACAACCGTTAAATTCACCAATAAAACTTCTACACTACCAAAGTTCTCTTATCTCGACTTGTCTTCGTGCAACATCAATGGAAATATTCCAAATTTTTTAAGATCCTAAGATGAGTTATATACATTAGACCTTTCAAACAACAAACTTGAAGGCAAGTTACCCAAATGGTTTTGGAGCATAGGGACAGAGACCCTATATCGGTTGAACCTTTCTCACAATTTCATCAGTGGCTTCGAACAAGCCTCACTAACTTTTCATCAGTGGACAAACATGGCTTACCTAGACATGCGTTCAAATTCATTGCAAGGATCACTTCTAATTCCACCATTGTCCACCAATTACTATTTCATTTCAGAAAATAACTTGATTGGAAAAATCCATCCATTTTTTTTCAAATTGAGTAATCTTATAGTCCTTGATGCATCCAATAATAGCTTGAGTGGTAGCCTTCTTGTTTGCTTGGAAAATTTGAGCAGCTCTCTCCAAGTATTGCAACTCAAAGGGAATAAATTTGAGGGAGAAATAACCCAAAATCTCAACAATCAACTGCACCATGAAAACGTTGGATGTCATCCATAATAAATTAAAATGAGAGATTCCACAGTCTTTGAATAAGTGTGGAGGGATAGAAGTTTTGAATCTTGGACACAACCAATTAAAAGACACATTCCCATTTTGGTTGCAAAATTTACTAGAGTTGAAGGTTCTTGTTCTTCGATCAAACAAGTTTCATGGCCCCATTTGGAATCCACGCATTTCTTTGGTTTCGTGAAGTTGAAAATAATTGACCTCTCCTTTAACAACTTCATTGGAACTTTGCCAGCAGATTACTTTAAAAATTGGACTTTCATGACAAGGATAAGTCAGGATTGTTTTACATGGGAAATGAAGATAACAACTACCTTGATTCATTGACTTTAATGAATAAGGGCTTGGAAATGGAATTGGTGAAGATCTTAACAACACTTACATCCATTGATCTCTCAAACAACAATTTTCATGGTGAACTTCCAAAGAGCATGGCAGGTCTTCATTCTCTTATTGTGCTCAATTTGTCAAGTAACAATTTCAATGGTCTAGTCCCATCAGTCCTAAGTAATCTGACTAATTTTGAATCATTTGATCTCTCTAGAAACAACTTCTTTTATATAATCCCTACGCAACTGATAAGTCTTACATTTCTGGAGTATCTAAATTTTTCTCAGAACAACCTTACAGGTCCAATACCATATGAGAGACAATTTAAGACATTTCCAAATTCCTCTTTTGAAGGAAATTTAGGATTGTGTGGCCCTCAATTATCAAATACTTGTAAAAAACAAGACACACCAACCTCATATGAGAGTGAAGAACATGAAGGATCTAATTATTTTGATTGGAAAATCACGTTGATAGGATATGGAAGTGGGCTTGTAATTGGAATTTGCATTGGGTGTAAGGTTTATTAGTATTGGCAATTTTCGTGGACAAAACAATTAGTTGTAATTTAGTATCTATACTCACTTTTTGATCAAAAGTTAAATGCTGATGAAGTCGTCAAGTCTGCACTGCGTATATATTTCATGCATACACACTTAGTATGAACTAAAATAGAAAACTGTGCACCTCTCGATCGATCGAAGGGTTAGGTAGATCAATCGAGACATAGATCGATCGAGTATCGATCGAGTTCAATCTTGATGTTCTCGTGTTAAGTTTTGTGATAAATTGATCGATCTAACATTTGGTTGATTGATCAAGTCAATCGTTGATCGATCGATCGATCGAGTGAGGTTCTTGATCAATCAAGATTGGTTAGATCGATCGAACATCTATCTAGTGGTCTTGGGTTGATATTTTGAATTGCTAAGCGTAGGTAGATCGATCGAGTTAGGTTCTCTATCGATCGAGTATGTGTAGATCGATAAAGATGAAGTATTCGATTGATCGATGTATTTTGATAATTTGTTTCGCTTTTCTTGCTTGCCAATTTGACCCCATTTAATGTTAAAAGTAGAATCCTTATATGAGTAGAATTTTTGTGAAAGTAGAATTCTTGTGAAAGTAGAATTCTTGTGAAAGTAAAATCTTAGTATGAGTATAATTGTTGTGAAAGCTAAATCCTGATGTAAGTAGAATTGTACGTCATTATTAATTCTCTCTTAAGTCAAATTGGTCTCTATATAAGCAACCTTTGTTGGAGAAAAATATTATCACACCAAATTATTATTTTCTACATCTGATTGAGTTTTATTTTAAAGAAAAATCTTCTTCTCTTCATCTATCAATCTTAGGTACTTTCTTATTTTAATTGTTCAAACATATTTTGTGGTAATGTTTGAATAATTCATATGCCTAATTGCTTTTCATGATATTGAGCTTTACATGATTGTTCTAGAGTTTGCTAGCTGATTTGGTTTTTACATAGTATGCTATTGAATCTGCTAGTTAAGGTTTTTCATTGTTGAATCTGCTCTAGGACATACTTTGCACTTGTGTTATTTGTGCTAACTTTTTAGGTACTGAGGTGACGTGTTCGGTATTTCGTGTGACTTAAAATTACCGAAGTTGACGGGTTCGATTAATCTTGTAGGACTCAAGTAGATCAGAATGTTGGTCTGGATCCAGACACCTAGCTTGTGGAGGCTATGAAAGGAGCGACGGCTTGAAAGTAAATTGCATAAGGGGGATCTATCTGTGAAGGGTAGTCTAAGACCTGTGGTTGTAATTGAACATTGATTTTCATAGTGGATAGTTAGGTGATCCGGTAGACTAGTGGTTTTCCTCTTAGGTCATTGATGTGACCTAGGTTATTTCCACCTAAAAATTTTGTGTGTTATTCTTTATTTCCGCATTCTATTTTTACACGCGATTGCATGTCTGGCCGTTGTGTTTAGGTACATAATTAAAATTTGATAAAATTAAAAATAACCTATTCACCCCCCTCTAGTATATTTGATCCGTAACTAAAAACTTTCAATTGGTATCAGAGCGGGTCACTAAATAAACTTAGTGTTGCCTAGGACCTTGTTATGGATCATTTGAGTGAGGGTTCTTCTACAACCCGTCCACCTTACTTTGATGGGTCTAACTACCCATATTAGAAAGCTTGTATGAGAGCTTTTTTACATTCCTTAGATGAAAGTGTATGGAATTCTATGCTCTATGGTTGGGAGCCACCTAAGGTTACCAAGGATAATGTAATCACAGTTAAACTTAGGAGGGACTGGACTACTGAAGATAAAATTGGTAGTGGTTGAAATCAAAAGGGCATCAATGCTATTTTTAATGCTGTGTCGTCGGATGAATTTCGACGTATTTCTGATGTTGAAACTGCTAAGGCTGCTTGGGACACTTTAGAGGTTGCCCATGAGGGCACGTCCCAAGTTAAACGAACAAAACTTCGCATGCTAACTACAAAGTTTGAAAATCTTAGAATGGAGGAAGATGAAACATTTTCTGAATTTTATGCTAAATTGTGTGATATTGTTAACTCATCTTCAAATCTTAGAGATAAAATTGATAAACACAGGTTAGTTCGAAAAGTCTTGTGCACACTACCAGAACGCTTTCAAGCAAAGGTTACCACCATAGAAGAAAGCAAAGACATTAATACCATCAAGATTGAAGAACTTGTTGGTTCAATCCAAACTTTTGAGAAGAATTTTAGAACACCTAAAAGGAACATAGGTATTGCTTTGAAAACCTCAAACACAGATGATGGTAATAGTGATGATGTCATGGAAGATGATGAACTACTTATCCTAGCTAGAAAACTCAAGAAAATGTTCAATAGAAAAAATCTACAAATTAAAGAAAAATCAAGCCATATAAGAGATCGTAAGGGAAGAGAACTCATGCCAATGAGTTCAGAAGGTAAGAAAACTAAACCCAATGGACCTAAATGTTTTAAATGCAATGGTTTTGGTCACTATGCAGCTGAGTGTGCCAACAAGAAGAAGAATGCAGGAAAGGCTTTCAATGCTACCCTTAGTGACTCAGAAAGTGATCAAGACCAAGCTAGTGGTTCAGATGATGGTAACATTAACTACGTAGCTTTTACTGCAATTGTTAATGGATACTCCAGTGAGTCAGACCTTGACTCAGATGATGAAGGAAGTAAATCTATTCTTGCTAAATTTAATGCAAACAGTTTTGAAGAATTATTTTTTGATTTGATTAATTGCAAGAAAGAAAAAGATAAGCTTCACATAACTGTGACAAAGCTGAATGATCAAATCAATTCGCAAGACCTTAATTTGTCAGTTTTAGAAAAAGAAAAGGTTGAATTGTCTGAGCATGTTGACTAGTTGAGTTTGAGTCTTGCAGGTATCAAACAGGAAAATTCAAAGCTTGTGCAGGAATTGGAGCAATCAAAGGAAACTGTAAAGAGATTAACTATTGGAGCTGAACGACTAGACACAATGTTGACCATTGGTAAGTCATATGGTGATACACATGGTCTTGGATTCTTAGATGAAAGCTGTACACCTTCCACTTCAAAAACTACATTTGTAAGGTCTTCTAACTCTAGTTCTACTGCTACTAATTTTGCACAAACACCTGCTACAACTGTAGTAGCTAAAACTATTAAGTTTGTGCCTATTTGTCATCATTGTGGTAGAAAATGCCATATTCGACCTAAGTGTTGATTTTTGATGAATACTCTTCAATCTAATAATTATCTTCATGCTTATAGCAATAGAGCTCATAATTATCATCCTACCATGCATGTGACATCTTCATTAAGGATGAATTTGAATAGGAAAGCTGAGTCTAAGAATATATTTTTAAAACCTAAGGCAATTAAATCTCAACCCAAAGACATAGAGAAGTCAAAATTTATTAAAATTTGGGTTAGAAAAGATTGCATGTTTCCTGTCACGTGACCATTATTGCTCGTCCACCTAGGTACTTTTGTTTGAGTACTTAAATGACCCTAGGTGAGTAATTTCATAAGTTTGTTTTCTTTCAATTGCTAAATTTTTTTGAGATTTAAAAAAAAAAAAAATATATATATATATATAGCCTACGAAGTAATGAACTCAAATAATATTTATACATATACAACCTTGTCTTTAGTAATTTTACATTATTTTGATTCTCATTGTATATATAATGCAACAATTCAAAATTCTGCACACACTTGCATTATTCACATGTGATAACACTATTGACTGAACTTATTCACATACTCACTGAACACTCATTTATGTCATAGATGAAATTTATGATTAATTTTGAAAGACTCTAAGACTTGAGCTACTCTTGACTGCGAAATAGTGTTGAGTTCTATTTCTTATATTTTAAAATATTCCATCTTAGGGAGACAACTAGTATTGAGAGGGCTACCTACTATGATGTGTGCAGCTATCGTAGTGAGCGGAGAAGGCTACCTCATAACTAGTGTGAAAGTCAACATATTAGATTTATGGCTCATGCATGTTACCAAAAAAAATTAGTAAATAAAATAAAAATAAAAATTTAATTAAGAAATTTTATTTGGCATGTACAAAAAGAAAGAGCAAAAAGGTTTAAAAAAATTTAAAAATTACTTTTGATAGACATATTTTATTATGTAAGATTGAAAACTTAATTACAATTTAGCATGATACGTGAAATTATTTTCTTTTGGGTCTCTTATAATTGGTCATAAATAAATTAATTGAAATACTAGTGGAGTTCACACTGTATACTATTCTAAGTGAATGTCAATATGCCATTATATGTGTTAGTGTGTTTGTGTGACCTATTTACTTTACTTACTAATACAATAAATGATCAAAATTTAAGAAAAAATAACTTTTTAATTAGTTGTATGCTTATTCGTCTTAAATGAGTTTATTGCTTTGTGTGGTAAAAAAAAATTTAAAATTTTGTTTTCTTTTATTGCTGCTTCATGTTATTTAGATCGTATTAAATTTTTTTTACATCTAGAGAGTCATAGAACTTTGGGAGAGTCATTGTTTACATATTTCATTATTATTCTTTTTTTAACTTGTGCAATTTTTCCTACATGCTTTGGACATATACATGGGTGATCATATGCATTTTTAGCCCACTTCGATAATTGTTAAACCTTGGGGAGAGTGATCCATGTCATTTTAGCTATTTCATGATTTGTCAGTTTCCTATGTCAAAAAGAAGGAGAAAGATTCATGTTGCTATGGAGATTGGATTTAGGGGGAGAGATTGGGTTCATTAATTGTGTGCATGCACTACATTTCATTCGCACTTCTATGTACACTGAACTAATAAACAATGAGGCTTACAAGCCAAATTTGTGTGCTATTTGTTGGTCTTTCTTTTCAATGTACTGAGCATATCAAGTATCAAGCAAAGATGGTTCCATCGGATCATAGATAGTACCACTATTGAAAGTGTGTAATTGATGTAATGATTATTTACCTATGAGCATTATGTAGTGAGAGAGTGGTTTTGTCACACGAAAATGCCAAAGGGGGAGATTGTAAGGTTTATTAGTATTGATAATTTTTTTGGACAAAACAATTGGTTGTAATTTAGTATCTAGACTCACTTTTCGATCAAAAGTTAAATGCTGATGAAGTCGCCAAGTCTGCACTGCGTATATAACAAGTAAAATATGTTTCATGTATACACACTTAGTATGAGCTAAAATGGAAAACTGTGCACCTCTCGATTGATCTATACATAGATTGATCGAGTTCAATCTGGATGTTCTCGGGTTAAGTTTCGTGATAACTGGATCGATCTAACATTTGGTTGATCGATCGATCGAGTCAGGTTCTCGATCGATCAAGATTGGTTAGATCGATTGAACATAGATCGAGTGGTCTCAGGTTGATTTTTTGAATTGCTAAACGTAGGTAGATTGATCGAGTTAGGTTCTCGATCGACCGAGATGAAGTATTCGATTGATCAATGTGTTATGATAATTTGTTCTGCTTTTCTTGCTTGCCAATTTGACCCCATTTAATGTTGAAAGCAGAATCTTTATATGAGTAGAATTGTTGTGAAAGTATAATTGATGTGAAATTAAAATTCTTATATAAGTAGAATTTTTGTGAAAGTAGAATCATTGTATGAGTAGAATTCTTGTGAAAGTAAAATCCTAATATGAGTAGAATTGTTGTGAAAGTTAAATCCTGATATGAGCAGAATTGTACTTCATTATTAATTCTCTCTTAAGTCAAATTGGTCTTTATATAAGCAACCTTTGTTGGAGAAAAATATTATCGACCAAAATATTATTTTCTACATCTGATTGAATTTTATTTTAAAGAAAAATCTTCTTCTCTTCATCTATCAATCTTAGGTACTTTCTTATTTTAATTGTTCAAACATATTGTGTGATAATGTTTGAATAATTCATATGCCTAATTGATTTTCATGATATTGAGCTTTACATGATTGTTCTAGAGTTTGCTAGCTGATTTGGTTTTTACATAGTATGCTATTGGATCTGCTAGTTAAGGTTTTTCATTGTTGAATCTGTTCTAGGACAGACTTTGCACTTGTGTTATTTGTGCTATCTTTTCAAGTACTGAGGTGACGTGTTTGGTATTTCGTGTGACTCTAAATTACCGAAGTTGATGGGTTCGATTGATCTTGTAGGACTCAAGTAGATCGGAACGTTGGTCCGGATCCAGACACCTAACTTGTGGAGGCTATGAAAAGAGCGATAGCTCGTAAGTAAATTACATAAGGGGGATCTATTGTGAAAGGTAGTCTAAGACCTGTGGTTGTAATTGAAAATTGAAAATTGATTTTCATAGTGGATAGGTAGGTGGTCCGGTAGACTGGTGGTTTTCCTCTTAGGTTATTATTGTGACCTAGGTTGTTTCCACCTAAAAATTTCGTGTGTTATTCTTTATTTTCGCATTCTATTTTTACACGTGATTGCATGTCTGGCCATTGTGTTTGAGTAAATAATTAAAATTTGATAAAATTGAAAATAACCTATTCACTTCCCCTATAGGTATATTTGATCCGTAACTAAAAACTTTCATTGGGCATGTCTTTATCACCCCACAATGAATCTATTGGTTTCTAAGTGTTTTGAGAAGAAATTTATGCCGGTGAACATTGTAAGAAGTTGTTGTTTCTGTGTGTTCTTAAGTTTGCAAGCAATTAAAGTTTTTAATAAATAAAGTGTGTTTGTTTTCCTATGTATTAATGCCATTTATTATAAAAACTTCTACAAGTGATCCTAAAGTTAAACAAGAATAAGAAATTGGCCCTTGTTGTTGCATAATAATAAAGTTTAATATAGGCCTAAAAGAATTATTAAATAGTTATTTATGCTAAATTAGAATATTGTATCTAAGCAAACCCAAAAAAAAAAAAAAAATTGCTTATAAAATATTGACAGTAAATGATTTAAAGTTACTTTCAGAATTCTGAATTCTGAATGCTAGTTATTTATTTGGGCTTGTCATGATTTGCATTTAGGTATGTTAGTTATTATTCAGCAAACCTGATATACACAGTACCAGTTTTAACAGCAGAACAAGGAAATTGGAAATGATAATGGAAACACTCGAACAATTCCAGAACTGCAACTATTTGTTTTATTCCATTGAATTAAGTCTTTAGCAACTTAGTCAACAAACCAATACACACACTTCATTTGTTTAATGAGAAATAACTTGTTTTCACACAGCTTTTACAGATTCCAACATTACACTTCATGCGTGCTTTACAAGGGACTTTCACATTGCACTCTAAACTAACGCTTAGGCCACTGTATATAGAATAGCTAGTTACTACCCTCACCAGCACCCTAGTTATTAATTATCACTGCTGTTGAGATTATTTTGAAATAGGAAAGTAAATAAAATGTTAATATGGTAGAGATCATTCATAATATGGTAGAAATTATTGTATTTAATTATTATCATTTTCTGTCGTTTTATTTCTATTATAAATTCATGTAATCTGTGCAAAGTAATACAATTGAGTGAAATATTCAAACCAAATATTACATTCTTATTTTCTACATGGTATCAGAGCCGATTAGAATTTTGTGAATAAAAAAAAATTCAAAAAAAACACCACCACCCAAACCACCAACAGAAACCTAATAGAAATCAAACCCAACTCGTGAAGCAAACCCATAGCTGCTACCAACCCCCGCTGCCGCTCACCAAATCCACCATCATCCACCATCCCTCAGAAATCAGAAATCTCAACAATAAAAAAAAAAAAAACAAAAGGAGGAAAGCAAAAAAAAAAAAAAAAAAAGTAGAGAAAAAAAAAGGGATACAATGAGTCACCAAATTGCATCTACGGGAATCAGATTTGTCCCGACTCTTCAAACCATGCCAGCAGATGAAATTATTGACCAAGCTTCGACATTGGTAATATCTACGAATAATATTGGTAAGGCTTTAAATAATTCTACCTCTGTTTTGAATAATACATGGATAATTGATTCAGGTACAACAGATCACATGACAAATGATGCTAGACATGTTTTATCACTTCGACCCTCTACAAACATTTTGTCTCTGTTGCAAATGGTACTTCAACCCCAATCATTGGGGAAGGCTCTTTAACTCTGACTGATACATTAAAAGTAGAGTCTGTTTTAGTTGTTCCATCTTTAGATCATAACCTTTTATCTGTTTCTCAAATAACCACTGCCTTATCTTGTGTTGTAATTTTTTGGCCTGATTATTGTGTGTTTAAGGACATCAACACCAGAAAAATGATTGGCTGTGGTATTTGACGGGGACAGTTGTATTACTTAGATTTGGACTCAACGAGTATTGAAAGCTCACAACAAGCATTGGCAGTTGTTAGTTCTGAAGAAAAAAAAAGGAGAGAAATATGGTTGTGGCATCGCCGTTTTGGACATGCTTCCTTTGGTTATCTAAAAAAGTTATTCCCCAGTTTATTTTTAGCAGCTGATGTTTCGAACTTCCACTGCGATGTTTGTGAACTTGCACGAAATCATCGTACTTCATTTCCATTACGGTTGAACAAAAGTCCACTACCTTTCATGACTATTCACTCTAATGTTTGGGGTCCATCTAAAATTACTACTTTAGGTGGGGCACGGTGGTTTGTAACGTTTATTGATGATTGTACAAGGATGACATGGCTATGCTTGATGAAATCTAAGAGTGAAGTGAATTCATTATTTCAAAGGTTCCATAAAATGATTGAAACTCAATATCGTGCAAAGATTCAAGTTCTTCGGAGTGACAATGGTGGAGAATACCAGAGTATTGAGCTTCAACAATTTTTGGAGACACAAGGAATGATGCATCACACAACTTGCTCTTACACACCGCAACAAAATAAGGTGGCAGAGCGCAAGAATCGACACTTGTTGGTCATGGTTCGAGCTTTATTAATTGAAGCCCATATGCCATTATCTTATTGGAGTGAAGCACTCACTTCTGCAGCCTATTTAATTAATAGGGTCCCCTCCAGTACCATCAATTTTAAAACACCATTCCAAACCCTAACAGCTACAGTTGTTGCCCCAACTGTCTTAAATTTACCCCCTCGTGTCTTTGGTTATGTGGTGTTTGTACACCTACACAAACATCAAAGCACAAAACTAACTCCTCAAGCATTGCGATGTGTTTTTGTTAGGTATGCTAGTCATCAAAAAGGATATCGATGTTACCATCCTCCATCTCGAAAATTATTTGTCACAATGGATGTTGTCTTTCATGAGGATACAATGTACTTTTCTGAGGCTAAATTTCAAGGGGAGTACTAGAAGGAAATTCAAACTCTCGATTATGATGGAATTGAAAACCAAAATGTGAGTAACTTAGATGTAAGTGGCATAGCATTGGATTACACTATTGATGACTCACAAACTGAACTGAACCAAGTAATACATGAATTAGATTCAAGTGGTACGACATTAGATCAAAATGTCAATGATAACCAAATAACTGAAGAAATAAGTGATGAACATCCCATTAACAAACTAAGTACTTTTTAGCCTGAAATCGAGCCATTGGATAGTATGGCTCCATCTCCTGTCGATATATCACACCAATCATTTACAAAAATTGTTCTTGAGCCAAACAGAAGACAGTTACCACAACATAACACAAGAGGTATTCCTAAACCCACATATGAACCCGAACTTTCTAGTAAAGTAAAATATCCCATGAGGCACTATGTGTCTAACCATCGTTTGTCAAAATCAAACATGTCATTTGTGAATCAATTATCTGTTGTATTTATTCCTAACTGTGTGCAGGAAGCTTTAGCTGACCCAAAGTGGAAAGCTGCTATGAATGAGGAGCTGAGATCCTTACAAATGAACAAGACTTGGGAACTTGTTGATCGCCAACCAACAAAGAAAGTTGTTGGATGTCGATGGATTTTTACAGTGAAGTACCAAGTAGATGGTACAATTGAACGTTATAAAGCACGATTGGTGGCAAAAGGATACACTCAAACATATGGGATTGACTATACAGAGACTTTTGCACCTGTAGCAAAAATGAACACAGTTCGAGTCATATTATCCCTAGCTGCAAATCTGGATTGGCCATTAAATCAGTTCGACGTAAAGAATGCTTTTCTACATGGAGATTTATCTGAAGAAGTCTACATGGATCTCCCACCAGGAAGTAAGATGTTAGAAATTCATAATGAAAAAGTGTGAAGATTAAAGAAATCACTGTATGGATTAAAGCAATCTCCAAGAGCATGGTTTGGCAGGTTCACAAAGTCTATGAAAGAATTTGGCTATCAGCAGAGCAATTCAGACCATACTTTATTCCTAAAGAAACAGCATGGTAAGATCACTATACTTATTGTATATGTAGATGATATGATCATAACAGGAAATGATCCTGAAGAAAGAAAAGCTCTTCAAAGTTATTTGTCTAAAAAATTTGAAATGAAAGACCTTGGGTTCTTAAAGTATTTTCTTGGGATCGAGGTTTCTCGATCCAAGGATGAAATCTTTTTATCTCAAAGAAAATATACCTTGGATCTACTACAAGAGACTGGTATGTCAGCGTGTCAACCAATTGATACACCAGTAGATGAAGGTCTAAAATTGTGTGTTGAATCTAACCAGATACCAGTTAACAAAGAAAGATACCAAAGACTTGTTGGGAGGTTGATGTACTTATCTCATACTAAACCAGATTTGGCTTATGCTTTAAGTATTGTCAGCCAATTTATGCATAATCTTGGAGAACAACATATGAATGCAGTTACTCGCATTTTGAGATATTTAAAGTCTGCTCCTGAAAAAGGAGTATTATTCACTAAAAACACAAACTATTAGAGTATAGAAGCATATACTGATGCTGATTAGGCTAGTAATAAAGGTAACAGGCGATCTACTTCTGACTACTTCACCTTTGTAGGAGGTAATCTTGTAACATGGAGAAGCAAGAAACAAAATGTTGTAGCTCGCTCAAGTGCAGAAGTTGAATTTAGAGGTTTAGCAAATGTACTTTGTGAGACACTATGGCTAAGACTACTCTTACAAGATTTGGGTTTGCCTTCTGAACAACCTGTCCAAATATTTTGTGACAATAAAGCAACATGTGATATTGCACATAATCCAGTTCAACATGACCGTACAAAGCACGTCGAGGTAGACAGATTTTTTATCAAGGAAAAGTTGGATGGAAAGATTGTTGAATTACCAAAGATTCGTTCAAAAGATCAGTTAACTGACATTCTCACCAAAACAGTCTCAAATCGAGTGTTCTTAAAGTTTTTAGACAAGTTGATGAGCATGTGGGACATGTATGCACCAACTTGAGAGGGAATGTTGAGATTCATTTTAAAATATGAAAGTAAATAAAATGTTAATATGGTAGAAATCATTCACAATATGGTAAAAATAATTGTATTTAATTATTATCCTTTTCTGTCGTTTTATTTCTATTAAAAATTCATGTAATCTATGCAAAATAATACAATTGAGTGAAATATTCAAACCAAATATTATATTCTTATTTTCTACGACTGCATTATTCCATTGATTCACTTGTGCAAACTTTAATTCTTGTTGACATGCATTATAATATAGCTGTATTATCACTGCATTATAGCTGTATCTATTTTATGTTGTAATAACATACTATGAAATTAGCTGTCAAAGGCTTAATGAACGATCTATTTTATGTTGTAATAATATACTATAAAATTAGCTGTCAAAGGCTTAATGAACTTTGTACCCTTCTATGTTGAAGCTCGTTGACACTTTCATTACATAGTAAGGTAGCATCTTAATGCTCTGTTTGAAAGTTTTTTTCTTCTTTCTTCTTTCTTCTTTCTTCTTCTTTTTTTTTTTTTTTCTTTTTTACCAAAGTACGTTAAATTATGTGTTAAAATATAAATTGAAGCGCTTTTAATGGTATTGGGTCTCACATTTGAACATTCTAAAATATATATATTTTTAGATGTAAAACCTCTTAGACCACAACTTCTATAATAATAACACTCACATATATTTTATTTATTACTACATTTATTATCCATTTTTATTAATTTTACCAAAGAGCACAAATAGTAATTACAACAAATACTTTTAGTACTTATTTTGTCAAATGCTTATTATTTTTTCTATAAAACCGTTTCTATTGGCAAATGATTTTCAAATAACTGCATTTTCTAAGTAGTACATACGTTCTAAGATTAAAAAATGATGTACTGATATAAATACAATAGTATATCACTAAGTCTCTAACTTTGTACCATAAAATCAAAGGGAAAAAATGTTTTAAGAGGTATTAGAAGATCAAGAAAGTGACATTGTTCTAAATTCTTTGCTCAAGTTGATATACTAAAAGAAGTTCAGCCTTCATCAAGGACATAGGTCACTTTGATTTTTATTTTCATCAATTAAGGACATAGGTCACTTTGATATACTAAAAGAACTTTAGCCTTAATCAACGACATAGGTCACTTGATTTTTTTTTTTTTTTTCTCTCATGATTCCCATTTGATTTGAAACTTGTGGATTGTAATTGTGAGTCAAGTAAGTCAACTAAAAAATCTCTTTTGTTCCAAAAATAAAAATAATATTAGTCATCTAAATATCTCTTTATAAAGTATAAAATGAGAATTTTATTGTGTATGAGTTTCCACTTTATTATTAGATTTTTTTTATCAAAAAAAAAAAATTATTAGTAGAAAGTTATAAGCATCATCAATAAATATCTATAGCGTGCATGCTTTTTGAATTTTTTTCGTTTAACTAAGTATAAAAAAAAAATAATAGCATGCAAGTAAAGTGTTCAAAAATAAAAGTAGGGCGTTTATATAGGGTTGTTATTTTTTCTAATGTGGCATATGTTGTGGAGATTATTCTGTTGAAAACAAGTATGTGAATAATAAATTAAGAAATGGGGAAAGAAAAATGGATATCCATATTTTATAATACGAGAAGAGACAAATGCTAAAATTACATTCCCCACGCATAAACTATATAACTCATTTTAATAACTACCTAATTTTTATCCATATTTTCTAATTTATTTTAATTTAATTACATTAAAACTCAAACTAATCCTATTATATATTATATGTTATATATTTTATCTTTAAGTTATGTTTTTATTTTTTTAGAATATCATTAAATTTTCTTTTATAAAAATTATCTAAACTATTTACTTAAATTTTAAAAAATTAAAATCATATAATTAGTTTATGATTTATTCTTATTACATCAAACTAGTTTGTAACAAAATTCTATTAATATTATTTAGTATAAAAAGATTATGTATTTATTGTTATATATATTTTATTTTTCTTCTTATCATATAAATATGTTTATTTTTTGGCTCGAAATTTTCTTTTCATTCTAATCATAAAATATTTATTATTGAATTTTTTTTTTATATTTTTTCCTTTATAATAAAAAATAAAAAAAAATGACTAAAAAATTTTAAAATAATATTATTTGGATCTCATTCCCGGGTTGGTATACCCATTTTTAACTGGGATTCTAGGTATATCCATGTAGTGATATTTAGACAATATACTATATCTAGACTTATTTAAAGATTAGTAAAATGCACGTGCTTAGTACATGTTATATTTTATTTTTATTATTAGTTTTTTGTTTTATTTTTTGTGTAATATTAAAATATATAGTAAATAAAATGCTAAAAATTGAACAACTACTTAGTTATGAAAAAAGTCTCATTGTAAGGTGTAGCAATATAAAGACTCATTTTGAGACGCTCAAAATTAAAAAATTAAAAAATAGGAAAATAATTAACCATTATAAAATAAAAATTATCTACAATTGGAGCAAATTTGAATTACAAATATAAAAATGTAAGTTTTATTAATAAAGTAATTAATGTTCATGCAATTTAAAAAAAAAATTCTTAGAATAAAAAAAAGAAAGAAATAATATTATAATATAATGCAACTCTTAAAATTAAATTAAATTAAGTTGATAATAATGACATTTTTTAATTAAATTTGAATAATTTTATCTAATTTTTTCTTTAATTATAACATTGCCAATATTTTAAAAATAAATATTTATTTTAACTTATCTAAGACTTCTGACATTAAAATTGAATATTTAACAAAAATCTTATAATATTGTCCTACTTTTCAATTTTGTTTAATATGAATTTGGTAACCATAAATAAAACCAACATACTGATGCACCGAATACAAATTAAACCATAAATATTTTTAATTTTGACAGTTTTTTTTTTTTGCTACGAAAAAAAAACTTGATCATTTAGATCTTGAGAATTTTATTGTACCTTGAGATTTTTAACTTTTTTTTAATTTAATTAGGTGTGCTTTGTGAAAGGGGATGCCTTGAGTTAATAAGGGTATGCCTTTAGAACTTTTCTTTATTCAAATATATATATAGTATAGGACCTCTTATTAAAAATAATAATAAATAATAATAAAAAATAAAAAATCTTGTAATTAAATTTGAAAGATTTTGTCAACTTTTTTCATTAGTTATGAGTAGTGCCATATTTTTAAAATAAGTATTTATTTTGGTTTATCTACAATTTCTAGCTATTATAGAAACGAAACTATAAACAAAAATCTTATTATCCTATCTTTCAAATATTTTTTCTTCTTTATTTGTTTACATCATTTTCTGTTTTTTTTAAACCAGTTATTTTCTTAGAGTAAAAAAAAAAAATTAATCATTATTATTAAATATATAAAATAAATAGTAATTGTAATTTTGTAACTAAAAATAAAAATTTAAGAATAAAATCGTTCATAATAATTTATTTTTTTAACCTATTATTCTAAAAGAAAAATAAAAAATAAAAAATTAATTTAAATTTATAGTTATGTATTTTAGATTATGTAGGAGTTTTTGTAAATAAAAAAAAAAGTTAAATTGTAAATAAAACTCTTATGATATTATTTTTATAATTAAATATATTTTTTTTAATCCATTATTTTAAAAAATAAAAAAAATAAAAAATAATTGAAATGTATAATAATGTGAAAGTTTCATGGAACAATTACACAAATATGAATTGAATTTTCGACCCAAATAAGCAACTGAGACCTAGAAAAAGGTGGATAAGTCAACCCATGAAATTTTTTGTGAGCTCTATTCCAACTTGACAAAACAGTCCTCAAAACATGAATTAAGAAAATAACACAGCAAAAAAATAATATGCTTAAATCAACATACTAAATAAACAATATGAAGATAATAAAGAATAATCTACAGTAAACACAAGTGACAGTGTGCCTCACAGACTCTTATCTAGGCTAACAACATGCAATTGAAAAGCAATAAGCATACAACATGTGAAGCAGAAAGTCATGCAATGAAATCAATAAAAAAATTTCAATCACTTCAAGATATCATATGTGGGAACATATTAGAGAAATGATGATTGTACTCTCACAACATGTGATCTTATAAAACATAGCATGTAACATGGTAAATTCACTTAGGTTTTTATTCTAAGTGGTAATATCTACGAGTTACTTAAGGCAACCGTTCAACAGCAAATTCACTAAAGAACATAAACAATTAATACAACTCGAACATAAAATGCGTATACCTTCATCAATTGGGACCACCTATTATAACTATTTATGATGCTCTCTCCAGTTGTTTGTACAGTTATTTTAATCCATTAGAGCCCTACCACTACATAGTGTGGTACTTATACATGCAATCGGTATGTATGAATCCTAAATAAGAAAACAGGCGCGCCCAAGAATGATTTTGCAAAATCTACCTTGTCTCAACAATACGAAAAATACTGGACATGTTGTTGATGTCAAAAATTTGTTTATCAAACTGTTAATTTTATCAAAAAAATCTTGTATCTCAATACAGAACAACACTCAATGTATTGGTGATACATAAACATTTTTAAAAATTTATTTTCTCATATCACCTCGTATCCTAATACAAAATAACACTCAATGTATTGGCGATACAGAAACAGTTTTCACAAAATATAGTTTTTCTCAAGAAAACCTTGTATCCAAATATAGAACAATAATTAATGTATTGGCAATACAAAAACATAATTTATAAAAATATAATTTATCGTATCATAATACGGAACAACACTCGACGTACTACTGATACAGAAACACACATTCTTAAAACAAGAATTTTTAAAACTTATATCTACAAATCATTAATATGGAAAAACAGTCAATGTACTAATTATCCAAAATTACAAAAATAATTTTCACAAATTAAGTAAGAATTTTCTCACATTTTTGTAATTAATTAATAGGTATTTATAGAGAATTTTTCATGCGTCGATCCCTCGTAGACCCACCTCAGTGAGGCACCTACAAGCTTCTAGCACGCCTACTGCGAGATCCAATGGTCAGAAAAACAAACAAATAACTTCGCTGATCCCTCACCAACCTACCTACTCAAGTACACTACAAGCGCTTCAGCGAGAACCTTGGTGAGCTATAGAAAAAGGATTTTTTAAGTTTAAAACTTAGGAAGGAAAAATCTCATATATACCTATGATCAGTGATAATCAAAAATAGGTAAAAATACACTTTAACATACAAACTACATGCTCTCAATTATTCTATAATTTGTATCATGCAACATATAAAGTGTTAGAATCTATTTGATTGTGTGTGATACTGATCGCAAGCAAAGTACCTTACAAAGTGGTAGATAAAATACTAAGTAAAGTAAAACAAATTTCGTATTTTGCACACGAGAATGCCAACAAGGGCACTTACATGACTTATATTATGTATTTTAAGTTATATAAAACATTTTGTGAAAGAAATAAGAAAATAAAAGAAAATAAATTATAAATAAGACTATTATGATATTATATTTATAATAAGATAACATAATCATTACTATTAAATAAACAAATAAAATAAATACTAATGGTAGTTTTGTAATTAAAGTAAAAATTTGACTAGACTCTTAAATCTTGTAAATATATATATTTATCTATGTGTCATTTGTTATTTTGGATATTTTGTTCTCAAATTTTTGCTTTAATTGCAAAATTATTGTTATTGATAATTTTATTTATTTAGTGATAATAATTTCATTATTTTATTATAAATATAAAATCTTAAGAATCTTATTTATGACTTCTTCTTCTTTTTTTTTTACAATAAGTCTAAGGTTACCTAAAATACATAATTATATGTTTGAAATTAAATTATTATTTTTATTTGAAAATAGTGAGTTAAAAAAATTAATTTTCATTTTGGAAGATTTTGTCATCAAAATTTTGATTTAATTACAAATTATAATTACAATTTAAAAAATTAAATAAATGATGCAAATAAATAAAGACAAGAAAATAATTGAAAGATAAAGAATAATATTATAAATGTTTATTCGCCGTTTAATTTTCTATAGTAGAAGTCCCGGATAAACTCAAGAACACCTTTTTTTTTTTCAAAATAATGGTACTAATCATAATTAATGAAAAAAATTGACAAAGTTGTTCAAATTTAAGCACAAAAATTATAATAAACTTATATATTGTTTTTGTTTTTTAATGAATACACAATATAGATTTGAATTATTTTTCTTTTTCATTTCTTAAATAATGAGTTTAAAAAAAATGTAAATAAATAAAGAATGAAAAAAATTGAAAGATAAATGAGATTATAATGTTTTATTTATAGTTTTATTTTTCATATTAGAAATACAAGATAAGCTCAAATACATATTTATTTTCAAAATAATAACAATATTATAATTAAAAAATTGGACAAAATTATTTAAATTTAATTAAGAAAAATTGTTACTGTTATTAATTTTATTTTTAAATTGTAATGACTACATGACATCATAATTTTATTTCTTTTTTTTATTATAAGATTTTACTTTTTATATTATGTGAACATTAATTACTTCGTAATTAAAACTTACTTTTTTATGTTGATAATGCAAGATAATTTTAATTTTGTGATAGTTAATTCTTTTCATAATTTTTTATTTTTTTTTAAGTTTAAGTATCTCAAAATGAGTTTTTATGTTTTTACTCCTCACAATGAGATTTTTTTCATAATTAAGTAGTTGTTGAATTTTTAGTACTTTATTACTTAAAAAATAATAAAAATATATTTTAATATCACACAAATATAACAAAATACTAAAACATAAAAATAAAATATACCACGTTTATTAGTTTATTTATATTATACAATATATAAAAGAGAAAAGTGTCCAAGAGATTACCTAGATTATATAAAAAAAAAAATCTAAGAATTGTTTTAGACAAAAATATCTTTAACGGTTAGCAAAATGACATGTTGTGCTCTTTCTAGGATAACTTAAATTTTGGACAAAAATAAGTATGCGATTATATTATGTTAAGGAGCTTAGTTGCATAATTGCTTATTCTTTTTCTTAGAAAAATTAAAAATAAAATAAAATGATGGACATACATTAAAATATTATATAATAAGAATAATTCATAATTTATTATTTTAAGGAACCATTGTTTTTGAAAAAATAGAAAAATATATGTTAAACTTAATTCGGGTACATATCTAAGTTAAACACATTTGAAAATTTACAATTTAAGAAATTAAATTTCACAATTTTTCTATGTTTATTTTTTTTCCTACACTTATAAATCATATTCACATAAAAAATGTTTTTATAAATAATTTTTTTTTTTTTGCTAAAACCTAAAATAATTTTCTTTACACTTTTAAGTCCATATTCCATGGATATGTATTTTTCATTAAAACATAAATATTGTTTTTGGCTGTGTCATTAACTACTCTCTCTTAGATAAATAAACTTAAATTGATCTAGGAGATTAAGGGCCAGTTTAACAATCATTTGAAATCCTAATTTTCAATTTTCAAAATTTTACATTTTTTGAAATTAGATATGTTTGATAACTCATCTTTAATCTCTTTTTCTTTTTTTCTTTCTAAATTTTGAAATTCAAAAAAAATCTGTTTTGGAATTGAATGTCTAATTTTTTTTATTTATTGATTGTAAAAATTAATAATTCAATCGTACTTAAAATAATTAAAGAGCGAAAATTTAAAGAAATTTATCAAAAAAAAATTGAAATTTGTTTTTAGAGCTAAGAAGTTGAAAAATTAAAAAAAATTTATTAAACAAGCAATATGCAATTTTTAATTTTTACACTTCAAGGTTGAAACTATGATGCAGGATCCCCAACAACTCAGAGGAGCGCACTCATGGAAGTGGGCTGTCAGTGGGCTCAGAGGTGGCGCACCACATGGCCGCACCTAGACCCCCGGCTCAGAGGTGGCGCACCACATGGCCGTTGCATCAGGTCTGCAGACCAGGCTCCCCAACCAGCTCTCCTGTGCATCACGTGCAGCAGGTAGGTTGTTCATACCAAGGCTCGAACCCTTGATATGCTTGATAGCAGCACATGCTATCATCCATTGAGCTGCTCAATGGATGATAGCATGTGCTGCTATCAAGCATATCAAGGGTTCGAGCCTTGGTATGAACAACCTACCTGCTGCACGTGATGCACAGGAGAGCTGGTTGGGGAGCCTGGTCTGCAGACCTGATGCAACGGCCATGTGGTGCGCCACCTCTGAGCCGGGGGTCTAGGTGCGGCCATGTGGTGCGCCACCTCTGAGCCCACTGACAGCCCACTTCCATGAGTGCGCTCCTCTGAGTTGTTGGGGATCCTGCATCAGAAAAAGGAGCTCAATGGATGATAGCATGTGCTGCTATCAAGCATATCAAGGGTTCGAGCCTTGGTATGAACAACCTACCTGCTGCACGTGATGCACAGGAGAGCTGGTTGGGGAGCCTGGTCTGCAGACCTGATGCAACGGCCATGTGGTGCGCCACCTCTGAGCCGGGGGTCTAGGTGCGGCCATGTGGTGCGCCACCTCTGAGCCCACTGACAGCCCACTTCCATGAGTGCGCTCCTCTGAGTTGTTGGGGATCCTGCATCAAACTAGAAGTTAGTTATCAAATATTTTTTATTTTATTTTAAATTAAGGAATTATATATTAAAATTTAAAATGATTATTAAACATGACCTAAATATACCATGAATCCCGCTACTTTCGTTTTCCATCAAGTTCCATTCTCGTACAAATATTGCATCTATTTTAGTTCCTATACTATCAAAACTTAAACCATATTAGTCCAAATCTCAATTTTTCTGTCTAATACAAAAACTAATTAAGTTCACATTTTAGAATTTACGAATGAAATAGTAAATATATTATTTTAATAAAAGTAATTCTATTCAAAATTTTAGAGATTGTAGGGCATTTTTTAGATTATTTGAATATTTCAAAAATACCTTTGAACTCCATTAAGTTAGACTAGTACATCATGAGTCCATTATCTATATTTCTATTAACTTTAACAATTATAATATTTGCTTCATTATATAAAGGACAATTATTGTCTTTTTTACTTAAAAAAAAAAAGATAATATATGTAAATTATTTGTTAATTAATATATATTCTTAATTATATATTAGGATTTATAGGTAAAATTATTTTGGGAAATTACCAAAAATAGCACCCCTAAAACTTATAATAACAAAATTAACACCCCCTTGTGTTCAATTAGAATTGAACGTTCAATATTCAATTTGAACGTAAAATATTGAACGTTCAATATTAAACGGGTCTAATTGTCGTCATTCAATTCTAATTGAACGGATAATATTGAACGTTCAATATTGAACGGGTCTAAATTATCGTCGTTCAATTTTAATTGAACACAGGGGGTGCTAGTTTTGTTATTACAAGTTTAGGGGGTGCTAGTTTTGTTATTTTCCCTTTTATTTTCCATATTCTGTAAAAGATGTAAAAACAGAGCCACCCAAACCAAGTACCCAACCTCACATAGAACGCGACAAAGTGAACGAGAAGAGAGTCTCAATCTCCAAGCCCTATATTTTGTAATTGTAATCTAAAATTAGTGGACCAATTTAGCACCCTCCCTAATAATAAACAAATGTTTGAATAGTATACTTTCTATTTTACTGTTAAACTTTTAAATGTGAGAGTCTAATTACGAATAAGTAAAATTAATTTCCATTAAATTAAATTAAAAATTTGAATTTTGAATTTTGAATTTTGAATTTTGATTGAGTTTATGGTACTAGTATGGATGTAATCATGTAATATTTATATAAGAATGAAATTATTTAAAAAAATTATAGCTCATGAATAAATGGTATTATTTTTATTAGATTATGAAATTTAATTAACAAAATTCAATAATTAGAAGCTATAAAATACTAAACTAATCCTTTTCCTTTTTAATTTTATGTACTAGTTTTTTACTACTTTGGCATTAGTTTCTGTTAACATGTGTCAACTAGTCATTGGTGAATGAGTTTCATTAATATGTATTGTAAAAGATAAAGAAAGTAGTGGACACCTCACCATCAATTCCAGCTCAGCATCAAAATAGTTAGAAGAAATTGCCCCAGAATATGCTCAAGGCTGTGGTCATAGAATATGCTAAAAGTTTGTTATAGCCTTGTGCCAATGGGTGTGCGTGATATTATAATGATGATCTGTAATTACCAGCTAAGTTTATATAAAGCAATGTAATCACACACAATGATATTAATGAAAACAATAGCAATTATGTTTATTCATCGTCTTTCTTCTCTGTTCTTTCTTTCAGTTTTCCTTTTCATTTCCTTTTCACTCTTTTATTAAAACAATATAAGAATACTTTCATGGTATCAAAGTTATGCAAAAACAAACAAATGTGGAATCTAGTCCTACAACAGATCTCACTGCTGGACTTCCAGCAAATATTGATCAAATTGATAAGCTTCTCATTACATTTCAAAATCAGATTATTGCACTCAAGTTAGACAGAAACAATTACATGATATGGAAGAAACAAATCCTCAGAATTCTTAAGAGCTATGAGCTTGAAGATTATGTTCTGGGAATAAAAAAATGCCCATAAAATTAACTACTGAAGGCAAAGCCAATATGGAGTACAAGCTGTGGAGAAGGTAAGATCAAATGATTTGTTCATGGTTAATAACTTCCATGACTGAAGAACTGATGAAAGAAATAGCAGATTGTGACTTTTCTTTTGAAATGTGGACTACACTTGAAAGCTCTTGTGCTTCCCACTCTCGAGCAAAAAATTTTCAATACAAATCTGAGCTAAGCAACATGAGGAAAGGAGCACTTACCATAACTGAGTATGTAATGGGTATGAAAGAAATTGTTAGGCAACTTGCTGCTTGTGGATATACAGTTTCTGAGGAAGACCAAGTTCACTCTATATTAAATGGAGTAGACAAAGATTATGACATTATACATGCCAATTTCTCAGGAAGAACAGATACTGTCACTGTAAAAGAAGTACAATCTATGCTCTTAAGTCATGAAAAAAGGTTAGAATTACATGAAACACCAAAAGAACTTCTATTACCTGCTGCCAATCTGGTTCAAAGAAATGATCAATACAAACAATATGGATCACCAATGTCTTCTTCTCAAACAAACACTCAAGGATATTAGTTTCATGGTAATATGCAACAAGCTCAAAATAACACACCTGGGTATCAAGGAAATTTCAGTAACTCATTCAGAGGAAGACAACGTGGAAGAAATTTCAACAACTACTCTAGATCACAGTGTCAACTATATGGAAAACTTGGACACCTAGTTGCAAAATGTTGGTTTAGATTTGATCAAAACTACTGACCAACACCATCAAACAACAATGCTTCACCCATCATAAACTCTTCACATCAGGTCCAGTCTACAAACATAAATCAAAATCAACCTCAGTCATCCAATTCATCATCAGCACAAGCTATTTTGGCAACTCCAGAAATAGTTTCTAACCCTAGCTGGTACATCGACTCAGGTGCCACTCATCACGTTATTACAGATCCAAGCAACCTAGCTTCAAGCACTACATACACTGGCTTGGGGTAACTACACATTGGCAATGGTACTGGTATGTCCATTCCTCATACTGGTTCTAATGCTTTTCTTGCCAAACCAAACCAAATAGAAAATTCCTTCTTAAGGATATGTTGCATGTAACTACTGTTGCTAAGAACTTATTAAGTGTTTCCAAATTTGCACAAGACAATAAAGTTTTCTTTGAGTTTTACTCTGATTTCTGTTTTACAAAGGATCAACAATCAAAGGAAACTATACTCAAAGGCAGTGTTAAGAATGGGCTATATCATTTTGATCTCTCTCTGACTGCAGATGCTCACAGGTTTAAAGTTTCATCTACTCCTAGTAATGCAAGTTTGTTTTCTCTTTCTCATGTTATAAATAAGTCTCACAGTGTTAGTCCACAGATGGGATTTCTAGCTCAAAAACAAGTTGATTTATTGACTTGGCACAAGAGATTGGGACACCCATCACCTAGCATTGTAAAGTGTGTTTTGAATTCTATTAATATAAATATTAGTTCTTCTATATTACCTAATGTGTGTGAAGCCTATCTTCTGGGAAAAAGTCATAAATTGCCATTTATGTCCACTGTAAGAACTGCTAGGGAACCTTTACAGGTTGTCCATAGTGATGTTTGGGGACCAGCCCCTATAATATCCTTTAATGGGTATCGATGGTACATCCATTTTATTGATGAGTTTACACGTTTCTCTTGGATCTATTTTCTTAAGCATAAATCAGATGTTACGGATGTATTTCTTTTATTTAAAGCTCATGCTGAAGGACTTAATGGAGTGTTAAATGCTTTTGGCATAGTCAAACATGTCTCTTGTCCTCATACTGCATAGTAGAATGGAGTGGCAGAGCGTAAGCATAGGCATGTTGTGGAAATGGGGCTCACTATGCTTGCACAGGCACAGTTACCCTTAAAATTTTAGGATGAGGCATTCTTTTCAGCCACCTATATCATTAACAGACTCCCATCTCCTCTGTTGTCTAATCATAGTCCTTTTGAAAAAACAATTGGCACTAAACCAGATTACACTTTTCTAAAAACCTTTGGATGTTGTTGTTATCCTCTCTTGACACTTTATAATGCACACAAATTGAATTTTAAATCCATTCCCTGCACCTTTATGGGTTACAGTCCCATTCATAAAGGATATAAGTGCCTTGGTCCCAATGGTAGAATATATATTTCATATCATGTCTCTTTCAATGAAACATATTTTCCTTACTCAACTCCTCAATCAACTTCTTCATACTCAAATTCTCAACTCCCTACTTTTACCTCACTGCCTATTATTTCCAAACATGCCTCAGTCAATACTTCATCTCCTAATTTATCTACATCTTTATCAAATTTTGAGTCTCCTTCTGTTCCTTTTCAGGATATCTCCTCTCCCTCTCATATTTCTTCTCCATCTCAATCCATTCTTTCATTTGATACTTCTTCATCTGAGCATTCCTCATTACCAGTTTCTCATGTTTCCTCTGAAATCTTTGAACCCTCTAATACCCATCACATGATAACAAGAACCAAGGATGGTACCTGAAAGCCAAACGTTTATTTTTCATCTCTTGATACTTCCTTACCCAAATCAGTTTCTCAAGCATTGCATCATCCTGAATGGTTTAAATCCATGCAAGAAAATTTCCAAGCTTTATTAAGAAATGAAACCTGGACATTGGTTCCTAGACCCAAGGATAGAAAAGTTGTTGGAAGCAAATGGGTGTTTCGCATTAAACAATTTCTTGATAGATCCTTTGACAAACTCAAGTCTAGAGTTGTCGCAAAAGGATACGATCAAGTGCCAAGATTTGATTTTTCAGAAACATTCAATCCTGTAATCAAATTTTTCATTGTAAGAATAATACTAACTCTTGCTCTAACATTTGGATGGAAACTGAGACAGATAGATGTGAATAATGCATTTCTAAATGGAATTTTGGAGTAAGAGGTTTATAATACAGAAGCCTAAGATGCCAATAGTTCAATTGATCAAACTAACCAGATAAATAAAGGAAAGTAGATATCACAAATGCAGCATGCAGGTAATTCAATGATCAAGAGAAAAGCTCATGGTTTTCTCAGGGCTGATAATAAGAAGCTTATTGTTGGTGAAGGCAATAATCAAAAAACAATTTCAAATTCAACTTCTCTGATATGTCTCAATGATCACCAATCCATAAAAACTCCATGGAACATCAAAAAAGTTGAAGGTGAGGAGGCGGCCGTTAACCTGGCCTCAATTGAAAAATGATCGTTCTTAGCTGGAATGGCCGAGGTCTATGGAGACCTCGAGCCAAAAGGGCCTTGCACTACCTATTAAGAAGAAACAAACCTGATGTGGTTTGGTTGATGGAAACAGAACTCAATGCAAAGAGCTAATTTTTTTTTTAAACAATCACTTGGTTTTACAAATAGCCACATTATCCCTGTAGTAAGAAACAGATGTGGATTTATCTTATTTTGTAATGACAACTATAACACAAAAATCATCCATGTTGGAGAAAGTTATGTCTGTTTTGAATTCACCCACCCTATTAACATTAATGAAAAGATATGTTTATGTTGTGTGTATGTTCCCCCTTACCCTTCTCTCAAAATTCAAATTTGGCAAGAACTTACAATTTTCCTAACTTCTTTAAACATCCCTTGGGCTTTAATTGGTGATCTAAATAACATCACTAAATAATAAGAGAAATTAGGAGGCCTTCCATTTCAGATACAGAATATTAACCCACTACAACATTTCATCATGACCACCGATCCATATTCTTGGTATCCGAGAACCTTATAGAATTAGACCTTTTCGTTTCATTGCATTGTGATATAGAGATCCAAATTGCAAACAAGTCAGAAACTTGGAACAAATTTCAAGCACATATTGATTTCTCAACAAAACTCCAGTCACTTTCTTCAAAGTTGAATCATTGGAATAAATATCAAATTGGTTTTGTGCAACAAAAGATAAGCAAATTGGAACAGAAACTAAATTTCTTACAGTCATGTACGATAACTGAAGAATAGATCCAGATAGAGAAAATGGTACAAGAATAGTTGAATGAACAATTAGAAAGGCAAAATTCGTTATGGAAATAGAAATCAAGAGAACTATGGCTTAATGAGGGAGATAGAAATACCAAATTCTTCCATACTTCTACAATCATTCGAAGGAAAGCGAATTTTATTCCTATCTTGCAACTTGAAGATGGTGAGGTCACTTGGAATAGAGAAAAAATTGAGCAAGCATTCTCATAATATTTTAGAAATTTTTTCTTAACTAGCAACTCAAACCTCGAAGAATTAAATGAACTGTTTCCTAATGTTATTCAACCTTATCAAAATAATCACATAGCTAGTATACCTGATGCACAAATACTTGATAGTCAAATTTTGTATTTTATAAACACTCGCAAGTGCACGAATCACTTGTAATGAGTGATAAGTATACTCCTAAGATCGTCTCTCAATGAATTGCGGTGGTTTTAAAACGTTATTTATTTTCTTGTTTAGTCGAACAAACAATCCTAAACATTCTAACAATTGTTGGTTGCAGAAAAGATTGTAAATTCCTAAAACTAAGATAAAGTACAAATAAAAGAAATCACAACCAAGGTGGGGATGATGGATGTAAATGGGAATCTTAGCTCGCTATTCATTCATGGAAAGAAAAAATTAAGCAATTCAATTAAAAGTCAAATTTAATGATTTTTCCGCTAAACCTAAAAAATTCCAAATCAATGGTAATTTTCACTACAATTAATTAATTAACGTCTTTGATCCAGACCGTTAACTAATCAATTGGAATTAGCTCAATGAAATATTTTAATTACCTAATCTAACACAAATCAATGCAATCAAATTAGGCACTTGTTCATAATGTAAAATCAAGCAAGGATGGCGTTTCTAATGCCTAAATTCTAACATATTCTCTCTAATCACAAATTAAGATTTGGCCCATCATTAATTCATAATCAGAAATATTAAGAACATGAATAATAAATAAATCCAAAACTCAAACATTATTAAATTACAAAATTGTTCTTCCAATCATTGGAAGCAATACTAATATCCCCAAATACATAAATTAGCCAACCATAACTAAATTGGTGTCAATCAATTTAGTCATGGGAGGCAAACCACAAAATCAAAGAGAAGAAAAAGATATACAATAAAAATAACCCAATGAATCCTCTAGCTCCAATTACTTGAACTTGGTTGATCCCCCTTCTCAATTCCTTGGAGTAGCTTCAACAATGGAGTGTCTTCTCTTGATTTTGGGTGGAATTTGGATGGAAAACCCTTGCTGTAACAGCAGCTAGGAGAAGGAAGAAAATGGTAGTGAAAACTTGTGTTTGGGAGAGGTATAATGTGGTATTTATAGGAGAAGTGAAGTGGCACACGCGTTTTAGGGTTTATGAGCAGTTTTGGCACGCTTGCCTCAGCGCACATTTTTACCCGCCTCGGCGCTCGTTGAATTTTGGCTCCAGAATAGAAAACAGAGACCTCCCCGCCTAGACGCACATTTTCTCATGCCTAGGAGCGCATTGATTTTTCCTTGTATGTAACCCTTGCATAGTTTTTGACCCCCAATGTAAGCCTTACATTCTCTAGCTTTTATTACTCCATTTTCTCTCTTTTTGTGTCATTTCAATCCAAAATTCTTCTAAGAGTCCAAAAACCTACAAAACACATAAATACCTTCCAAAACACGAAAATAATAAAATAAAACATAAAATGAATGCTTAAAAACATAACAAAACATAGGTCAAAATTGTGTTCATCAATACCCTCACCCAAAGAAATCAAAGATGTCCTTTGGGAAATGCATGCCTTAAAAGCCCCTAGGCCATATGGCTTCTCAGTCATCTTCTACAAACAAAGCTGGGATACTATTAGAGTAGATGTGATTAAAGAAATTCAAAGTTTCTTCATTACTGGGGAACTGGAACCAAAATTATATCACACTTAATTCCAAAGTCCAGAATCTCATTAAAGTAGCAGATTATCACCCCATTAGTTTGTGCAATGTCAATTACAAGATTATTGCCAGAATCCTAGTCAAGAGACTAAGAACTTATATTCAAGGACATATTTTCCCTTATCAAGTTACTTTTATTCCCGGAAGATAGATTGCAGAAAACACTTTATTACCACATGAACTTGCATATAAAATCCAAATGAAAACTAGAGGTAGAGAAGGATTGATGGGCATTAAACTGGACATGAGGAAAGCTTACGACCTGGTAGAGTGGAATTTCTTGCTAAACAACTGTTTCTTTCTCAATCCTTATAAATGGCGCTCCTCATGACAAGTTCAAACCTCAACGTGGTCTTCGACAGGGTGACCCTTTTTCACCTTACCTCTTTCTTCATGGTCACTGAATGCCTTTCCAGAATGATTATTAAAGCAGAATTTCAACAAACCTTACATGGAATTAAAGTGTCACCCATAGCTCCCTCTATTTCACATTTTACTTTATGCAGATGATATACTATTTTTTTTAAAAGGGAACATTGAGGAAGCACAGCAAATTAAGAAGATCCTCGATTTTTATTGCACTTGGTCTAGACAACAAATAAATTTTCAAAAATCTACAATTTTCTTTTCAAAGAACATGGGTGATAATCTAAAAAACATGATCTTCCAAAATTTATCTGTTACAAACTCAGTAGAATCTATTACTTATCTGGGGCACTCTCTTCCTATTGGCAAGAAAAGGACTTTGGAATTCAACAGAATTTTAGAAAAATTGAAAGGTAAATTGGATAGCTGGAAAACCAAACTTTTATCTAAAGCGGGAAAAATTACTCTAATAAATTCAGTTTTGCAGAATTTAACCATATACTCTATGAGTACCTTCAAAATTCTCACAAGTATATGTCATTCTGCTGATTCCATAATTAGAAGGTTTTAGTGGTCCAATAACACAAGCACTGCTCATTACTACTCCCCTCTTGCTTGGGACAATATCTATTTAGTAAAAGTTTATGGAGGCCTAGGGTTTCGAAAAATGGAGGATTTCAATAAAGCAATGCTCTCCAAAGCAGCTTGGCACATTACAACTCAATCTGACAAATTCTGGTAAAAGTTTTTAATGCAAAATACCTAAGATATGATAATTTCTTCACAGTTTAGAAATGCTTAAGGGATTCACACATCTAGAAATGAATTTTATGGGCAAGAGACCTAATAAAGGCAGGAAACTACTGGAATTTAGGAAAAGGACACAGTTTCAACTTCAAATTTGACCCTTGGATACCGGGGTTACCAAAACAAAAATTGCCAAATCTTGTTGCTAATAATCTACAACAAACTAATCTCATTACCGATCTTTGCCGATGGCAAAATCTTTGGATTTAGGACCAAAGGAAAATAATAAACCTTTGTGGAGATAACATTGCTCCTTTCATTGCAAATATAAGACCTCCTTCAACCACTTTTGACAAGATTGAATGGTACGGAATAGGTAAAGGGATTTATTCAATTAAAGATTCTTAGTGGACTTTAATTTCTTCAAGACTTCCTCCAATTTCAAATTCTCCAATCTGGAAAAAAACTTTGGAAAGCCAAAATACATGAGAGACATAAGCTCCTTTTATGAAAAATTGTAAATTACTGTCTGGGAACAAAAAATAAGATTGGAGTCTTTATGCACATAGAAGATCCATTATGTTTACTTTGTCGTATGGAGGTAGAAGATTTTGAGCATCTTTTTATTAGATGTAATATTCTTCGCTCATGGTGGCTTCACTGGAAATGAAATATCAATTGGATTTTTTTGGAGAAACTCGACATTTATTCTTACATAAGTTTCATTTTAAATCCACCAAAAAAATGGTTAACTAAAGAAATACAACTTGAGAAGTTCACCCTAGTCTAAAAAATTATGATGGAGCAAATCTGGTGGTTACGAAATGAAGTTCTGCATAAAGAAATAGTTCTCAATCCACAGCAACTTCTTCATAGGCGAAACAACTGAATAGAGGAATTCAATATCCTTCTTCATAAGCCAATGAATAAAGAGACTTTAACAGGAGATGCTGTTGTTATTCCTCTTACTTGGCAACCTCCACCATTAAATGCCATAAGAGTAAATTTTGATGCAGCTTGGAAAAATGGGGTAAATGGTTTGGGATTCATAGTCACAAACAACTATGGCAGAACAATTCATGCATAGGTAGGGTTCCAGAAATCTGGCAGTAGTGAAGAAGCAGAAGTTTTAGCCTTTTCTACGGCTTTTCATTACTTGTTGAAATTCTCTCACATTTCAGTCTATCTAGAAGGAGATAATAAAACCATCATCCAAGCTTTCCTTGATGAAAATTGGCAACAAACTTCTCCAAACACAAAACAACTCCTGTTAGACATGAATGATAAACTCCATTGCTTTAATATGATTTCCATCAGATGGATAGATGGATACATGAGAGCTGAATTTCAAAGCACATGATTTGATCCAATGGGCGCACAAAAATAAAAGAGTAGGCGACATAGATGTTGATCTCCTACCGTCTGTAATTACGAGAACTCTTAATACCTAAGCGTTTTCCCCATAGACATTTGCAATCTGACAATTTGTCTATTTAATGTAGCAAAAAAAAAACTGATAATAAGGATTTTTTCCATTGATAAAATATGGATAGTAGTTAGCATTCTTTATTATCATAATTTCATACGTCTATTAATTTCTATTTTTAACACGTACACTAATTTCTTTCTTTTTTAGTATGTGTACTAGTTCCAAGTAACTTTCCGCTTCACATAGCTATCAAGTTGGCTAATTTGATGAGTATAGCCGCATAGGTTCAATTTTTTTACAACATGCATATTTTATGGGATTAAGATCCACAACTCATTCTTGTTTTTATTTGTTTACTTTGAATCATATGTTTTTTTTATTTATCTAAATATTAGAGATTACTTCTTGTTAATAACAATATACTAATCAATCTCTCATTTTTGTGTGTATCCTTGTACCTTTGAGAATAGTAGATATAGCCTATTGGAGATGAAATATAGTTAGTCTCTTATCGGATAGGAAACAAAAGTTAAATATAATGAGAATAAAAATATAATGTGAATGAATTATTATTTTCATTGATTCTTATCTCATAATTGAGAGTATAAACTAGAGTGTTATTATAGATAGATAAATATTAATTACAACATATCACACACAAACTACACGACTCACACTAACATTTTCCCTCAAGTTGAAGCATACATATCGACCATGCCCAACTTGCTTAGTGAGTCATAAAACGTCTTCCTGAAAACTCCTTTGGTGAGCATATCTACAAGTTATTTTTCAGTGGGAACAAAAAGGAAGCTAACAAGTTAAATATAATGAGAATAAAAATATAATGTGAATGAATTATTATTTTCATTGATTCTTACATCACAATGGAGGTATATATAGAAAATAAATTACAAGAGTCATATATAAACTAGAGTTTTATTATAGATAGACAGATATTAATTACAACATATCACATACAAACTACACGACTCACGCTAACACTCCCCCTCAAGTTGGAGCATATATATCGACCATACCCAACTTGCTTAGTGAGTCATAAAACGTCTTCCTGAAAACTCCTTTGGTAAGCATATCTACAAGTTGTTTTTCAGTGGGAACAAAAGGGAAGCTAACAAGTTTGGCGTCTAGCTTCTCTTTTATAAAGTGACGATAAACCTCTATATGCTTAGTGCAATTATGTTGTACTGAATTTTATAATATATCAATGGTTGCTTGGTTGTCGCTATACAACTGCATAGTTGACTTCAAAACCGAAATCATATAGCAAATTTCTTATCCATAGCAATTCACATACCACATGAGCCATACCTCTATACTCAACCTCAGCACTAGATTGAGCCACATGCAACTTTCTGTTTCTTACTTTTCCATGTAACCAAATTACCTCCAACAAAGGTGAAATAACCTGATGTCGACTTTCTATCTGTAGTATTTCCTGCCCAATCTGCATCTGTGAAGCCATAAACTTCTAAAGTGTTGTTGTGTTTAGAGAACATCACTCCTCTCCCTGAAGCTTACTTCAAGTACTTTAAAATTCTCACAATTGCATCCATGTGACTCTCACTCAGGTTATGCATGAACTGACTTACCACACTTACTGCATATGCAACATCTGGTCTAGTATGCGCCAAATAAATAAAGTGCCTAACCAACCTCTGATAGCGAGCTCAATCAGGTGGTACCTGATTTGGATATTTTGCTAGACAATGGTTTTGCTTAATAGGTGTCAATAAGTTTGCAATCCAACATACCTGTCTCAGTTAGCAAGTAATGAATGTACTTTCTCTTACACAGAAAAATTCCTTCTCTCCCTTGTGCTATCTCAATCCCTAGGAAGTACTTCAGTTCACCCAAATCCTTCATCTCGAATTCAAAAGCTAGTTGTCTCTATAGTCTATCTATCTCAACAGTATCATTGCCAATCATTACCATATCATCAACATAAATAATTAGAGTTGTTACCCTCCCTGGTTGATGTTTGAGAAACAACATATGGTTTGAATTACTTTTTCTGTAACCAACCTTCTACATGAACTATGAAAACCTTCCAAACTAGGCACGAGGGGACTGCTTGAGACCATATAGAGACTTCCTCAATTTGTATACAAAATTACCAATAGAAGCAGCTACATACCTAGGTGGAAGACTTATGTGCATCTCCTCGACTAACTCTCAATGAAGAAACGCATTATTAACATCAAACTGCTAAAAACTGCTGAAGTGACCAGTTTAAGCTAGCGATAAACAAAAGTAGAACCCAAATAGTATTCATTTTGGTAACATGAGCAAAAGTCACATCGTAGTCTACACCATACGTCTGAGTGAACCCTTTTGCTACAAGACAGGCTTTATACTGATTCACAGATCCATCAGCATTATGTTTTACAGTAAACACCCAGCGACAACCTACAATAAATGTCATCATAGATTTAAATCAAAAGAAAAAATACCACTAATCATAGTTAATTATTTATTTAATTAAAAAAAATTACAAAGAGATTACCAATTACTGTAGAAAATATTTCTTATTTTATAGGCAAAATATAAAAGTTAAAGATTGAAATGTTAAAGTTGAGAGGGAAATATAAGATTGGTGAATTTTTTTTTTACATAAAAAAAATGGATAAATCTTATGAAAGAGATAGATTCAAAAAAATTTTGACTCTTTATTTTTTAGTTTATCATAATTTTTTTTATTCTATATTAATTTAATATTTGTTTTTATCATTTTTTTTTTACCGTATTAACTATTTTTATATTTTAATAATAAAAAAAACTCGAGATTGGCGTTAAAATTGAAGTTCTTATTAAATGTTTTTTTTCTTCTTTTTTTTTTTAAGGTAAAATTACAGTTTCATATACATATCACGTTCATTACTGTAATCATCAGCTAAGGTAAAATTACAGTTTCATATACATATCACGTTCATTACTGTAATCATCAGCTAATTGAAAACTAGCATAAATAGCAAATGTTACATTATTCATACAAACAACTACTTTTGATTAATATTTGGATAGTAGGGTGGGATTTTTTTTTTTTTTTTTCAAAAATTGTTTAATTAATTCGTGTCTAAGATCAAATTGAACCTACATATTTTTTTTATTTAAAGTTGGTTGGTTTAAGTAGGCCCAAAATATTTCAAAATCGATTTTGGCGGTTTTGTCGTAAGTCCGTGGAAAATAAAATTTGACAAAATCGAATCGATTTACACTTTATTGTATATATATATATACATAAATATACATACATACATATATATGTATATACATATATACACACACACATATATATATATATACATTTAATTATATTATATAAATATATGATATATGTTATAAAAAATAAATGCCTTGAATTTTACACATGTGGTGCTTTAATGTTGAATTAGTTATAAATTATATTTTTTTTTTTAATAAAAGGTTGTGGCTAACAGTTTTCAGTGGGTGCACCGGGACATCCCAACTAGGTTGGCACCTCCTTAGCACCTTCTTCATTAAACCACTCAACCACTAATATTATTAAATATTAATAAAATTAAGCATACAAATAAAAATTCTCAACAAAACCTGTAATTAGGTTTGTTGTTAGCATCTGAATAAATGAAAGAGCTAGCGAAATGTGGGGCATTCCACCACCAAGTCGCTGTACGTAAACTAGGAGCCCTAGAAGCTAAGCTATCAGCTGCAGCATTACCCTCCCTATAAATATGTGAGCAGTGAAACTCCATATGGGTAATTTTATCTAAACAATCAGTCCAAGCAGAATGCCACCTCCAAGGAACCGAAGAAGACCGAGTCTAAAAGAGAGCAACAACATATAGTGAGTCTGATTCCAACCAGAGACGCCTCCACCGAAATGTATATGCATACTTCACCGCATAAATGGCTGCCGCTAGTTCTGCTTCAAAAGCATATGATACTCCAAGCGGAATACAGAAACAACCCTTAACAAATGATCTGGAAGTTCGAAAAACACCTGCACAACCAGATAATCCTGGAGCTCCAAATGTTGCACCATCTGTATTGACCTTTATCCATCCCGAGGGTGGAGTCTTCCAATTAACCTCTATAATCCTTGGAGCCCGTCTTGGGATGCCTGTTATTCGAAGCCGCCTAAGTACCTGTAGATCATCCACAGTATTTCGCATGCAACCACTCTTTGAGAGACTCGCCTCGCGGATAAAACGCCATACTGTGGCAAAAGTCGAACTCAACGTCGTCCTCTTATTGTTAAATCGATACTCATTTCTAGTAGTCCAAATCACCCAAATGACTAAAACAATTCCTGCTTTCCATAAATTGGCGAGTTGTGATCCAAATTCCATTGCCATTGCGGTCTTCCATAGGTTTAGGATCGAAGAGTCTGTACATGGTCGTTTTCCAAAGAAGAAGCATATGAAGTCCCAAAGCGCACCTGCAAAATGACAACTTAAAAAAAGATGTGACAGAGTTTCCTCCTTGGATCCACATAACGAGCAACGGGAAGGAAACGATTGTCCCCTCCTTTTTAATTGACAATCTGTTGGAAGTTTATTCTGAATAGCACGCCATAGCAAACTAGATCGTGAGGGCGGTATATAATGAGCCCAGATGGCCTTACCCCAGATCTTGCGTTCCCCAACCACACGTAGTGAATCATAAGCTTCACTGGTTGTAACATCTCCCTTGAATAAGTGTGTCCAAACTCTGATATCCGAACCAATGCCAACAACTGTTGACTGAATTTCTGAGGCAATATCTGGATAAGAGTCTTTGAAGGATTGTGGCAAATTCCAACAATCTTCACGGATGTAGTCCCCACTAATGAATGTATCGGAATGTCGATTGGTGGATTATCTATCCTGTCAATTAGTGGAATTCCTAACCAATTGTCTGTCCAAAACTTAACTGTAGAATTCCTTCCAACTAACCATCTGGACTCTTCCAAGAGGGTTAAATAGTGAGGTCGCAAACCAGGCCAGACTGATGAGCGGATATAATAGTTCCGTGGAGAGCCATTTTTTGTTAGATATATGCTACGTAAGTAAAGCAGAGTGTTAGAGCTCCCTGTGATTACCCTCCATGCGAACTTTCTTAACATGGCCTCATTTTGGAGACGAATATCCCGCAAACCAAGACCTCCTTCATCTATTGGACGGCAACAGTCTTTCCAAGCCACTTGTATTTGTTTGATTGTATCCGTCTTTCCCGACCAAAAGAAATTGCGAATGATTTTTGTTAGGTCTTGAAGGACTGTTTTTGGCCATTTATATATCTGAAATAAGTGAAGAAGTGTACCCTGAATGATCGAAGAAATCAAGCAACGCCGTCCTGCCAAAGAAATAGTCAGCCCATTCCACTTAAATGGAATTTTATTAGTAAAAATTGCTAAATATTTAAAGAGAAAAATGTCTCAAAAATTTTAAAAATTTAAAAATAAAGTAATTAAAATAATCAAAATTAGCCTAAAAAATTAAAATATAAAGTAATTAGAATGCACCACTTTAAAGCCGGTTGGTTAGTGTGGGGAGTAAAACAAAGTGCACTTTTTTTTCAAAACAATTGAAGAGCAATATCTTTATTTTGTTTCTGTATATAAACTATTTATTTATTTATTTTTCTTTTTTTAAGAGAATACGTATTCTTTTTTAATAAATAAAAAAAACCCTTCTAAAGATTCAACATTTGTAAGAGACTATTGAAAACTCATGTACTTACTGACTTACACGTATATTTCACTTTGATGATTTTGGGTATTTTTGTGATTAATTAGTTTAATTATTAATGTAAAATGGAAAAGCATAGTAGGAAAACTCATTCCTATCATATTTTCATGAATAGTTGAATACATTAAATACATTATTTTTTATTATATTTATAATTTTTATATATCTGTAATATAAAAAAAGGTTTGTCAAAAAATAATATTTTAAGTAAAATGTTATCTAATTAAGATTTTATTAGCAAATAGAAAATTATGTAGTTCCTTTTATTAAGTAGTTAATTACATTATGAAACTTCATTTAATCATGCAGTATCATAAATTTTGTAATATTTATCATTACTCGTATAACTAAGCTCATATTGATAAAATAAATAAATAACTAAGCACATATGTATTAATAGGGTTCCTGTTGTAAGAGAATCATAAGTTAAATCACCCCGAAATGATGAGAAATAAATAGTATAATTATTGTTGTATATACCGATTCTGATTGGCTGATTGTATACCTTAATAGACAAATTATAAATTTGAGCTCCAATAGTCGCAGAAATAAATATCGTTGTATATATTAAGTAATTGGAAAAAGTGTTGCCAATGTTATTTTATTTAGGTTAAATGTATTGTGTAGTTTTTCGGTTTAGATAATATATTTTTAAATATTTTTATTTGTGAAAAATATGCCAAAAAAAAAAGAAAACAAAATTAATTTTGTATCTAATTTTTTGTTAAATATAATAAAATAATATATATGTCACATGCTAGTTTTTATTTTTTTAATAGATGTATATGTAAAAAATATATATATTTAATTAAAAAATTATTCAAATTTTTTTTAAAAAACATTTCTTTCAAACTTTTTAAAAAATTACTGTCTATTATGTGACTTGGGATATTAGACAATAAAAATCTTGTTTAAATTTTATTAAAATTTTTGTTTAAGTATGGAAGAAATTTTTTAAAAAAAAATTTAAGTAAATGTTTTAATTAAATATTAATTTTTTACTTATATCTATCAAAGCATACATTAGATATATTTCAAGTTTAGTGAGATTTAATGAAAAATTGGATGTTTAATGAAAAATTGGATGAAAAATTAATTTTGTCATTCATTCGCTAGTGTTGGCAATTTCGTCGACATAATTTTCATGTTGTATTGTTTTAGTTATTATGACTCCTCCCAACAAGTTTCGAGATATCATAGCTCTCATAGTGGTTACAACATTTTAACGACTAATATTCAAGTAACCTGTATACATATCTAAGTGCATTTCATATAGGTTTTTATTTGACTAATTTATGATATTTTGAATGAATTTTATGAGCCTTTTAAATAGCCAGATCAATCCCCCCTTGAGACAGATCGATCCAACTATAGATCGATCCCATACAGATCCTCCCCTCGCTTTGTAAAATTGAACGATGAGTTTTACTGAGCTAGATCGATCCCTCTATATCCGGATCGATCCTCCTATGGTTGGATCGATCTCATTTCGATCCTCAACCAAACGTGTTCAATCTGCGCAACTTATTTTTGAGGTCTGGAGAGATGGATCGATCCCTCCTTAGACGGATCGATCCCCATGTGTGTTGGATTGATCCAAAGTCTTGCTGGCGTAACTTTTTTAATTGACGGATCGATCCCCCTCCATGCCGGATCGATCCCGCCGCTTGTAATTAGGTTTTTACATGCGATTTTTAACTCTAATCAGCCCTCAATTACCAATTATATTTTGACACATCAGCAAGTGACATATTCCTATCAGGATTCTACAATACATTACAGTTTGCTTATAAATAGAAGTCCATGCGCTTGATTAAATTACACTTTTCTGATTTTATGATTCATATGCTAGGCTTAGATTCATCTCTCTATATTTTTCATCTATGGTATTTTATGCCTGCTTCATCCATTGATCTTTGATCTGTTATATTTGCATGAATACGTTAGATTTGAGCCTATTTAATATATTGTGAATTATTTAATACGGATCTGTGCTTAAACCATATTTGTTTTATATTTTCAATTTACTTCTACTTTCATCTAATTATCTGATTGAAACATTTGATAAGACTATTCATTGCATTAGTCCATCTAGAACACGCATTGTACTTATGTTATTTGTGCTAACCTTTCAGGTTGTTCTGTGAACGTGTTCGAGAGCTTGAGAAGAGTTGTTCGAAACGTTGGTCCAGATCCATTCACCTACCTTGAAGAGACTTTGAAGAAAAGAGCGATGACTCGTAAGTAGAGTACACAGGGACTTTATCACTGTAAAGGTAGTATAAGACCTCTTGTACTTGAACATTTATTTTTTCATAGTAGACAGGTTAGGTGGTCCCAGTGGACCGGTGGTTTTCCTCTTAGATCGTGTTGACCTAGGTTGTTTTCACCTAAAAATCTGGGTGTCGTCTTTTCTTTATTTTTGTAATTATTCCGTAACTGCATGTTTGGCCACTGTGATTAGTTTAGAAATTAAAATTATTCATAATTGTTACAAATAAGCTATTCACCCCCCCTCTTTGCTTATTAGGTCCATAACTTAGAACTTTCAATTTGTATCAGAGCCTACACTAGACATACTTAGTGATTTGATTCATAAACACACATATGGACCAAATGAAGGAAGTTGGGTCATCTGTTAGACCCCCGCTCTTTGATGGGTATAATAACCCTTAATTGAAAGCTCGCATGCAAGCTTTTCTCAGACAAGATGAAAAAGTTTTGGACTCTATTCTTAATGGTTGGAAACCACCTTCGGTAATGAAAGATGATGTAACAACCATAAAGAAAAGAAAGGAGTGGACCCCTGAAGAAAGTATGCTTAGTGAATCAAATCAAAAAGGTCTAAACTCAATTTTTACTGCAGTCTCAATGGATGAGTTCCGTCGCATCTCAGATTGTGAATCTGCTAAGAGTGCTTGGGATGCACTCGTGTTAGCACATGAGGGTACCTCCCAAGTGAAACAAAAAAAAAAAACTAAGAATGTTCACCACTCAATTTGAATCTCTCAAAATGGGAGAAAGTGAGACATTTAATGAATTCTATGCTAGATTTTTTGATATTTCTAATGCTTGTTCGAATCTTAGAGAAAAAATTGAACAGGCAAAGTTGGTTAGGAAACTTCTTAGTTCTCTAACAGAAAAATTCAGGATGAAGGTAACAGCAATAGAGGAGAGAAAAATTGTTGATACATTAAAACTAGATGAGCTAGTCGGGTCAATACAAACTTATGAGCTGTCCCTTGAACCACGAAAGAAGAACAAGAGCATAGCCTTCAAAAGTACAAAAAAGGAATCATCTGATAGTGATAATGACATGAATGATGAGTCACTAGTCATGTTAGAACAAAAATTCAGTAAATTTCTCAAGAAAAAGAGTAAACAAGACAATCAATCTGGGAATGGACAATCAAACCGCTTTAGAGACCGAAAATTCATAGAATCAAAGGCTCTCAACATCAAAGGTAAGAAATCTAAACCTACTACTCCTCTATGTTATACTTGTAGTGATTTTGGACATATTTCTACAGATTGTGTAAACAACAAGAAAAAGGTTGGAAGAGCCTTTAATGCTACACTCAGTGACACAGAGAGTGAGGAAGATAATCCAAGTGACTCAGAAGATGGTGACACCAATTATTGAGCCTTTACAGCGACTAAAGATAATAACTCAGACTCTAGTTCAGATGAAGATAATGAAGGAGTAGATTATGGCTCTTTACTATCTAAATTTAATGTTTCAAGCTTTGATGAATTATTCATGGATTGTTTAGTGCAAAAAAGGAAAAAGATAAATTACTTATTGAAGTAACCAAGCTCAATGACATAGTAAATTCTCATAAGGAACACTACTCTAGCTTAGAGAAAGAGAAGAAGGAATTATTAGAACATATTAATTCTTTAAATCTGAGACTTACAGGAACAAAGCAGGAAAACGACAAGCTTAAGCAAGAACTCAGTACTGCTAAAGAAACTGTGAAAAACTTAACCATAGGTGCTAAAAAATTGAACAAAGTCTTATACCATGGTAAGCCATATGGAGATAAGAGAAGCCTTGGATATGTAGATGAACACTCTACACCTTCATCATCAAAATCTCTATTTGTCAAATCTGCTATCCCTTAAGCGAGAAAGGTAAATTATGCATCTCTCCACTCTGAAAAGAATCTGTTTATTCCAATTTGTCATCATTGTGGTAGAAAAGGCCATATTCGACCTAAGTGTAGATTTTTTATGAATTCTCTTCAATATAATAATTATCTTTATGCTTATAGTAAGCGAGCTAATAATTATCATCCTACCATGCATGTGACATCTTCATTTAGGATGAATTTGAATACGAAAGTTGAGTATAAGAATATGCTTACAAAACCTAAGGCAATTAAATCTCAACCCAAAGACATAGAGAAGTCAAAATTCAGGTTAGATAAGATTGCATGTTTCCTGTCACTTGACCATTATTGTTCGTCCACCTAGGTACTTTTATTTGAGTGCTTAAATGATCATAAGTGAGTAATTTTGTAGGTTTCTTTTCTTTCTGTTCCTAAATTTTTTTTTATTGCTAAGATTATTTAAAAAAAAAAGGGCCTACAAGGTAATAGGCTCATATAATACTTACACATATACAACATTTCTTTAGTAGCTTACCTTATTTTGATTCTCATTGTATAATTAACGCTATAATTCAAAATTCTACACACACTTACATAAGTCAAAGGTAAAGGTAAAGAAGACATGGTTTGTTGGCTTGAAGAAGAGTCTATATGGACTTAAACAGGCACTATGACAATGGTATAAAAAGTTTGACTCCTTCATGATTAAGCATGGATATCAAAGGAAAACTTCTAACGATTATGTATTTGTAAAAAGATTCAATGATGATGAATTTATCATACTCCTTTATGTTGATGATATGCTAATTGTAGGACCAAATAGTGACAACATTGGCAAGTTGAAAAAAAAACTCAGTAAGTCTTTTTCTATGAAATATTTAAGATCTGCAAAGCAAATTCTCGGTATGATAATATCCCGTGATTGGAAGAAAGGGAAGTTGTAGTAATCACAAGAGAGGTATATTGAGAAGGTATTGTTGCTCAAAAAGGTGTATAACATTTTACACAAGTGCACGTGTCGCAAACAAGTAATATAATGATAAGAAAGATTGTTCACACGGAATTTAGAATACTAAAAAGTATCATAAAAATTAACTATTAAAATCAATATTTGGTATTTTTGTTTATCAAATTAAAGTAAATAAAATAAAATAAAATAAATAGTACGAGAAGACAAGAGTAAAAATACTGAAACAAAGTTCAATAAGAAGGATATCAAGAATCGCAAGTTGATAAATCAGTTTGCAAATGTGACAAATGATGTAGACAGACTACGTTGCTGTAGCAATGCTATGGTAAAGTGCACCAGTAAGTAGAATTGCAAAAATTTCAAAGGATTCTTCCGAATCTGCAATGTTTATAATTTTCTAGGCTCAATGAAACACATTCCTATACACAATTGAGTCTAAGAACAATATTTAATGCACCAATTCTTTGGGTTATGTGAGACAATTATATATTCCTATATTAATTGCAATTTTAATTCTTATTCTTAGATTCAAATTAAACACATATTGAAGTTGGATGAAGCTTGAATGATATGTGTTCACATTACCCACAAACAAGCTGATTCTAGATTTGAAGGACAATTGTCAAACACATGAGATCCTGAACAATAAACACATGAAATCCCTGAATCTTAGATTGAATTCACTTTTGCTGCCACATGTTGATTCTTCAACACATTAACCAAAGATGAACCTTGAGCTGTAAGTGCCGTAACATTATTAACCTCATGCACACCAACCACTCTTTTTGCAGCTACTACTCTATTCATTGGCCATTGATAATTGTTGCTAGCCATTCTCTCAAGTAAATCATAGGCTTCATTGTAGGACTTGGCTAAAAGAGCTCCATTAGCCAATGCATCAACAATAGTTCTTGTTTGGGCATTGAGACCATTGTAGAAAGTCTCCATTTGGATCCTATGATAATAGTATAAAAATGCATATCTAAATATGTGAATTAATTAACGTTTATGATTTAATCGGTTTAAAATTAATCATTATCTATATTAATTTTATAAATGTTATTTATATTTATTATTATGATTTTATGCTTGTAGAATCAATAAAATCAGCCAAAATATAGCAAAGAAATCAAAATTGGATTTATGCAATATTTCTTCTCAAGATCTCATGAACCTGCTGTTGTATTTTGGGGATAACTTTTGACTTAAATATTCAAATGAAATGATTCAAGATGATATGAAAATATAATTCAATGATTCATGATTTAGAATTTCACGAAGAATATCAAAATAAGATTATTTCAAGGCCAAAAATAAGATGCAATCTGAAATATCTTACAGTTGGACAACTGTTAGTATATTTGATATAACCTTCTGTGTACAGCTCCAAACTAAATGATTTTTGATTCTCTGGAAAGATAAGAGATTTATCTATGATTGATATTCAGAGAATATTTTCAAAATCAATTATCTTCAAAGAGAAAATGGCGTGATATTATTATGATTCAGCAAATATTCCTACTCCAACACTATAAATAGATGGGCATTCAACACTTGGAAGCATCAAGAAAATTGCAAAGAGTTCTTACTTTCTATTCTCATTCTTTCTCTCTAGAATTTGTGAGAATGATTTGTAAGCTAGGCTAAATTTATAGCAAGGCTAGAAAGGAGCTTAATTACGTAGTTTTTTTATTCATTCTTTTATTCCTATGAGTACTTTATAGTTTATAAATTTGTTTTGAGAAATTATTTTGTTCATCTTCTTGCTACATTCAATAAATTATATTCTTCAGTTTCATATAAATTCAGTCATGCTTTTTTTATGTGCAACTTTTAGTTTATAATTATTTTATTTATTTCATGAGTTGATCTTCTACTACGATATTGTCAATTTGATATATTCTCGATGTTAGATAGCTTATAAGAATAAATTAAATTGTTCTACCATACAACATTAATTTTTTCCAATCAAACAACTTTAAATTTCATCTTAGATCTTCAATTTTAAAATTTCCAATTGTTTGTTTGGGATGTAAAACATGCAATTGAGTAATAAATAGGAATAAAAGTTGGTAATATTAAAAATAAAATAATTAAGTGAATCTTGAAGCCTTGTTATTTGCATATTGATTTTACTTTCTACCAAGATTGCTATCTTTAGTTATTGTCAATTTCTTTTTTCCAATTATAAAATTATTTCTTCTATTATTTTGTGATAACTTTTATTTTGTTGGTTTAATTAGCTTCTTTGTAGATTCAACACCTAAAGCTATACTGCAATAACTACTTAGCTAAAGGTAATAATTTTAAGCGTGAACCAAAATTTGGCGCCGTTGCTGGGAAAGCCAAAATCAACAATTGAGTTTTAAACATTTTGATCTGATTTTTTATTGTTATTATACAATTTTATTTTTTTGTTATTATTTATTTATTCTTTATTATTATTGTTTCAATTTTCTTTTAAAGTTAAAAAAAAACAATTGTGTAACTACATTAAATAATATGATCTAAGTGAGTTTTGTCTAGGAGGCTAGTTCTTGAATGCCTTAATGCCACTAGTCTATCCTGGGAACGTTACTCTATCTAGGAGGGTGGTTTTTAAGAAGGTCTTGCTCCACCATTCTTTCTTGAGAGCATTCTTAGTAAATATTAATTGTGTTGGTACATTATTGTTATTTTTTTCTTCCTTTTTCTAAAAAAATTCTCTAGTTTTATTATTATTTTTTTCTTTGGTTGTTAGATTTAGTTGTCTTTTTGTTTTAAGAAAAAAATATCAAATAAAAGTTAAAAAATTAAAAAAAAATACAAATAAAAATTTAAAAACAAAAAAATAAGAAAATAAACAAAAAAAGGTTCTAGAGTGTATGAATCGATCTAGAGACACAAGAGGTAGATTTTTAAAAAGAATAGAATTAGAATTACCATTAATTCAATCTTCTTCTTCAAACCCATCTTCTAGTTCTAAAAACATGAGTGACCATGAGAACAACCCCGTTAGAACTCTTAAAGATTACCTTCACCCTACCCGAACAGCTACACCATCATGCATCATACTCCCCCCTAATACACCACAACTTGATTTTAAACCTGGAATGATACAACTCTTGCGCACTTTTCATGGTTTAGAAAGTGAAAATCATTATTTACATATTAGGGAATTTAAAGAGGTAGTGGCCACCGTTCATAGCCAACCTAATGCCATAGACTCTGTTAGGTTGAAATTTCTCCCTAAAAGACAAAGCAAAGAGTTGGCTATACTCTTTGAGACCAAGATCCATAGGTACATGGGCAGAAATGACCCAATTCTTCTTTAACAAATACTTTCCCCATCATAAGACCAATAATCTTAAGAGACAAATCTCAACCTTTTCTCAAAAAGATAGTGAGACCTTATACTAAGCTTGGGAGAGGTTCAAAGAGTTATTAAACATGTGCTCACATCACGGGTACGAAAATTGGAGGTTAGCTAGTTACTTTTATGAGGGACTTACGATTAGGGAGCGCCAATTTATAGAAATTATGTGTAATGGTGAGTTTCTCTAAAAGGATCCTGATGAAGCCATAGATTACCTAATGAGTTAGCTGAGAAATCCCATACATGGACAGGACCTAGCGCCACTGATAGCACCAATAGATCACGATCAATTGGAATCTACCAACTAAGGGAAGAAGATAGCCTTAAAGCCCAACTAGAAGTATTGACTAGGGAATTAGAGGCCTTAAAAATGAAAGGTAATAGAACAAATCATACAATTGCTAGGGTCGAAACTCATGATACATGCTTTATTTGTGGGGCAGTAGAACATCTAGCCCAAAATTGCCAAACTTTTAGTGAGATGAGAGGGGTTTACAAAGAACAATGTAATGCTGTAGGAATGTTTAGAAAACCTTACTCACCTTACTCTGAAACTTATAATCCTGGGTGGAGAAACCATCTAAACTTTAACTGAAAATCTGACCAACCCATACAACCTAATGAAAACTGGAAAACTGAGACACAACCGCCAAGAAAGTACCCAACATCTCAATTTAATGCACAACCAAATATAAATTCTTTAGAGGAAACACTTTAGTCATTTATGGAGGCACAAGGTAAAACTAACCAGAAGTTTGAGGCTGTACTTACACAAGTGGTGGAGGAGAACAAGGAGATCAAAAGTCATATAAGAGCGAGGAAAGTTCCCTTCTCAACCCCAATCCAACCCAAAAGGCCAACATATGGCTCAAACCTCGACCATCGATTCAAACAATGTCAAGGAGGTCAATGCTATTTCAACCTGTAGTGGTAAAATTTTAGATGGACCAACTATACCCAATCCACCAACCAACACAAGCACAAAAACAACCACGAGTAATGTTGATGATCCCTCTTCAATGGATGGGGAAATGAAGATTCCGATTCAAGTAACCTTTCCTCAAGCCCTAATATTTGGAGGGAAAAATCCGGATAACCAATGTGAGATCCTAGAACACTTGAAACAAGTTAAGATTAATCTTCCCTTGTCACATGTGATCAAGCAGATACTTGCTTATGTTAAAGTAATCAAGGATCTATGCGCCATGAAACGAAGACACCATGTCAAGAAGACTGCATTATTGACAAAGCAGGTTAGTATAGTGATAGAACAGAAGACACCGCCGAAGTACAAAGATCCAGGTTGTCCCACAATCTCTTGTCAAATTGGGACACATGAATTTGGTCAAGCCCTTCTAGACTTAGGAGCAAGTGTCAATTTGATGCCCTATTCTGTATACTTGCAACTTGGACTTGGAAAGATCAAACCCACATCTGTGGTGCTACAGCTGGTAGATCGCTCTGTACGAAAACCAAGGGGGATAATTGAATATGTTCTACTTCAAATTGATAAATTCTACTACCCTATTGACTTTGTAGTTTTAGATACTCAATCTATAGTTAACATGGAATCAAAGATCTCACTCATTCTAGGAAGGTCTTTCCTTGCTACATCAAATGCGCTTATCAATTGTAGGAATGGTCTTATGAAGCTATCTTTTGGGACCATGACATTAGAGGTGAATATTTTCCATGTTGGGAAGCAACCACGAGATGACGATGAGTGCTATCAGACCTTCATGATAGACACACTTATTCAAAAGGAAGTACACCTATATGATGAGTCTGAATAATAATTTGAGCCTGAAAGCCTCATCGGTTACACCTGTCCATTTAAAAGAATCACTGACTTTGATAAACAACCTGAGATGCAGCTGAGGATCTTCTGTAGGTAATCCACTGAACTGCTCAACTGTTTGTAGCATTTGAAACATCACTGGTTTTAAGTCAAAGTGAGTTGCTTGAATATTCGGTCTTGTGATGCTTAGATTCAACCCCTCTAGCATAAGCAATGCATATTCATTCAAAGCTTTGTTTCTGTCATCTATTGCAGGTATGACATTGATTGCGTTGTTTAAATTCAGTTCATGGCCATTGTTTCCAATCCCTGCATTTGTCGTCTCTTCAATCTGAGCGAATCCTTATTGTTATCTCCTTCTTAATCTGAAGTACATTCAATTTCGGGATCTAAGGGTAAGATATCCTCGTCGGGAAATCTGCTCATACAAAAGACACAAAGGAGATATTAGATAAACAAAAATTAAATAAAAAAACAAAAGTCAATTTCTACGAATAATTTCTAACATTGCCAATTCCCAATAATGGCGCTAAAAACTTGTTGCTCAAAAAGGTGTATCAGATTTTACGCAAGTGCACATGTCACAAACAAGTAATATAATGATAAGACAAATCATTCCCATGGAGATTAGAATACTAGAAAGTATCGAAAAAATTAACTATTAAAATCAATATTTGGTATTTTTGTGAACCAAATTAAAGTAAATAAAATAAAATTAATAGTACAAGAAGACAAAAGTAAAAATACTAAAACAAAGTTCAACAAGAAGGATATCAAGAATCGCAGGTAAATAAATCAGTTAGGATTGCAAATATGACAAATGATGTAGACAGACTGCATTGCTGCAGCGTTGCTGTATCAATGTTGTGGCAAAGTGCACCAGTAGCTAGAATTGTGAAAATTACAAAGGATTCTTCCGAATCTGTAATGTTTATAATTTTTTAGGCTCAATGAAACACATTCCTATGCACAACTGAGTCTAAGAATAATATTTAATGCACCAATTTTTTTGGGTTATGTGCAACAATTATATATTCTTATATTAATTGTAATTTTAATTTTTATCCTTAGATTCAAATTAAACACACATTATTCAAGCTTCATCCAACTTTAACTAATTTTCTCAAATTAATCTCAATTTTCTATCCTATTTATTGGTGATCAAGCAATCAACATGAATTAATCAATAAAATAAGCATTGAATAATTACCATTCTTTGTCAAGCAAAGCACAAATCTTTAAAATTAAAGAACAAAGACTACATAGACTTGCACATCTACAACCCTAACGGAATGAAAATTTAGCCAATCACATCTATGAAATCAAATATTAATTCAACCATATTCAAAATCAGATGCATTGAGTTATAGAAATTTGAAGAACAATAAAAGAATAATAAAAGAAGGAATAAATTAATAAAACTTCCTATAATTAAATCTCAATCAATTGGATTCCAAATCTCTAACTCTCTCTTGCTTTCTTCAATGATTATCCTTGCAAATCAAGCCTTCAATTGGTCTCTTTCCAGATCCCAATCAAGCCCCTATTTTTTCTCTATTTTTCTACAGAATCTGCTGTGTAGTTTTCTCTTCTTTGCTGTGTTTTCTCTGTCTCCTCGCTGCCCCTGTTTTTCTTGTTCTATTTTGTGTTGAATTGGCCTCCTTTTATATGTTCCTCATAAGTTTAACTGATAAGAGACGATATATTGTGTTAACTTCCAAGTTTGCCTTTAAATTTGTGAGTTATTGGCTGCCCAATATTGTCCTTTTAATAAGAAGCCCAAGCCCAATTGCTGATTTGGTAGTTTAACGCTGTTTTTCTGGTGCACGTTGCTTCAGCAACACTATGGTAAAGCTGCAGTAAAGTTGATAAATGCTTCTATGTTGCTCTTTTTGTTCTCTGTGAAGGCACACATAAAAAACTCATGAATGAACTTTAAAATATAAGTATTTTTAATGCAATGCAAGATAATTTCAGAATTAATACCAAAGAATTCACCTATTTCATAAATTTCATAAATGGTGTCCAAATGAGCATAATGTGCAACTCTTTTCATATGGCCAAGCAAGTTTAAAGAAATAATATTTACTCTAATAAATTAGAGTTATCAGGTATTATCGCGATTCAACATGGATAAGGCAAAGCCAGTTTCTACTTCACTTGCTAGTCATTTAATGCTGAGCTCAAAGCAGTATCCTACATATGAGAAGGAAAAAGAAGAAATGGCTATGGTGTCGTATTCCTCAACCGTTGGTACTCTTATTATGTGCTATGGTGTGTGCAAGACCAGACATAACACATGCAGTTGGTGTTGTTAGCATATACTTGTCAAATCTAGGCAAGGAGCACTGGAATGTAGTGATGTGGATTTTGAGATACCTTAAAGGAACTTCCAAAATGAGTTTATGCTTTGGAAGTGGTAGGCCTAAATTGGTTGGCTACATAAGTATTGGGACAGCAACAACAACTTGAGCATTGTTGTAGCTACATAAGCGTGTAAAGAAATGCTCTGGATGAACAGATTCTTACAAGAATTGGGACAGCAACAATGAAAGTATGTTGTGCATTGTGATAGTCAAAGTGCTATCCACTTAAGCAAGAATCTGAGTTTCCACTCGAGGTCAAACCACATTGATGTGTGAATCACTAAATACATGATATGTTGAAATCCAAGCAATTACAACTTGAGAATATCCATACTAAAGACAATAGCTCAGATATGATGACCAAGTCTTTATCTAGGGATATGTTTCACCTATGCAAAAAAAACAGCAAGCATGATGAGCCCTCCACATAAGTCGGGTGGGGGAGAGTGAAAAGTAAAACCTCCTATTGTGAAGGAAAAGAGAGGAGAGAATATGAGAGGAAATAAAAAGAAAAAAATAAAAAAAGGAAAATGTCAGAGCATGAAAAGAAAGGAAGGAGCGTAGTTTTCTCTCCTAAATTCATGCTATATCCTCTTGAGATTAAATCCAAAAGAGTGGAAAGCCACATTTTGTAAGACAATTTTGTATTTCTAGTTATTATTCAATATATAGTAAAATACATTATATATTTTTGTTAGCCCATTTTAAATACATAGGAGTAAAAAAGAAGGAAATTATCATTGATACCCCCGAGTTTTGGCTTTTCTTCACTATTACCCCTAACATCTTAGAAAAAGACACAAATACCACTAAGCTTAGGTTTTTTATCAAGCATACCCCTGATCCTTAACGGGCGTTAAGCATTTCTGTTAAAAGTGGAAGATCTGACATTAAGTTAGAGGAGATACAGTCCTGATTTAGATGTCTCTTTTAACTCCGTTCATGCGCGAGGGTAATTGAGACATTTGTAAATGTCAGGGGTATTAGTGAAGAAAAGCCAAAACTTGGGGGTATCATTGATAATCCCGTAAAAAAGGTTAAATCCAAGAACCGTTGCAATTTTCTATTTGACTATTATTATTATTATTATTTTATTTTTCATCTTTCCCAATATAAAAGCAGGCTGGTTGCAAAGGGATTTTTGCAAACTGAAGGTTGGATTATAATTAGACTTTTAGTCCTGTGGTAAAACCAACAACCATTAGAGTTTTGTTGACTCTAGTATTGTCTATTGGGTGGATAGTCACACAATTGGATGTGAATAACACATTTTTGAATGGTGATTTGGATGAGGAAGTTTACATGTATCAACCTGAAGGTTTTGTGAGCAAAGAGTTTCTTCATTATGTTTGCAAGTTAAAAAAAGCTTTATATAGGCTGAAGCAAGCACCTAGGGCTTGGTACACTAAGTTAAGCAATTTCTTGATATCTATGGGCTTTCAGAGTTCCCAAAATGATACTCCTATGATGTTGTACAATGATGGTATTAGAATGGTGGTGGTGCTTATATATGTTGATGATATTCTAGTTACTAGTTCTGATTCAGTATTTGTGTAGCAAGTTATTACCAAGTTAAATGTCGAATTCAAGGATTTGGGGGAGTTAAACTAATTTTAGGCATTGAGGTAACAAAGTCAAAAGGGTGCTTTCATCTTAATCAACAACAGTATACAACTCAACTTTTGGATAAGGTTCAATCAACAGAATCTAAACCTGCAACCACTCCATTAGCTCTAGGGAAGAAATTGTGTAAGTATGATGGTCAACCCTTAACAGATGTTGGGCGGTATAGGTCTATCGTGGGAGCATTACAATATTTTATCCTTACTCGCCCAGATATTGCCTACTCTGTAAATAAACTCTATCAATTTCTTCATTGTCCTACAGATGTTCACTGGAAGTCTCTTAAAAGATTGCTTAGGTACTTGAAGGTACCATTAGGTATGGGGTGTTGTTACAAAAGTTTGAGGTTTTATCACTGATGGCTTATACAGATGCAGACTGGGCTGCTTGCTTTAGATAACAAGAGGAGCACTGGTGGTTGGTGTATTTTATTGGGAAATTCTTAAGTCTCATGGAGTTTAGGCAAACATAGAGTGGTATCGAGGTCCTCAAATAAAGCTGAGTTTAGGTCCCTTGCATTAACAATGATAGAGCTACTTTGTTTGAAAAAGTTATTAATTGAGTTGTGCATTCCATCTCCATGTACCCAATCCTATTTTGTGATAATCAAGGGGCTGGAGCTCTAGCCAAGCATCCAATACTTCACTCTAGGACAAAACATGTGGAGATATATTTCCATTTTATCAGAGAACATGTGTTGAATGGAGAAGTTTATGTAGAGTATATTTCGACACAATATCAACTAGCTGACATCATGACAAGGTCCCTTGGTTCGTCTAGATTTGTCAAGTTAAGAACCAAGCTCACTGTTCTCAATAGATGTTAAGTATCCATTATGTAATCTAGTGTATCTAGACTAAAGTGTGAGATGAGTACGTGTCCATGTAGCATTGTATAAGAGTATTATGAACACTATTTTGGACCTATTATTTGATAGTTTTTAAGTATGTACTTCATGGTTTATTTCGGTACTACTTTGATTTAGAGGGTATTTTCATGTTTTATAGGTACAAGTTAATGTGAGATGAATTATAGATTTAAGTGGTCAAGAAGAATGAAAATGGAGTAAAAAGAGCTGAAGAATGTAAGTCTTACATTGTATGCCATTTACTATATAAGGGGAAACAAACAAGAGCAAAAGAACGTAAGCCTTACGGTAGGAATCAGTAATTGTGTAAGGGACATTTACAAGACTTGGATAACAATGCGCGCCATGGCAGAAGGAAATGTGTGCCACGGCAGTTCATTCTCTGTTTTTACTATAGGAGCCAAAAATCAATGTATGCCGTGGCAGGTAAAATGTGTACCTCGACGGTGAACTCCTTATTTTAACTATTGGAGTCTATTTTCAGACTTGTGCCACGACAAAAGGAAACGTGCACCTCAGTGAGACAGTTCTTGTTTTGTATACCAGCCCAAATTTTCACCCTGCGCTGCGACAGGAGAAAACACACGCTGCGGTTCGCGTACCCAAATGACACTTACACGCCCAGATTTTTACACATACTCCACCACTTCTAACCTAACTTATAAATTCCATTTTTACAAACCTCTAAAGGATGAGCGTGAACAGTAGCTGTGAATAGTAAAAAACCCTTCTTCCTCACATTTTATAGAGTGAGAATCTTCCATTGAAGCTCCATCAAGAACCATTGGAAGAGGTGACCATCCAACGTCAAGAAGGATATTGCAAGAGTGAAAATAGGGGTATCTCCATTGTTTATAACTTTTTTTCTCTCTTGAATTCTAAGAATGCTTATTGATTAGAAAACATTGATTTCGATTTTATTATGTGTAGCTAAACCCCTTTGTGTGTGGCATTTTAGTAATGTGACTATGAATGGATGAATATATATGTGATTTATTTTTTATTAAAATGATTTATTTCTTGTTCATTATTCTTAATATCTTTGTTCAAGGATTATTCTTGATCAATTCAGTTTATGAACATTAGAAAACATATTGGATTTAAGCATTAGAAAAGTCATCTTTGCTTATTTGTGCACCTTTGAGCAAGAACCTAATTTAAGTGCATTGACTTGTCTTAAATTAAGTGATTAAAATATTTTCCTAAGGTTTATGCTAATTAACTAATTAACAGCCCGGATCAAAGAAGTTAATTAGTTGATTAAGGAAAAATCTCCATTGACTTGAAATTTTATAGGTTTAGTTGGAAAAGAATCAATAAATCTTACTTTACTTGCTTAATTGTAAAAATTACATAAATTATTCTATCCATAAATAATTAATTAGCTAATTTTCCACACTCTTCTATCATATTGTTTTGGCAAATTGATGTGTTAAAATGTGTACTCGCAAGTGTACGAATCACTCGTAGTAAAGTGACAAGCAACTTCCAAGGTCGGTCTCTCAAGGAATTGCAGTGGTCTTAAATAACTAACTTTCAATCTAAATAGAGTTCTAATGAAAACAAAATACTAATTAAATAGAGTTCTAGTGAAACTAAAACTCTAAGTAACTAGAATCCTAATGCTAATAAAACTGTAAAAAGGTTGTTTGTTTTTTGTAACGAGAACAATCATACGACACTCAAACGAAAAAAAAATCGCAATCAAATAATCAATTCAATTAAATCAAATATCAATAGAGGATGTATGGACGTTTAGCTTGGTTGACCATGCTTGCATCGAAAAGGTATGGTGAGATAACATGAACGTCCTATATAAACAAAACTACCGGCTTTCTTTTTAATTACGAAACTCCTTTTGGCGGGGGTAGGTCTCTTTGTTGATTAACTAATTAACTGCCTTTGGCAGGGGTAAATTAAATAGCAATCAAATTATGCGCAAGGAAAACATGCCAATCAAATTAATGCTATGACTAAGTCACTAACTTGAAGCTTTGATTAAGTGTTTCGGAATAAAGTTAAGGTGACGTTCCTATAACTAAATTCTCAGATTTTTCAACCTAACTACGAACATCAAATGGGCCCATGATTATTCATAATCAAGTATCTAAACATGCTCTTAATCAAAAAGTAATTTATTCATAAATCAATAAAATACACCATACACAATTCTAGCAAACATGACAACACAAACTAAACATCCATAATTAGACTAGCCGCTCATGTTCATATTATTATTCATAGACAAATAAAATATGATCATACACTTTAACAAATAGAGAAGAGGAATTAATTCTATAACAACAAGAAACTCCTAGATCTAAATACCACTTATGGATTGGATGACGTTCTTCTCCGTAAGCTTTATCTTCGATCGTCGTTGGCTTCCTTGAATCCTTAGAATATTGTCTCTCGCTTCGTTAGAGTGTGGCAACGCTCTCAAAACTGATTGAATGTAGTGTTTGGGTCGCAAAATTGAGAAGAATAAGAGTTGTGTACGAATTGGTCGAGTTGTGTAAGGGGGACTCTAAGGGGGTATTTATAGATGTAAGGGTTTACACGAATCCTATGTGCCATAGGAATAGGCGCGCCGCGGCATGCATTTTCCCCGCCGCGGCACAACACAAATTCTGAAAAATATGCAAAAACTCGAGAGCTCCCCGCCGCGGCATGCAATTATCCCGCCGCGGCGCGTAATGTTTCTATGTTTTCCAGGATTCAACCCGAGAGCCTCTCGCCGCGGCATGTATTTCCTTCGCCGCGGCGCGCAATGTCTTCCTTCTTTTCATGTCCCCCCCTTACATATGTGATGGCATTTTATGTAAGGCTTACATATTTGTCTTGTTTAGCCCGTAACTCGTGATCCGAGCGCCGTAGGTGTCCCGTCTTTGCGTGTTTTCATCATTTGACTCATTTGACGCTAAAAACACCTGAAATGCACTAAAATATACCCGTGACTCCGAATGGATAGATTTATGAAAATAATCGAAATAATAATCATAATAAATCTATATATCAATCAATTAAGCACAATTAATCACGAAATATTAGTGCTTTTCGAGCACTCATCACAACCCCCAACCAGCTTCTTGCTAGTCTCTAGTAAGTGAAGCGATCTAAAATAAAATTAAAAACAAACAAATAAACTAACCTAACCTAAATCACTTCCGTAGATTGTCACGGTTGCATTTAGCATATGCAACAAGCCTTTAAACCCCTAGGTGGCCCTAATGGACGAGTTATAGTCTCGTGAGGGTTTCCAGTGATGATACCCGCAAACATCGTAACTGACACAAATAAAGACTCAAAACATACTTGAATCAATCCATGCATACGTCTCAAAAATTGTTAATAACGAATGGCACATGAAATAGTTAAACATCACCTAAGCTCAAAAACAGTCCAAACATCAAACTCATCATGGTAATCGAATTTTGAACAACCAATCAAACCACAAACCCGTTAGTTATACTATCTGATCGTGTCATGCATGATATTCATAGATTACATTTCAATATCTCATAAATGTGCAAGTAAAATATGAATGTGAATTTTGCACTTGCAAACTCCATATGCTCATTTTTCAAACTCATCTCCACTAATATAGAAATCAAACTACCTAGAATCAATAGGACTTCATTAGGCTTGTAAAGTTGTGGTTAGGTGTGTGATTATGAAAGTACGAAAATGATGTTTTCAATAGGACAAGAGTACTTTTTATGTCACAAACTTATTTTCAACTTTTTCCACCAAGTGTTCTTTTTCATCCTCCTATAAATTTCATATGTCCCTTGGATCTTTTTGCTTGATTCTCTTTCTTTATTTTTCTTGCTTATTTTTTTAATCATCATCATCATCATTTGTTTTTTTTTTTTTTTTTTTTGATGATGAAGCAAGATAAATTCAACATAATTGCTCATGAAAATCAAATATTATATTGAGTACTCTTATCACTAAGGGTAGTACAATATATGTCAATGTTGAGTTCAAGGGTATACTATGGATAACAATAATACGGGGAGGCTTGAAAAGTCCAAACGGTCCAAGGATGGCCTAAATCACTTTCTAGGTGGCATTTGTTTCTATTATTTCGCTTCAATTGGTTTTCAAATGAGTTCTAGAGATTGTTAAGACTTAAAACATATCATGAACATGCATACATTCCACAAATCAAAATAGTTATACTAACCATGCAAACTACCACATGTACCACAAAATCCTCAAATTAGATAAATCCAACATTTATGTGCTTCGTTGCTTAGGTAAAAGTCCAACATCTCTCACATGTCATCGTCATTACAATCATGTTAATATCATAGATTTCCGGATTGACTCAAGTAAACACGACACGACACTAACCTAAAACAATTCAAGTGACAAAGTTAAAAATTATAAATTTGGTCATTTCATGCTCATGGAATATTTTTCCCACCCCCAACCTACTTTCTGCATTGTCCTCAATGTTGAAAAAGAAGAACAAAAGAAATAAGAAAAAGTGTGAGAAGTTACCCCCTTTTCGTATGAGATTGTGTCATTACTCGTTATGCTCTGGTTCACTGTTCCTCGCTTTTCTCATGAAGAATTTATGTGTATGAACATATATTGAACCTCAAAGTGTATGCAACACAATTCAAACTCAAATCCAATTTTAGATTATAACTAAGTCAAATGAAAACAGAAAAACATTAAACTAAGTTAAATAATCCAAAATAAATAAAATAAAAGAAAAACGAAAAAAGAAAATTAAACTAAATAAAAAGAAAATAAAGAAAAGAAAATAAGTTGATACTACCGAATATGGTGGGTTGCCTCCCACCAAGCGCTTTCTTTAACGTCTTAGCAAGACGTTGCTAATTCATTTCTATCCACCATCATCAAAGATCTTGAAGTGTGTGATATCAATTTTCCGAGCTAATATGTCATTAAGCTTGTCCTTCCATCTCAGTAGTTGTTTCCTATGAAGTACAGCACACACTCTTTTGTGGAAGTGGTATGAAAAATGATTTGGGGATTTGCAAGTCTTAGGTCCCTTGTGCGGCATGGGAGGTGAAGATAATTCCTCCTTGTTCTCCATAGAAGTTTGTAGAATTTGATATTCCTTAGCTTGGCATTCTTTGAGAATTGGTTGCTCCCCATCTGTATTTTCTACATAAAATGGTAAATCATCAAAAGTTTCAGGAAAATAAATATTTTCAAAATTTTTACCACTTTGAAAGATTGTGTCATCCTTCACTTGCTCAATCTGAGTGGGCAACTCTTCTTGTTTTTGAATTTGTTCCGCTAATTGCCCAACTTGCATTTCTATTCTGTTTATTGATGCCTCCATAGACTCCATCCTTTCATTAGTAGACTGTATGAAAGAATTCAAGGTTTCCTCTAAGGTTGGCTTAGAATCTCTACTTCCTTGCATGAAAGAATTCAAGCTCTCTTCAAAGGTGGCCCTAGATGGATATGGATGAAAACTTGAGCTTTGCATTTGGTATTGTGCATAAGGTGGGTCATATGGTTGAAAATTTGAGCTTTGCATGTTGTATTGAGCATAAGGTGGGGTAGAGTTTGCTTGCCATGAAAAATTATGGTGATTTTCCCACTCAGGATTATAGGTACTAAAATAAGGATCATTCCAAGGTGGGTGACATCCCTCATTACGGTCAAAATTTGAATTAGTGGATGTATAGTAATCACCTGCAAAAGTGCAAACATTAGCATAATGCCCATATAAACCACAAATGCTACATACCTCCATGTCTATCATATCATGCCGCTCTTCAAAAGGCCTTGTATTGGCTCATGGATTTCAGTATCCAGCCTGATTAGGTGCATTTTAAAATTTGTTGATGTTGTCTATGAACGGTACCTTTCAAAAACTAACAAAAACAACAGAGAAATCAAAGCACCACAGATTAAGCAATTAAAAGCACTTTTTTTTTTTTTTTTGATTTTTTTTTTTTTTTGTGTTTTGAATAAAATAAAAATAAAAATAAAAATAAAATAAATAAACAAATAAAAGATAACAAATAAAAATAAAATAAATAAACAAATAAAAATAATTAAGAAACTCTAAAAAGTTAAAAAGAAAATTATTTAAAACGCCAATTCCCCGGCAGCGGCGCCAAAAACTTGATGTGTTAAAATGTGTACTCGCAAGTGTACGAATCACTCGTAGTAAAGTGACAAGCAACTTCCAAGGTCGGTCTCTCAAGGAATTGCAGTGGTCTTAAATAACTAACTTTTAATCTAAATAGAGTTCTAATGAAAACAAAACACTAATTAAATAGAGTTCTAGTGAAACTAAAACTCTAAGTAACTAGAATCCTAACGCTAATAAAACTGTAAAAAAGTTGTTTGTTTTTTGTAACGAGAACAATCATACGACACTCAAACGAAAACAAAATCGCAATCAAACAATCAATTCAATTAAATCAAATATCAATAGAGGATGTATGGACGTTTAGCTTGGTTGACCATGCTTGCATCGAAAAGGTATGGTGAGATAACATGAACGTCCTATATAAACAAAACTACCGGCTTTCCTTTTAATTACGAAACTCCTTTTGGCGGGGGTAGGTCTCTTTGTTGATTAACTAATTAACTGCCTTTTGCGGGGGTAAATTAAATAGCAATCAAATTATGCGCAAGGAAAACATGCCAATCAAATTAATGCTATGACTAAGTCACTAACTTGAAGCTTTGATTAAGTGTTTCGGAATAAAGTTAAGGTGACGTTTCTATAACTAAATTCTCAGATTTTTCAACCTAACTACGAACATCAAATGGGCCCATGATTATTCATAATCAAGTATCTAAACATGCTCTTAATCAAAAAGTAATTTATTCATAAATCAATAAAATACACCATACACAATTCTAGCAAACATGGCAACACAAACTAAACATCCATAATTAGACTAGCCGCTCATGTTCATATTATTATTCATAGACAAATAAAATATGATCATACACTTTAACAAATAGAGAAGAGGAATTAATTCTATAACAACAAGAAACTCCTAGATCTAAATACCACTTATGGATTGGATGACGTTCTTCTCCGTAAGCTTTATCTTCGATCGTCGTTGGCTTCCTTGAATCCTTAGAATATTGTCTCTCGCTTCGTTAGAGTGTGGCAACGCTCTCAAAACTGATTGAATGTAGTGTTTGGGTCGCAAAATTGAGAAGAATAAGAGTTGTGTACGAATTGGTCGAGTTGTGTAAGGGGGACTCTAAGGGGGTATTTATAGATGTAAGGGTTTACACGAATCCTATGTGCCATAGGAATAGGCGCGCCGCGGCATGCATTTTCCCCTCCGCGGCGCAACACAAATTCTGAAAAATATGCAAAAACCCGAGAGCTCCCCGCCGCGGCATGCAATTATCCCGCCGCGGCGCGCAATGTTTCTATGTTTTCCAGGATTCAACCCGAGAGCCTCTCGCCGCGGCATGTATTTCCCTCGCCGCAGCGCGCAATGTCTTCCTTCTTTTCATGTCCCCCCCTTACATATGTGATGGCATTTTATGTAAGGTTTACATATTTGTCTTGTTTAGCCCGTAACTCGTGATCCGAGCGCCGTAGGTGTCCCGTCTTTGCGTGTTTTCATCATTTGACTCATTTGACGCTAAAAACACCTGAAATGCACTAAAATATACCCGTGACTCCGAATGGATAGATTTATGAAAATAATCGAAATAATAATCATAATAAATCTATATATCAATCAATTAAGTACAATTAATCACGAAATATTAGTGCTTTTCGAGCACTCATCACAAATTACTCACTCGATTATTTTACTTGTTTTACGATTTTACAATTTTAACAACTATTCTATCAACAAATTTTTATTAAAGTGTTTAGAATTTAAGCTTTATTTACAATCAATTTCGAAAACATTTAACATTTTTTAAAACAATCACAATTCTTTTGAGAGACGATCTTTGGAGTATACTTGTCGCATATTATAAATAATTCGTACATTTGCGAGCTTTTATAAATACAAAATTTGGTTATCAAGTTTTTATGCATCAGAGTACATTTTGGTATGATGAGTGTGTATGTAGCTTAGCATATCTTGTGATCAAGAATTATCAGACTGATCAAAGTTTGTTACTCTCAATCCATGTATAGTCTGCATAACCCGTGTGTATCATCATCATTAAAATTCAATTCAGTATCTTCTTCTTCACTCTTCGTTTACTGCCTTTCTGTATCTCATAAATATACATGGTAATAAGTTAAAACTAGTAATTTGAAACGCTTTTTCTTGGATAAGCACATACATACATCCAATACTATGGTTGCATTAGCTAAGCAATTATTAGTCTATTAGTCTACAAGCAATAGCTAATAGACTTTTCATATCATCATACTCTATGCTAAAAGCCTGACCCCCAAAAAAAAAAAAATTACTCTATGATAAAAGCCATGATAGGTATTGGTAGTTATTCTTGTGCAATAAAATTCAAATATTATACCCTTCGTAACAAATAGTCCATAATAAAAACCATGATAATGGTTTGTTTTTTTAGTTATTACCTTGATAACAAATTACATTTCTTATGGCGACGTTTGATAACCATTTCAATTTTTATTCCTTAGTTTTAGAATTGAATTTTCAATTTCAAAATTTTTTGGAAAAAAAAAAAAAATTGTTTGATAACTAAATTTTAATTTCAATTTTAAAAAGTAGAAATTGAAAATTAGACATGCTTGTTTGATAACCAATTTTTAATGTTCAAATTTCAAATTTGTAAGATCTAAAATTCAATTTCAAACTTATTTTGATAAATTTATTAAATTTTAGCTCTTTAATTTTGAGTAAGGTTGAGTATGATTAAGTATTATTGAGTTATTAATTTTTAGTGTCAAGAAATAAAATAAAAATATAATTCAATTCTAAAACTTACTTTTCTTTCATTTCAAAATTTAGCCGAATTTTAAAACTAAATTTCAAAATTTAGAAAGTAGAAATTGAAAATAAGTTATTAAATGTTCTTAATTTTAAAATTTGTAAAATTTAAAAGTTAAAATTGAGAATTAGAAATTGAAATGATTATTGAGCCCTAAATGTATCCTTTTTACATGACAATGTTTTCATGGTGCATTAAAATACACGAACCGTCGGACTTGGTATAAAGAAAACTCATTTTATTAAAACAGGAAGCAAGCTTATAATAACAGGCACAAAGAGACCGTAAATGGCCTTCTTGAATTTGCAAACTAAATTTGAACCTGATTCAAAACCATGTAGCTGCATCATATACACCTCCTTTGAGGGATCACCATTAAGAAAAACATCATTTACCTCAAGTTGCCTCAATGGCCAACCACAAGACAAAACCAATGTGAGAACAACTCTATTTAACCACATGACTAAAGGTTTTTGAGTAGTGGCCACCCTCCGGCCTCCATCTGAAGAAAACATTTAGCAAACAAGCATGCTTTGTATTTATCCAAGCCACTAGAACTAAGAAATTTTACTCCAAAAATACGTGGCATAGCTTTATGAATAATCAAAATGAATTCCCACGTTCTATATAGAAGATAAAACAATTATTAAAGGATAATAATGTGAAGTTAATATATAATAAAAAAATTAAAAATTATTCATAATAAATATATTTACTATAATTATTTATAATAAGTGTATTTATTATAAAAATATTTAAATATTTATTGATGTAAAATAATTATCTATGGGTAATAATGTAATGCACAATAAATCTACCCAAACATCTACCAATAAGAAGTGTATTTCTTACGAGGACATTTTGATATTTGTTTGTGTATTAAATTAAAAACAACAAAAAAAAATAATCAAAATAACTATTAGCAGGAAGTGTATTTTTTTATAGAGATATTTTAATATTTATTGATATAAAAAACTAATAAAAATTAAAATATTACACAATAAAACTAACAAAATAATTATTCATAAATTTTTTATTTATTATCGAGATATTTTAATATATGTTAATGTAGAAGAAAAATCAACAAAAATTAAAGAAAGGAGAACGACAAGCTCATATCCTATATGTAATAGGAAACATATCCATATAGTCTCTAAATTTATGTATTTTGAACACTTTAGTTTCAGACTTTTAAATTGTATACTTTATTCTCTAAACTTTAATAGTTTTAGACCAATGTATAAAAATAGGTCCCTAAATTATTATTTTTTGGACATTTTAGTCTCTAAATTTTGCTAAGATAAGACACTTTAGTCCCTAAAATCTATACTAAAGTGTATTATTTTTTTTTCCTAAAAGTAAGACCTTAGTATATTAGTTGAAATTTCATGAATTAATTAAAGTGTTCAAAAATAAAAATTTAGGGATCTTGGTATCACCCCCACCCTAACAATATTAGGCTAAATAGTTTTCAACGTACCGAAACTTTAATCCATGTTATACAAAGGTGTTTAAACTTTTTTCTCTATAATATGGTACCCAATTAAACTTTTATTTTATTTATATATAAGTATATTTTTGTTATTAATTTATACTATGTAATCTAATTAATACTAATTAATTTTTTTATGTCCTCTAATTAACACGTAATAAAATTTAACACATGTCATGTTAGTTAATTAAAAGTAATTAGCTGATGTGGTATAATTTAATTACGAAAAGGTAATTATGTGTAAATGCGGTAAAAAATAAGGGATACCTTCGTGTAAAGAAAAAAGCTCAGGCACTTTTGTACAAAATAGACTAAAATTGGAGTTCGGGACAGATACGGAGGATAAGTGAACATAAACTGAAAATGGACAAAAATAGCATGATATTCAATAAAAACGAATCGTTTTATGATTCAATTAAAATATAAATTTACAAAAGTATCCTTCATCTAGTCTCTCTGTTGAATTAAAAAATACAAAATTTCTGAGGCTAATTCCTTGGATGAACGATACATCGAGTAAGAGAGAGATAGGAGGTTAAAAAGAAAACAAAGAACATCTGATAAGAGCGATTTGTATCAAAATTCAGAAAAGAGTAAATAACTTTTCTGTAACATTGGTATGCAGATTTTTTCTGTAACATGTACAGACTAAAAATGTTATTTCTGTATAGAGTACATAAATAACTTTTTTATTCTGTACATGTTACAAAAAAAAATCTTAAAATCATAACAAATACTTTTGAATGTGAATGCAAGTTTATGTACATGGTACAGAATAATATTTTTATTCTGTACATGATACATAAAAAATCTTGAAGGTTTTTGAAGGTTATTCTGTACAGATTTTATTCTGTACATGTACAGAATAGTTTACACAAAACAGAGCAACCAAGGCCACTAGTTAACCATAACAAGAGAGGATCCTTTTGAAGGTTTTGTTTGAAGATGTGATGAAGAGTATGAAATATCAGTTAGAGTTTTTAGTAAAGAAGAGTAAGGTTTTGTTATATCAAGGGCAGTATGATTTGTGGGATGGTGTGGCTTCAAATGAGGAATAGGTAATGACTACGAAATGGGAAGAGATTGGCAAGTTTTTGTCTGCAGAGAGAAAGGTTTGGAAAGTGAATGAAGAGCTTGCTGGGTATGTGCAGAAATGGAAGAGTTTGAGTAATGTTGTGTTCTTAGAATCCAGGAAGGAATTGAACCTTTGAAAGAGAGAATCACAACACCATAAAAAACAGAGTAGGAATTGGAAGCTGAGAAAGTCTCAAAACGTAAAAAACAGAGTAGGAATGAACCAGAGGTGAGGGGGAAGAACCAGAGAGTACGTAGTGAAATTAATGGGTGAGGACAAAAACATAAATTCACGTATCGAAAACGACGTCGTGAATCGATATGAGTCTAATATTAAATCTGAATCATTTGGCCTCTATTTCACGTATTTATTTCCTAAAATTGAGGTACTTCAAAATCCATTTAGCCCATTAATTATAACACTTTAGTGCACTTTTTCATATTTAAGGCCCTTTGAGATTTTTTTTTTATAAATTATAACACATTTAAAATTTATAATAATAAAAATAAAATATGAATAACTTAAATATAATTTAATAGAGTAGATATTCTAATTTAATAAAATTCAACTTGAACAACATTTAACACAAAATATTTGAATTGCGGTTTATTGTTATTATAAAAATATATGAGATGAAATAAGGAATGTTATTTTCATAATTATAAATTTTAAGCGATATTATAAAGGCTAAATTAATTAAATTAACACTTAAATTTTTAAAATTTTAAATTCTATAATTTAGTCCCAAAACTCTTAAATTTTATATATAAGTTTTTAAACTTTAACATCTTATAATTTAGTTCTCAAACTTTTAAAAATTCATACATAGGTCCTAAATTTTTCATTCAAAAATATGTATTTTAATACCTTAAGATAGAATATATGTGTGAATTTTTAAAAATTTAAAGACTAAATTATAGAATTTAAAAGTTTATAGACCTATGTACATGTGATAAAATTTAACACATGTTATGTTAGTTAATTAAAAGTAATTAGCTGACATGACATATTTTGATTATAAAAAAGTACTTATATGTAAACGGAATAAAAACTTGAGTATATTTGTGTAGAGAAAAAAATTAAGGCATTTTTTTATAAAATAGACCAAAATTTAAATGCCTTAGAAGTTATTTAACCCAATAATTATAATACTTAAGTGTACATTTTTCATATTTAAGATACTTATGAGGTATTTTTTACGAATTATAACATGTCTAAAATTTATAATAATAAAAATAAAATACAAATAACTTGAATATGACATAATGAGCTAGATATTCTAATTTATTGGAATTCAACTTAAACCATATTTAACTCAAACAAATATTTGGATCGCGGTTTATTATTATTATTATAAAAATATATGAGATAAACATAAGAAATGTTATTTAATAGTTATAAATTTTAAGATATATTATAAATACTAAATTAATTGAACTTATACTTGGTTTAAATTCTATAATTTCGTCCTCCAAACTCTTAAAATTTTACATATAAAATTCTAAATTTTTATATCTTATAATTTAGTTTTCAAATTTTTAAAAATTTATACATAGATCCTAAAACTTTGTTTAAAAAACATGTATTTTAGTACCCCCAAAGATAAGACGTATGTGTAGATTTCTAAAAATTTGGGGACTAAATTGTAGAATTTAAAAGTTTAGAAATCTATGTATAAAATTTTAAAAATTTAAGTACTAAATTGTAGAAGATAAAAATTTGGAGACTTAAGTATAAATTTAGTTAAATTTTAGGAGGAATGAACTAGTAGTTAAGTCTATTATAAATTATGGGTGACATGAAATTGAATCAAATTTAATTAATAAATTTTTTATATCTTTGAATATCTTGTCATTTCTTATTATTATAAATAAATAGATAACACAAATAAAAATTAAATAAATTTTTTAATGTATCAACAAGTATAAATAACACGATTAATATTAATGCACCATACCAACACTAACATGTATGATTAGGGTATTTGTATATGAGTTAGTTTGGATTTAGAGTAAAACTAGAACCAATTCAATATGATTGATTCTTGAAAAATGAGAACCAAACTAAATCAATAAATATAAAAAATCAATTCTACTCAAACTAATTTTATTGGATTGGGTCAAGAAAAATGTTCCCCTTTTTGGTTAATAGATTTTATTTATTAATTTTTTTTAACTATTGTATTATTAGAAAATTAAACAAAAAAAGGTCTGAAATTAAAAAAATTATATTTGAATGAGCCGTTTCATGCCATAACAGCTTATAAAATACTAACAAGTGTTAATTGTTCCATTCAAGAGAAAGTAAAACAATAAAATTGTAAAATGTGAAATATCATATATTATTAATAAAGAAAAGTAAAAATTAACTAAATAACTATTTAATATTAATTTGAGTATAATTATAAACTTTATCGAAGTACTCTGAAAAAAAAAAAAAAAACTAAGTTTGATAAATATTTAACAATCTAAAAAAGGAATTATTTGGATACTAATTAGTGAATATGTAATATGAGTATAAGAAAAATATAAAAAAAAAATATAATTTTTTTAAAATAATAATATAAATATAAAAATATTAATATTAATAAAATATTAAATAAATTAAATTGATTTAGTTATTGGAAAATTTAAAAAAATAAAAATTAAATTAAATTAATATTAATCAATTTTTTAAAATTAAAAATCAACTCAAATCAATTCAGTCTCAAAACCATATATTTTAATTTGGGTTATTTTCGAAAATTTAGTATGTTTGACATTCTTATTAATGTTGTTTTTCCTAATATAGAAAAAGAAGAAGGCCAAAGCACCTACATAAATTAGATTTTGTCTCAATTTAATTCTATAATTTTATTTAATTGATATATTAGTAAAATAAGTTTATTTAGTTCTGTAATTTTAATTTTGGGTTAAGTTAATCCAAATTTAAAAAAAAATATTTTTTTTTCAAAGATAATATTAAATTTCTCTTTTTTTATTTAAAACAAAAAACAAAAATAAAATTAAAAATCTATATCTCCTTCTCAATCTTTTCTCTCATCCCATTTTTTCTTAACATTATAAATATAATCATACTATATGAATTTGCAATTATGTCATTCATAACCAATAATCTAATTAAGATGTTTATACACACTCATTTTTTTTCTTTTATGTTTACAGTTTACTAAATGAGTGAGGCTTGAAGTTTTTATTAATTAATAAATTATTGTTTAACAATTGAAAATCAAAGTCATAATAAATTCAATAAAAAAATTTTGAAAACAAAAAAATTAAAAAAAAAAGGGAATGGGAGGGTGAATTGAGAAAATAGAGGAGATATAAATTTTTATTTTTGTTTTTGCCTTTTGATTTAAATAAAAAAAAAATTCAATATTATTCTTAATAAAAAATGTTTTTAAAAAATTTAAACTAATTTAATTTAAAATTAAAATTATAGAATTAAATAAACATATTTTAATAATTATAGAAGTAATCTATATCTATATTTACTTGAATAGCAAAAAGATCAAAATGCTTCTCATATTAATACTTGAACAAGAGTATCCTTAACATCCTATATAATTTGTTCAAGTAATGATTAAAATACCCCATAAACAAATACATTAATATTTATTTTAGAAATATTATTATAAACATTTGTTTTAAATATTTTAATTATAATTAAGTTTATAACGATTTAATGTTATTTTTTTAATTAAAAATTTTATTAACATTAAATTATTAGTTAATATTTATTTTAGAAATATTTATCATAAAAATTTGTTACAAATATTTTAAATACAATTAAGTTTGTAACGGTTTAATGTTATTAATGTTTTCAATTAAAAATTTTATTAATATTAAATTGTTAAAAATTATTAAATTTAAAATAACAAAATAGTTATTTATTAAAATTAAAAATTGATAATTAATTAAATTAATATAATAAAAATATTTTTTTAAATTATTAATTTATAACGATATAACATTATTAATATTTTTAATTAAAAATTTTATCAATTGTAAGAAATTATTAAATTTTAAAAAATAAAATAATTATTTATTAAAATTGAAAATTGAAAATTGAAAATTTATTAAATTAATATAACGAGTACAATTAACCAGCCGCATAAATTCCTTTCAAATTTATTCCCTCTTCCCGTCTCTAAATTGGGCACAAACCCTCGTTACCTGTTTATTTCAATTCTCCAAAGTCACGAACACACGAGCCCAGCATAACTGTAAGGATCCCGGGGGTGTAAGCTTGAATTGAAAGGGAAGGACAGAGTTGAGAGACTTTGTTCGATAAATAGAGATGGATTCAGATCAAGGAAAGCTATTTATTGGTGGGATTTCATGGGAAACTACGGAGGATAAGCTGACGGAGTATTTTGGAAGCTACGGGGACGTTTTACAGACTGTAGTTATGAGAGATAAGGTCACTGGGAAGCCTAGAGGTTTTGGGTTCGTGGTGTTTTCAGATCCCTCGGCACTCGATAGGGTTCTTCATGACAACCATGTCATTGATGGTAGAACGGTGAGAGACAGATTCACTTCCGGTTTTTCATACATTAGTGCTTTTCTTGACTATTCCATTTCAATTAATCGGTATTTGATACATCTGGATTTTCTTTTAGATTGAGCAGTCTGTTGTACTTTAATTAATTGTTTTTCTTTTTAGCTTTTGTTAATGATAAACTTTTATTTGTTTGTTGATTATTGGGTTACTTTGCTTCATTTATTTTTGTTATGATATTGTGTTCCTGCTTTTTCTGGCTGCTCTATTTATTCTTTCGGGTTATACTTTTAACTGTACATACCCTACTTTTAAGTTTTAACCCTTAGGTTTATTTGAATCGATCTCTACCATTAAATTTTAGATTGAAATAATTATTAATTTAAATATATCAAACATGGTAGTGGTAGAATGTAAGTTACATCTTGATGTATGGTAGATTTTATGTTTTCTGTTTTGACATTTGACCTTGGTTTTGTGTATGTATCATGTGCGTGGTCTCAGGCTCTCAGGTCTGAAGGCTACTAATGATTTTATTACTACTTTTGGCCTCTAACCTTGTGGTTTACTGTATTTGCTATATTGTTTTTGCGGGAGTTGTAGTGGTTTGTTAAAGCTTGCAATGTTTCTTTCATCTTTTATATAGGAATAGGTGTAGTACTAAGAATTCCTAGTTAGTTGGTGAGGACTTTTATTGATTTCTGAAATTTCAATTTGCTCCCCTTACACCCCCATTAGATTTGTAAACCCCTTTACCGTTATTTGAACCTTTTTGTTTTTTGGCTGCTCATTTATCAGTGTTTCATACGTTTCATTGTTCTATATATAAATGGTTTGTGAGCTACAGAGTACAGACATATTTTGTCAATTCATTTATTCTTACCTGTTGAGTGAAGCATCATTTATGGAATTTTGGCATTACATAAAGCTTAGGTTTCAATTAGTGATGCTGTCCACCTCTGTCTGCACTCTCAAAATTCTGATGGGGAATTTTTTTTTTAGGTTGACATGTAACATCTGATACCTTTCTGTGTGGATTACTTAATCTATTTACGGTTTTAGGGTTTGATGTGATTTGTGTCTAAGTTTCATCCATGCTTCTATCTTCACCTCATGCTTATGCTTAACATCAACTTATATTTCAGGTTGAGGCTAAGAGAGCCTTATCAAGAGAGGAGCAACAAAGCTCTGGTAGAATTGGAAATTTTAATTCTGGTAGAAATGGTGGGAATAGTGGAAATATCAGAACCAAAAAACTATTTGTTGGTGGATTACCTCCAACACTAACTGAAGAAGGTTTTCGGGAATATTTTGAGGCATATGGTCCTGTCACTGATGTGGTAGTAATGTTTGATCAAAGTACAAGACGACCTCGTGGGTTTGGATTTATTTCCTTTGATACTGAAGAAGCAGTTGATAGAGTTTTGCACAAAACATTTCATGATTTATATGGTAAGCAAGTGGAGGTAAAACGAGCTCTTCCAAAAGATGCCAGTCCTGGTGGCAGTAGCCGATCCATGGGTGGGGATGCAACTGGTGGTGATTATCATGGATACGGGGCATCTGGTAGTAACACCAATTCTTATGATGGTCGAATGGATTCCAGCAGGTACATGCAACCTCAGAACACTGGTGGTTTTCCATCTTATGGTTCTTCTGGGTATAATGCACCTGGCTGTGGGTATGGCCCTTCAAATAATGGTATTGTTTATGGAGGTTATGGCTGTGCCAATTCTGGCTATGGTGGTCCTGTTGGCAGTGGCTATGTGAACCTTAATGCTCCTAGTACTGGCTATGCAAGTGGTACATCAGCTGCCCCTAGAAATACATGGAATGCTCAAGCTGCTGCTGTATATGGTACTATGGGGTACGGCAATACTGCTCATTGGGGTGTTCAAAACAGTGGTGGTACTGGTTCAGGCAGTTCTGGTCAAACTCTCAGTGTACCTTCTGGTTATGGATCTCAAGGTTATGGATATGGTGGCTACAGTGAAAGTGACGGTGTTTATGGAAATTCTCCTGGTTATGGCTCTGTTGGAGGCCGTTCTGGAAGTGTCCCAAGTAATAATGCTGGAGGTGCAGGTGGGGGAGAACTCCAAGTGAGTGGTGCTGGCTACATGGGAAGTGGCTATGGTGATGGAAGCGGAAATGCATCATGGAGGACAGATTCATCACAAGGATCTGGAAATTATGGGGCTTCCCAGGGAAATGGGCCTGGTGGTCAGGTTGGTTATGGTGGCAGTTATGGCCAACCACAGTAATTTTGATGGTTGTATGTTTGGATGATCTCCACCTTCCCTTGAAGTAATATGGCATATGCATTTCCTGTCATCAACAGCCAGCAGCTGTGATTCACCACTGCGGGACTGGTTGGATTGCTTGAATTAGTAGCTTACACAATCTATTTGCTAGGGGGATAATAAATAGTTTTGGAGCATCTTAGATGATTTTCTTATTTACTGTTTTGTTATGAGTGTAGTTTTATTCTGGTATGCTTATACTGGTCCACTATTTGTTCCTTTATTTTCCTTTTTTTTTTGTCAATCCTTTATTTTCCTTACTGATTGTAGTGTCTAAGCTAAAGTAGCTTATATAACCTTATCTATGCTTGCCTTACTACAGTTGACTTTTCAATTTATGGCATCTTGTTGGTAATTTATTTTGAGTTTTTAGGCAGGGAATCCATAGTTATTCTATATTTGATTTGAGGAGTTAGAATATGGAGATATAGGTATGGGTTGATTAATTCGGTATATGTAGTGGTAGTGGTAGTGGTAGGTAGTTGACACTTTGTGGATGGCATAATCATTTTCCCCCTCTATTTGCCCTTGTGTTATACAGGAGGAGAGGTGCGCAAATTCAAAGTGAAGTGTGCAGTCATGCCTGAACATGTGCTTCGCTGTGTGGTAATGGTAGTTGACACTTTGTGGATGACATAATCATGTTCCTATTTGCCCTTGTGTTATACAGTGTGCAAGTTCAAAGTGAAGTGTGCAGTCATGCCTGAACACGAGCTTCACTACGTGGTGCATGCTCATTTTGGGTGGGGGTTTTAGCATTGAATGGAATCAAAGAGTTTGTTCTGTTGAAACTTTGCTTTGTGAGAGAATATTCCTGCTTCAGCTGGGTCAACAAAAATCATTTGCTGATACGTTGCATCCAGGTCAATAGTGTTTTATGTGCCAAACAGTTTGTATTTGCTTTACAGCAGAATTAAGCAACAAGCAGACAAGCAGCCTTCGGTATTGAGACTAAAGTAGTTATGGTGAGTGGTGACCCTTGAATTTAATTGCGTTGAAATAGGGAGTTGATTATAAGATCTTACTTCCATATATCTAGTGTGTTAGGATGTCTTATCTTATAATGCTTTTCATATCATTGAAGAGTAGAGTTAACTCAAGTATCTATTGGAATTTGTTTTTTGTGTGAATATTTTACGAGGTGGGACATTCGAGCTAGTAAATGCCAGTCTTTATCGGTTGTACTAATTGATTCAGTTCGGCTTTTGTGGATTTCTTATAATGTCTTTTTTCATTAAAGAGTTATGATTAGTATTGCCTTATAGATCTTTATATGACTACAGTAGTAGTAGGTGGTTTTCCTTTCACATGGTAGCACGATTTTAATGCATTGTGGGGATGACCTATAGGTTAAAGCAGGAGCAGGACTAATAGTAATGGGGTTTTCGTTCTCCAATAGTAATGAGGATTGGTTGTAAACGTTTGCAAGGTTTCACCCAACCTGATTAGGTTAGATATCTAACTGTTTCTTTTTCTTTTATTTTCTTTTTAGATCAAAGTGTATATGTAATTTTTTTCCAAGTTGTGACCTGAATTGGAAGGTACAATTTATCACAAGGTCAATGCAGCTATCAACGTGTCATAAAAAATTGTAATTAACGCAGAGGTAATTTGGTCATTATCTCATAGGTTAGATTAGTTTGGATGAAAATTAAAAAAAAAAAAAATAAAGTTCACAAACTCTTGGAGTTTTGAAATTCCATATCTATTATTATGGCATGTTAGAATAAATTAAGTGTGGATTGTTAGCTTGGAGAATAATTTAAGTATAGTTGTAGTATGTACTACTTAAGAGATTGATGTAGGAAAGAGAAGTGTGAAAAATCTTTGTTTCAAAAGATGTACCGACTCTCCTTATATCCTTATATAGCTGTTGTATAGAAAAAAATTTTGTTAGCTTAAGCTTTTATAAAATTAGTTATTAATAATCTTCTAAGATGATATCAGAGTGTTAGATTTTGTGCCTCAATCATTGAATTTAAAGGGCTCCTCAACATTAGATAGGGGAGCATGTTTTTTTCGCTAAGAGTGCTCTAGCTTCTTTGGTAGAACCTTCCAACCTTAGTGTAGGTGTGATTTTTGGTGCTTCGATTCTTGGCTCTATTTGCTCGTTCACTCTCAGGTGAACTTGGAGGCTTTGATTCGAGTCCATCGCAAGAACTAGATTGAGGCTAGAGGGCTTGATTTCAAAGTGGTAGATAAATGTCATTTTCTACTTTGATGATGTTGCAGATATGAAGTTTGTACGTCAGAAAACTCCATGAAGTTTTGATAATGGATTGCTGACTGTGCAAAAATTGTTACCAGGTATGTATCCTGCTAGCCTAGTGTTTGAATCTACTCTGATAGGTCCAAGTACATGATCTTCCCATGGATTGGCATAAGGAAACTATAGTTAAAAGAATAATGTTTTTTATTGGTCCTGTCTTAGAGATTGACAACTATTCTTTGCTAAATGGTATGATGAGGTTTGTGAGGGTACGAGTGAGATTTGATCTCTCTCGGGCTTTATTTCCTAGAGCGTGGATTCCTCATAATCCTATAAATGTTTGGTGGAGTCAAGCACGAACGCTTGCCTAATTTCTGCTATTATTGTGGGAAAATTGCTCATCAATCTAGGGGCTGTGATAATGGTAATGATACTTGCATTGATTTTGGGGGGTAAGTATGCCATGTATGGAGAATGGCTAAGGTCTAACTTGAATTTGAAAGTGCATCATGTGAAGGAAGGGGGCTTTAGGAGGAGTGTTGCATTTGCCTTTGGTGAAGGTAGCTCAGTGAAGAAGTAGAAGGCTAATACTCGTGTGTTTATTAGAGGTAAGGAAAATGTTGAGGTGGTTGTTAGGGACAAGGGGCAAGTCAGCAGGGAAGGCTAGTATGGATCAAGGTGTGAAGGTTAGGAAAAGGCCAAGGAGGGTTATGGAGGATGTTACTTTGAACATTCTGCAAGATCAAGCTCTTCATGGTGTTATGGATGTGTCTGATACCTCTGTCTCAGATTGCTTTGGAGGAAACAATTGCGGAATTGGCTTAGAAGGGTCTTTACTAAGTGTTTGTTGCTAGTTGGTTTTGGTTTCCTGTTGGCTAGTTCTTGGTGGCCTTGTTGGCTATTTGGCTTTGGTTTCTGGTTATGTTTAGTTTGTTTTAGTGGTGTTTGATCTGTTTTAAGTCTGTCTGTCGCTTTTGCTCTGTTTGTTTTGTTTGGGAGTAGCAGTTGTTGCTTTGGGAGTGTCAGTTTGTTGCCTAGTTGGAGAACCCTGGTGTTTTGTTTAGTCTGTCTGTTTCAATTTCTAGTTTGAATTTACTAGTATGTTTGTCAAGTGTGTTCCTATGGTCTGTTGTTTTGTAGTTTGAGCTTGGGAATAGGAGAGTTTGGCTGTTAGTCTGGTTTATGTTGAGTTTTTGTATGTTGTCTATGCTTGGGGTTCTTCTATCAATGAAATTTACTTCTATTTGAACAAAAAAAAAAAAAAATCATTGAATTGAAAGTGTTGGTCATGTAAGAATCGTACTTGAGTGTAAGGGTGAACAAATATGGGTTGGTTTGGGTTTAGACTAAAATTGGAACTAACCCAATATGATCGGTTTTTTAAAAACAAGAACCGAACTTAACCAAAAAATTTGAAAAACCAATCCAACCCGAACCAAATTTTTTGGTTTGGTTTGGGTTGGTTAAAGAAAATTTCTTCCTCTTTTTACGGTAATAAATTTTGTTTATTAAATTTTTTTAAAACTCTTGTATTATATATAATTTCTAACATTTTTAATGTTAATTTTATTATAATACCTAAATTTAGAAATATAGATATCGATCACTTATCTAATACCATTATTCATATCAAATACAAAGTGCAAGAAAAATTTAAAATTAAGACAAATAAGCAATAAGGAATAGTAATCACATACTTGGCAAAATTTACTAACTTTTAGATCTAATAATATTGTTCACCAATGTTATTCATGCAATGAAAACTCTACTGACAAAAATATGAAAGATGATGTAATTATAAATTTATAATGGATAAATAATTAAATAATATCAAATTCGTGTATCATGTGAATAAAAGATAAAATAAATGAGAGTACTTGGTAGAGAAGTGCTTGCACGAATTCCGTTTAAATATTTAAATTGTAATGACAAAAATGGACAAAACTTGTTTATCTCTCACTAATAAAGTAGATGACAAATTTTTCTAAAATATTATCGAAAATAAAAAAGGTTGCCCTCATAAACATAACTAATTAACAACAAATAACAAATCCAAATATATAAATTCAAATCTTTAGTACATATAAACTATAGTATATTACAAAATAGAGAATAAAAATAAAATACTTAAATTATTCAAAAAAAACATAAAAATAAAATAAAATTTCAAACATGTTCCAAGCTCTCATATTCTAATATATTAATAAAACATAAATATTATATTGAAATTATTGATTTTGCTAACTCGCCATTGAGTTTATTGAGGTATGTTATTTTCCAAACATGTCTACAAAAATAGAAAATTAAGTGTAAACTATGAATTAAATAAATTAAATTGTAATGATTATATATATATATATATATATATATATATATATATATATGAGTTTGTTCGGTTTTTTTAAGATTTTAATAAATGAAAACCAAACCAACCCAATATTAATCGGTTTTTTATTATGAAGAACCGAGCCAAACCAATAAAACTTAAAAACCGATTTTTCTAGATTGGTTTGGGTTGGGTGGGTGGGTTGGTTTGGTTTTGTATTTTTTTGTTCACCCCTACTTGAGTGTAGTGTTAAAACATGCAAATTTGTTCTTCGTAATATTTTTGCTTATACAAAGGAGGGCGGGGGATGTATGGCTGCTGATGGAGTAAGTGTGATTGATGTACATTATGTTGCAGGCTGTTGGGCTTTGTTTAAGAAAAAATTATATTTATTAATAAATTATGAATGATGTGATATAATATTATTGATAATTATAATCGAATGTATATTCAATAACAAATTATTATGTTGATAAAATTATGATATATAAAAGTCCTCTTGTATAAGTGGGATGTGGGTTCAGAAGGTACCGTCCATCTCTGATTGTAATCTGAATGATCGGCCTCATGTGGCCAATATGATTTCCCTTTATATGGACATTTACACTTTTTGATCAAAAAATATTTTTATAATTAAATATGCCAGCATATTAATGTGGATTCATGCACTAAGTTTTGAACTCTACTCTCTTGCTTAAGTTTGTTTTAGTTCAGACAAAAGTTTAACCATTAAATATTGTTTGCATTTAATTTAATATTTTTGCTTATTTGGTTTTTTTTTCTTTCCTTTTTCTTGTAGGAAATGAACTAAATTTTGATTCTTTACTCTCTTTTTCCCGCTTTAGGATGAAAAAAAAAAATCATGGACAGTTAGGAAAATCAATTAACCATGTTAGGCAGATTATACGGTCAACCCATATGTTATACGGGGTAAGTTAGCGTTAGGGGCATTTCTAATTAAGTTATAAACAAAGATGAAAAGTCAATGAAGCCGTCGACAATATTACGATATATCAAATTTTTACACATTTTGACGTCAAAACATAATATTTATATTTTTTTATCAAAATATCGACAATGTTATTAAATTGTTGCTAATTTTTCGTTAAATTGTCAATAAAATATCACTTTTTGGCCATAATATTTTAGATATTGTGATGCAAACTCATAAACGAATCTTGAAACCCACGAACAACTATGTGCTTGAGAACTCCAAGAGAATGACCAAAGACTCAATAACAAATTGAAATTGATCCCAAAAAATGGATTTTTAGATTAGTTGCAGATATATTGATCCTATGGATATTACACATAACGAATTTAAGTGTAAAGACGCTACAAAGATTGTAAGTTCTTGATAAGTCAGGTGAAAAGAGGAATAAAAGAGGCTAAAAAGCTCTAAACTTTGATATAAAATCATACTATTTCATTATTATTGAATGTCTAAATTGTTTACATAGATTCAATCTTAAATAGGCTAAATAAGGAAAATAAACTTGCTAATAAGATAATTATAAAATTTCAAGAGATAATTGAATACAAAAATATTCCCTAAGATAATTAAATCCTATATCAATAATTATTTGCTGAAAATAAAAGAATAAAACATAGCCCTGGTGGTACTCTTCAAGAAGTAGTCTTATTGCACACAAATTGTCCAGATTCATTTATCCATTTTGTAATTCGTTTTTAAATTTTCTCAATCGGATATCGGATGACAAAGATAAGGTAAAACTACTAACAACTGCGCAGAACAAAATTGGAATGCAAATTTGAAAGCACTATGCCCCCAGTGCACTTTTTATCGTGCCGCAGCATGCACTGTTCTGCTTGACACTCCTTGATGTTTTTTTTTATTGGGTTGTTCGAGTCTTGTAAAATATGCCCAAACACATGCAAATATGCCCATTAAGTGATTCCTTAAATAATAGGCCCAATTAAAATGTGCCTATTTGGTGATGCTCCTTTGTTAAAGAGTTAATTTCTTGGGGGCCTTTAAGGGGTGCCCTAATAAAAAAACCCCCTCCCATGTAGAATACCTACCCCCAAGAGGAAGGCCTTGGGGATACTGAAGGTACAAGGTTATTGGTGTTCGATGGGCTAGGGGGAGAAGAGGACTCGAAGAGGGGAGGCTGGCCCTCGCTCCTCTGTGGGCAGCTCCTCCTTACAGATAGGTAAGGCTTAGGATGCGCTTACCATTAGGGGTCGAAAGACCTGGGAGAACTTGGGGGCCCCAGCCCTAACCCATAGGGGGCCCCATTCATAAGTATTTGCCTTTAAATTTCTCTATTTATTGTTTTTATCTTCGATCAAAAATTATTTATTTTAATTTGAGACAATATTTTTAGCTCTTTTCATATATATATTTTTTTATTTATACATCACTTTCACATTTATTTTACTAATTTACCTATAGTTTTTTTTTCATAATTTAAATTATATTACGTATTGTTGAAGTTTATCCATTTATAATATATTACAATTGCAATCTAATAATTCGTTTAGATTTTAATTAGTCATTCTGCAATATTCTGATTAATTAATTGAATTATTGATTAAATTGAATCATAATTTTATAAATATATGTATTAAAAAAGAAACTAGTTTAAAAATATAAATAATTAAATTTTTTGATATTTTATAAAGTTTTATAAATAAATTTAATAATTTTGATAGAATTTTTATTAGTTTTTTTAAAAAAATTTAAGTCTCAATTTTGGATTGATATCGACATTTAAACATTGGTTATAAATGTGAAAATTTGGGAGTAATTATTTGTAATAATTTTCTTTAATAAATAGGTGAGCTTAAGATTTAATTTATATGGATTGAGAGGTACAAAAAACTGGCCCGAATCCATCTTTCCTTTTACAATTATAACTGCTAAGAATAATATAAAACCAACAATAATCGAGTAATTGACTTAAATAATTTATATTCTAATTAAAAATTATATTTTTTAAAATTAACAATAATAATATTAAAATTGTGAGTTTTGATTATATTAAAATTAGATAAATTACAAAAATATTTTAACTGTACAATACTAATAGTATATAAACTGTGTTACATACTCATTTAACATGTATGTAAACTGTGTTACATACCAATGTGGTAGTATGTAAATAAATTTACATACCAATATAACAGTTTACATAGTATGCAATATATAAATTGAGTTTACATACCAATGTGATAGTATGTAATATAGTTTATATAGTATGTAAATGAATTTACGAAGTTTACATAGTATGTAAATTGAGTTTACATACCAATGTGGTAGTATATATATGGGTTTACATTCCAATGTTGCAGTATGTAAATGGGTTTACATATGAATGGATTAAAGAAAGAGATTAGCTCCCTGTTAGACAAAACGTGCACAAAATCATCCACCAGTGAGTTAGAGGTTGATCCAAAGACTATATCATCCACATAGATTTGGGCAATAAAGATATCATTAGCACGTCTTTTAACAAAAAAGATCTTGTCAACTGCCGCTTGAACAAATTCATTTTTTAAAAATAGTTGGTAAGTCTCTCATACCAGGCTCTAGGGGCCTGTTTCAAACCATAGAGTGCTTTGTTGAGTTTATAAACATGATTTGGGAATTTGGGGTCAACAAAACGTTTCGGTTGTTCGACAAACACTTCTTCATTTAAAAACCCATTTAGAAAGACAGACTTAACATCCATTTGATAGAGTTTGAATTTCATGAAACAGGCAATTGCAAGCAAAATCCTAATTGACTCTAATCTAGCTACATGTGCAAATATTTCATCAAAGTCAACTCCTTCTACTTTAGTGTAGCCTTGAGCTACCAATCTAGCCTTATTGCTAACAACAATGTCATGCTCATCAGATTTGTTTTTAAATACCCATTTTGTTCCTATAATATTTTAATCTTTAAGCTTCGGTACTAATTCCCACACATTATTTCTAACAAATTGAGATAGTTCATCATGCATATCATTTATCTAATATTCATTCTTAAGAGCCTCATTTACATTTTTTGGTTCAAATTGAGAGATATAGCATAGGTGACTTATTTATTTGTCGACTCCTTGTTACCATGCTTGCCTCAAGATCTCCAATTATGTTCTTAAGAGGATGATTTTTTGATGTGCGTGTTTTTTTGTTTTCTTTCTTCTCCTCTTTTTCTTTAAATTCCTCATCCTTTGTTTTATTAATGTCACTCAAAAATGTAGTTTCAAAGTCTCCAACATTTCCTTCATCAGTAAATTCATCAGTTGTAACCTGTTTACCTACATCATCTACAACTATGTTTATGGATTCCATTATAACGTTAGTTCTACAGTTATAGACTTTGAAGGCCCTACTATTTAAGGAATATCCTACAAAAATACCTTCATCACTTCTGAGATCAAACTTAACCAATTATTCTCGATCTCTAAGAATGTAACACTTACTATCAAAGATATGCGTGTATTTAAATTTTGGTTTCTTACCTCTCCATATTTCACAGGATGTTTGGCTCGTACCTGGACGGAGATAAACACGATTTATAATGTGACATGCAGTACTTATAACCTTAGCCCAAAATCTTTTGAGAACTTCTCTTGCTTGTAGCATTACTCTAGCCATCTCTTGAAGTATTATATTCTTTCTTTCTACTACTCCTTGTTGTGGTGTGATAGTGTAGAGAACTCATGAGAGATGCTATGTTATTTGCAAAAATCAACATACTTGGAGTTTTCAAATTCTTTGCCATGATTTGTTCTTAGTCTTTTGATGGTTACAATTTTACTACCTGCTTCAACCTGCACTCTTGTACAAAAAGAAATGAAAGAAACAAAAGCATTTGATTTTTCTCTAAGAAAATCTACCCAAGTATAACGAGAGAAATCATCTACTATTACTACAATATATTTCTTACCTCCAATGCTCTCGGTTCTCATAGGACCCATCAGGTCAATATGTAACAATTCAAGTGCTCTACTTGTATTGATGCTATTAAATTTCTTATGAGCGATCTGAGTTTGCTTACCCATTTGACATGGCCCGTCTTTTGATGGTTACAATTTTACTACCTGCTTCAACCTGCACTCTTGTACAAAAAGAAATGAAAGAAACAAAAGCATCTGATTTTTATCTAAGAAAATCTACCCAAATATAACGAGAGAAATAATCTACTATTACTACAATATATTTCTTACCTCCAATGCTCTCGGTTCTCATAGGACCCTTCAGGTCAATATGTAACAATTCAAGTGCTCTACTTGTATTGATGCTATTAATCTTCTTATAAGCGATCCGAGTTTGCTTATCCATTTGACATGGCCCGCATACAGTAGTTTCAACTTTGAAGAGAATGGGTAAACCACGCACAATCTTATTCTTGCTTATTTTAGTGATATCTTTAAAGTTCATGTGTCCTAACTTTTCGTGCCACAAGGTGATTGAATCATTTCTAGATAAGTTACATTTTATTGTGGATAGTGTGTCTATGCAGTAGCAGTTGTCATGTGACCTAGTTCCCTTAAACATGCATTTTACCATTTTATCAGTCACTATACAACAATCGTTAGTAAATTGTACGTGAAAATTACTTCACATATTTCACTTATACTAATTAAATTGACTTGAAGTCCTTCTACATATAGTACCTCATTAAGTTCTGGAACTCCATCTATTTGAATCGAACCTTTTCCAATAATTTTTGATTTTTTACCATCTCTAAAGGTGACCATTCCTTCATTATATTCTTCAAAGGTTTTAAAAATGGAGCGATCCCCATCTTGTGTCTAGAACATCCACTATCAAAATACTAGGCGGTATTTGATTTAGACTTAAAAGTTACGTGGGCCATAAAGCAGTGTAATTCGGACTTCTTGACCCATCCCCTTTTAGTTTTGGAAATATCAGTTGGAAGGGATTTAAAAGTTGGAACTACAGATTTTTCATATTATTTCATTTGTTTTTTTCTAGAGAAGGTAAAATTATTTTTTTGACGTGTACTAGGAATATGTGCATTCACGACAGATCGATGGTTATAGAGAAATCTACACCTAGGTCTAATGTGTCCTTTCCTACCACAATGGTGACAGATTGGAATAAACAGATTCTGTTCAGAGTGGATGATGCGAACCAAGAAATTCGAATCTTACAAAAGAAACGATTTCAGATTTCACACAATCTAAGCATTAAAATCCCTAGAGAAAACCATAATTTTGGGATGCAAGAACTTACCTTAATACATGGATATTACGCACCACGCAACAAGACGAGAGAAACGCCACAAAGGTTTGCAAATCCTTTGATAAGTTTGGGTTGTAAGAACATGGAGCTTTGGAGCTCTCAAATTTGATTTTCAAATCAAAATTTATATTAATGAACAAAAGTTACAAAAAGCTGCTACAAATGGTCCTTATATAGTGTACAACAAACCCTAAGTGAAGATTAAATCCCAACCATTGATTTTAATCCAATGGTGGTGAATACATGAAAAATATCTATCCATGCCACGGCGGATAAATTATTGTGCCACGGCGCGACTCCTTTGTGGACTTCTCGGAGAAAAACAGAAACTTCTGTGCCGCGGCGGGAAAATACTCATGCCGCGGTGCGCCTACTAAAACAATTCTGTGCGCACATTTGCTAGCGCTCGCGCGCGCGCCTGTCGATCATCTCCTACCAAACAGAACGTCTTGTGCCGCGGCGCCCCAAATCTATGCCGCGGCGCGTTTCCATTTCAAAATTGCCCATCCAAAATAGAAAGTTGCTCACCGCGGTGGCTATAATTCCATACCATGGCGCAGAGCTTCTTCTCCAAATTCTGCCCTTAGCACGATGCTTGGCCTCTCACAAGCTATATCTTCTTTCCTTATCATCCCTTGATCTTGTGTCAACTCTTGAATAAGCCCATTCAAAGCTTTTTGGAGTTGTTTGGCCTTCAATCTCGTGATTGGTCCGTTCGGGATTTGTAGTGGCTGAAGCGGCAAATTATTCGTGTCATTCCCCCTCTCTTGAAAAGGATTCGACCTCGAATCTACATCTGCATTATCAAAAAGAGAAAGGTCAGAAACATTAAAAGATGCGCTAACATTATACTCACCTGGGAGGTCTAATTTGTAGGCATTGTCGTTAATCCGTTCGAGAACTTGAAACGGTCCGTCCCCTCTTAGTTGTAGCTTTGATCTACGCTTGTCAGGAAACCGCTCTTTTCTCATATGTAACCAGACCCAATCGCCGGGTTCAAAAATGACTCTTCGTCGCCCCTTGTTTGCCTTGGAAGCATATTCTCTATTCTTTTTTTCAATACGTTCAGAAATGCTTTCATGCAGTCTTTTTACCATTTCAGCCTTCTTAGTACCTTCAAGGTTAGTTCTTTCTGAAACAGGTAAAGGCAACAAATCCATAGGAGTAAGTGGATTAAAACCATAAACAATTTCAAATGGTGAATGATCAGTGGTTGAATGCGCACTCCTATTATAAGCAAATTCAATAAAGGGGAGACAATCTTCCCAACTTTTCAAGTTCCTTTGTTTGACCGTACGTAATAAAGTAGATAAGGTCCGATTGACTACTTCCGTTTGGCCATCAGTTTGGGGATGACAAGTTGTAGAAAATAAAAGTTTTGTCCCCAACTTAGCCCACAAAGTTTTCCAAAAATAGCTAAGGAATTTAACATCCCTATCAGAAACAATACTTTTTGGAACTCCATGGAGTCAAACAATTTCCTTGAAAAATAAGTTTGCTACATTAGTTGCATCGTCGGTTTTGTGACACGCAATGAAATGTGCCATTTTTGAAAACCTATCTACAACTACAAAAATGGAGTCTCTACCTCCTTTGGACCTAGGCAAACCCAAAATAAAGTCCATAGAAATATCCACCCAAGGTGAACTAGGCACCGGTAAGGGTGTATATAGTCCTTGTGGTAAGACTTTGGACTTTGCTCGCCTGCAAGTGATGCATCTAGAGCACAAACGCTCTACATCACGCCTCATTTTTGGCCAGAAGAAATGTTCAAGCAGAACATCTAAGGTCTTTTTAACACCGAAGTGTCCCATAAGACCTCCTCCATGGGCCTCTTTCACTAACAGTTCTCGCATAGAACAGTTGGGTATGCACAAATGATTTTCTTTAAACAAATACCCATCTAACTTGTAAAACTTTCCAAAAGCAGTTTTAAAACATGCATTAAAAATGACAGAAAAATCATCATCATCAGCATACATCTCTTTTATGTACTCAAATCCTAACAACCTAGCATTCAAAATAGAAAGCAGAGTATACCTTCGAGATAATGCATCAGCAACAATATTTTCTTTACCTCGCTTATATTGAATAACATAAGGGAAGGTTTCGATGAATTCCATCCACTTTGCATGTCGTCGGTTCAATTTCCTCTGGCACTTCAGATGCTTCAAGGATTCGTGATCTATATGGATGACGAACTCTTTTGGCCAAAGGTAATACTGCCATGTCTCTAGAGTTCTAACCAATGCGTAGAGCTCTTTGTCGTACGTTGGGTAATTCATGGTTGCACCACCAAGCTTCTCACTGAAAAAGGCAACTGGTCGTTTTTCCTGCATCAAAACAGCACCTATGCCTACACCTGAAGCATCACATTCAACTTCAAATGTTTTAGTAAAATCAGGCAAAGATAATACAGGTGCAGAAATCAACTTATCCTTTAACAGATTGAACGCTTTCTCTTGTTCATCACCCCATTTGAATCCAACAGTTTTCTTTATGACCTCAGTTAAAGGAGCAACTAGTGTACTAAAATCCTTAACAAACCTGCGGTAAAAACTAGCTAAACCATGAAAACTACGAACATCAGTAACAGACTTAGGCGAGGGCCAATCCCTAATAGCCTTTAACTTCTCACAGTCAGCTTCTATTCCTTTAGAGCTAATAACAAATCCAAAAAAGACTAACTTTTCCATGCAAAAGTAACACTTTTTCATATTAGCATAAAGTTTTTCCGTTTTTAGCAGTTTAAGCACTAACCGTAAATGTAATACATGCTCTTCTAAGTTTTTACTATAAATGAGGATATCATCAAAGTAAACAAGTACAAATTTTCCAATGTAAGTACGCAATACATGGTTCATAAGCCTCATAAAGGTACTAGGGGCGTTAGATAGCCCAAATGGCATGACTAACCATTCATATAGTCCATATTTAGTTTTGAAAGCAGTTTTCCATTCATCACCCTCTTTCATTCTAATTTGATGATAACCACTTTTCAAATCAATTTTAGAAAATATGCAAGCACCATGTAATTCATCAAGCATGTCATCTAACCTAGGAATAAGATGTCGATACTTTACCGTAATATTGTTGATTGCCCGACAATCAACGCACATTCGGTTGGTTCCATCCTTCTTAGGTACAACTAACACTGGTACCGCACATGGGCTTAAACTCTCCCTCACTTGTCCCTTGGACAAGAATTCTTCAACTTGTCGTTGAATCTCCTTGGTGTCCTCTAGGTTAGTTCTATAGGCGGGTTGGTTTGGAAGTGACGCACCAAGCACAAAATCAATTTGGTGCTCGATTCCCGGATTGGTGGTAATCCATCTGGAATCTCATCTGGAAATACATCTTCAAATTCCTGTAACAAGGAAACAGTGGCACTTGGCAAAGTTTTGTCAAGCTCGTTAGAAGAAAAATGGACTTCCTTGTACAAAAGTACAAGTATAGGTCAGTTTGCCAAAATGGCTCTTTTTAAATCATGCTCCCTCCCATAAAAACTTGCTTTGCTTTCCTCCACTTCCCTTTTTACTTCCTTTCCCTTTTCCTTACTCATCCGCACTTGCTCCTCAAAAACTTGTTTTGGGGTCAAAGGTAAGAGAGTGAACTTTTTCCCCTCCTTCTCAAACGAGTACTTATTCTTGAATCCATCATGAATGACTCTCCTATCATATTGCCAAGGCCTCCCTAGCAATATATGTCCGGCTTGCATAGGCACAACGTCACACATAACTTCGTCCTTATATTTCCCAATGGAGAAGGACACCAAAACTTGTTGATCAACCTTTACTACCCCAGTTTCATTCAACCATTGTAATTTGTAGGGCTTCGGGTGTTTGATTGTGGCCAACCCTATTTTTCCAACTAAGGTAGTGCTAGCAACATTAGTGCAACTTCCCCCATCAATGATCACATTGCACACCTTTCCACTCACATGACACTTGGTGTGAAAGATGTTCTCTCTTTGTTGATCCATACCCTCATCTTTAAGTTGAACGCTTAAAGTTCTTCTTATCATAAGAGCCTCTCCTTCAATAGGCCCTACTTCCTCATCACTAGCTTCTTCTAGTGATGACATCTCCTCATTCTCACTCTCATCATCCGTTCCAACTTCTCCAATATCTTTAACAATCATGACTCTCTTGTTTGGATAATGGGATGCATAGTGACCCCTACCAAGACAACGAAAACATTTAATGTCACGATTACGAGTTGGGTTCTCGAGTATACCTTTATCTCTACTAGACTCAATTTCTTTGCCCTTGTTTGAGTCAAACCTTGGCTTAGAGCTAGTTCCCTCTTCCTTCTTCCAATTTGCTTTCCAAGGTGTAGTGGGATTCGGTTTTTGCGTTGTAGTACTTGTTTTTGGTGGTAATGACCGTACACTCCTTTTTCTTAGCTGCCTCTCCACCTTGATTGCCATGTGTACCATATCTTCTAACTCCACGTAGTGATGAAGTTCAACAACATTGGCAATTTCTGGATTCAAACCACTCACAAATCGAGCCATGGTGGCTTCTCTATCCTCCTCTACATTTGCCCTAACCATAGTCACCTCCATCTCCTTATAATAATCATCAACCGATCTATATCCTTGGTTGAGTCTTTGCAACCTTTGATAGAGTTCCCTATAGTAGTGACTAGGGATGAAGCGCTTCCTCATGATAGCTTTCATTTCCTCCCAACTATCAATCGGCCTTTCTCCATTTCTTCTCCGTCCTACGATTAATTGATCCCACTAATTTAAAGCATAATTAGTGAATTCAATTACAACCAGTTTTACCTTCTTTTCATCGGAGTAGTTGTGGCACTCAAAGATGTGCTCCACTTTCTTCTCCCACTCCAAGTAGAGTTCCGGGTTGTTCTTCCCTTGAAAGGATGGCATCTTCATCTTGATGCTACCCAAACTTCTGTCTACACCATCATTAGGCCTTTGCGGGGGTCTCCAATTACCTCCTCTTCCATGCCTTCCTCCCCTATGCCCATGTCTACCTCCCATGGGTATCCTTCCTTCCTCATCTTCAAATCCTCTTTCATTACTATCCTCATCCAACTCTTCCTCAACTTCGACTCGCCTATTAGGCCTTCCTACATTAGGAGCGACTTATGGTGCCTCTTGCCTTAAGTTGGTGATAGTTGCGTCTTGTCGTTCCATATGCTCGTTCATATTAACCATGACGACATTCATCCGTTCCATGAATTGTTGTAGCGCCCTCATCATAAACGCTGTATCGGGCCTTTCCTCAGAGTTATTCCTGTCAGACATGCTTCACAACAACTACAACGAGCAAACGATTAGCAATTAACAAAAACAGAACTTTCACTCGTTACCTCACGTGTTTAAGTCTCGAATTTGATCGCTCAAGCGCTCGTAGCTCTTAGCAATCCAAACCGTCCGGGTTTTTCAAACAATTGTAGAATTTCACACTCATCAAGTGTAGTTTGCAATATCCAAATGTAAGGAACAAAAGAAACTAACTCAATGTGTTTTAGAAATGCTAACTCTATGATTTGGAACTAATTTGGAAACATGATTCACTCAAGAAAAGTTAATCAAACGAACACGAAATAAGACATTAAATTTCAAACGACGCTTTAACGACAATGTCGTAGGATTTCTTAAAAATCAATATATCTCTCTCTGTTTTTTTTTATATATATATAAATATTTTTTTTAAGATATTTTCTCAAGATATTCTCACGAGATATTTTCGTGAGATATTTTCTCAGCCTTTTTTTTTTTTTTTTTAACTAAGAGATATTCAATTCAGAAATCATTAAATAATTTCCAAAAGAAATTTACGAGCAAAGACACGAAAATGATGAGAATACCCAAAATCACAACCAATCTTTGGGAAAGTTTTTTTCAAATGAAATTTTCACCAAATCAGCCCAGAAATTTCAAGGAAACAACAACACAACTTGAAAATTTCAATCACAAATAGGAAATCCAGAGAAACAACAAAGAACAAACAGGAATTGATAGAAACACAACAGAAAATGAAGAACAATGCAGAGAACAATGAAGAACACAGTTTTTCTTCCAGAATTTTTTTTATATGATACGAAATTGAAAAAAATAAAAATAGGAAATCTGATAATCACAACCAAGAGCTTTGATACCAAATGATGCGAACCAAGAAGTTCGAATCTTACGAAAGAAACGATTTCAGATTTCACACAATCTAAGCATTCAAATCCCTAGAGAAAACCATAATTTTGGGATGCAAGAACTCACCTTAATACATGGATATTATGCACCACGTAATAAGACGAGAGAAATGCCACAAAGGTTTGCAAATCCTTTGATAAGTTTGGGTTGGAAGAACATGGAGCTTTGGAGCTCTCAAATTTGATTTTCAAATCAAAATTTATATTAATGAACAAAAGTTACAAAAAGCTGCTACAAATGGTCCTTATATAGTGTACAACAAACCCTAAGTGAAGATTAAATCCCAACCATTGATTTTAATCCAATGGTGGTGAATACATGAAAAATATCTATCCATGCCGCAGCGGATAAATTATTGTGCCGCGGCGTGCCTCCTTTGTGGACTTCTAGGAGAAAAACAAAAACTTCTGTGTCGCAGCGGGAAAATACTCATGCCGCGGCGCGCCTACTAAAACAATTCTGTGCGCACATCTGCCAGCGCCCGCGCGCGCGCTTGTCGATCATCTCTTACCAAACAGAACGTCTTGTGCCGCGGTGCCCCAAATCTATGCCGCGGCGCGTTTCCATTTCAAAATTGGCCATCCAAAACAGAAAGTTGCTCGTCGCGGCGGCTATAATTCCATGCCGCGGCGTAGAGCTTCTTCTCCAAATTCTGCCCTTAGCACGATGCTTAGCCTCTCACAAGCTATATCTTCTTTCCTTATCATCCCTTGATCTTGTGTCAACTCTTGAATAAGCCCATTCAAAGCTTCTTGGAGTTGTTTGGCCTTCAATCTCGTGATTGGTCCGTTCGAGATTTGTAGTGGCTGAAGCGGCAAATTATTCGTGTCAGTGGAGAGATGCATAATTTACCTTTCTTGCTTGAGGGACAATGGATTTAACAAATAGAGATTTCGATGATGAAGGTGTAGAGTGTTCAGCTACATATCCAAGGCCTCTCTTATCTCCATATGGCTTACCATAGTCTAAGATTTTGTTCAATTTTTTCAGCACCTATGGTTAAGTTTTTCACAGTTTCTTTAGCAGTACTAAGTTCTTGCTTAAGTTTGTCGTTCTCCTACTTTGTTCCTGTAAGACTCAGATTTAAAGAATTAATATGTTCTAATAATTTCTTCTTATTTTTCTCTAAGCTAGAGAAGTGTTTCTCATGATAATTTATTATATCATTGAGCTTAATTACTTCAATATGTAATTTATCTTTTTCCTTTTTAGCACCTAAAGAATCCATGAATAATTTATCAAAACTTGAAACATTAAATTTAGGTAGTAAAGAAGTAGAATCTACTCCCTCATTATCTTCATCTGAACTAAAGTCTGAATCATTATCTTTAGTCGCTATGAAGGCTCGATAGTTGGTGTCACCATCTTCTAAGTCACTTGGATTATCCTCCTCACTCTCTGTGTCACTGAGTGTAGCATTGAAGGCTCTTCCAACCTTTTTTTTTGTTTGCACAATTTGCAGAAATATGTCCAAAACTATTGCAAGTATAACATTAAGGAGTAGTAGGTTTAGATTTCTTACCTTCGGTGTTGAAGGCTTTAGATTCTCTGATTTTTTCGTCTCTAAAACGACTTGATTGTCCTTTCCCAGATTGATTGTCTTGTTTACTCTTTTTCTTGAGAAATTTATTGAATTTTTGTGCTAACATGATTAGTGATTCATCATTCATGTCATCATCACTATCAGAGGATTCCTTTTTTGTACTTTTGAAGGCTATGCTCTTGTTCTTTCTTGGTTGTTCAAGGGATAGTTTATAAATTTGTATTGACCCGACTAACTCATCCAGCTTTAATGTATCAACATTTTTGTTCTCCCTTATTGTTGTTACCTTCATCCTTAATTGTTCTGTTAGAGAACTAAGAAGTTTTCAGACTAGCTTTTCCTATTCAATTTTCTTCTCCAAGATTCGAACAAGCATTAAAAATATCATAGAATCTAGCAAAGAATTCATTAAAGGTCTCACTTTCTCCCATTTTGAGAGATTCAAATTGAGTGGTGAGCATTCTTAGTTTTGGTTGTTTCACCTGGGAGGTACCCTTGTGTGCTAACACGAGAGCATCCCAAGCACTCTTAGCAGATTCACAATTTGAAATGCGACAGAACTCATCCATTGATACTACAGCAAAAATTGAGTTTTGACCTTTTTGATTTGATCCACTAAGGATGCTTTTTTCAGGGGTCCACTCCTTTCTTTTCTTTATGGTTGTTACACCATCTTTCGTTACCTAAGGTGGTTCCCAACCATCAAGAATAGAGTCCCAAACTTTTTCATCTTGTCTGAGAAAAGCTTGCATGCGAGCTTTCCTGTAAGGGTAATTATACCCATCACAGAGCGGGGGTCTAATAGATGACCCACCTTCATTCATTTGGTCCATATGTGTGTTTATGAATAGAATCACTAAGTGTGTCTAATGTATGCTCTGATACCAATTGAAAGTTCTAAGTTATGGACATAATAAGCTTAAAGGGGTGGTGAATAGTTTATTGTAACAATTATGACTAATTTTAATTTTTAAACTAATTACAGCGGCCAGACATGCAGTTACGGAATAATTGCAAAAATAAAGAAAAGATGACACGCAAATTTTTAAGTGGAAACAACCTAGGTCAACACGACCTAATAGTAAAACCACCGAGACCACCTAACCTGTCCACTATGAAAAAATAAATGTTCAAGTACATGAGGTCTTAGACCACCCTTACAGTGATAAAGCCCTTGTGTACTCTACTTACGAGTCGTCGCTCTTTTCTTCAAAGTCTCCTTAAGGTAGGTGAATTGATCTGGACCAACGTTTCGAACAACTCTTCTCAAGCTCTCGAACACGTTCACAGAACAACCTGAAAGGTTAACACAAATAACATAAGTGCAATGCGTGTTATAGAGGGACTAATGCAATGAACAGTCCTTTCAAATGCTTCAGTCAGATAATCATATGAAAGTAGAAGCAAATTAAAAATCTAAAACAAATATGGTTTAAGCATAGATCTGTATTCAATAATTCACGATATATTACATAGGCTCAAATCTAACGTAATCATGCAAATATAAAAGATCAAAGATCAATAGATAAAGCAGGCATGAAATAGCATAGATGTAAAATATAGAGAGATGAATCTAAGCCTAGCACATGAATCAAAAAATTAGCAAGTTAGTAAATCAAGAGAATAGACTTCTATTTATATGCAAACAATGATTTATTGTATTGTCTTCTGAAAACCTGATAGAAAAATGTCACTTGCTGATGTGTCAAAATTTAATAGGCAATTGAGGACTGATTACGGTTAAAATTCGCGTATAAAAACCTAGTTGTTGGAGGTGGGATCGATCCAGATCAAAAAAAGGCTGCCCATTCAATTTTATGCAGCGAGGGGAGGATCTGTATGGGATTGTTTAGGAATCGATCTGTACTTGGATCGATCCGCCTCAAGGGGGGATCAATCCATCTATTTAAAAAGGCTTATAAAAGTCATTCAAAATTTCATAAATTAGTCAAACAAAAGCCTATATGTAATGCACTTAGATATGAATGCAAGTTACCTGAATATTTGTCATTGAAGTGTTGTAACTACTATAAGAGCTATGATATCTCGATACTTGTTGGGAGGAGTCTTAATGACTAAAACATTACAACATGAAAATTATGTCCGCGAAACTGCCAATACTCATGGACCTCACATAGTGTATGTCAAGTACTGGAACTCTTTAACAAGAATATGAAACTACTTGAAGCAGCATGGATACACTATTTCAATTTGATATCTCCATGGCTACACTACCTAATGATACACCTAATCATCTTGTTCTCAAAGTTTCTGCCACTTAATTGTATGTGTGTGGATGATTTTTTTTATTATATTTAAGTTTCTAAATCTCATTCAATAAGTAGGGAGACAAAGGATCACCCTATCGAAGACCTCTTAAAGGCTTGAATAATCCAAATTTTGATCCATTCAACGAAATTGAATAAGAAAATGTTGATAAACATTGTTTGATTAGATGACAGAACTAGCTAGAAAATCCCAATCTACTTGTGACTTGAAGTATCAATTCCCACTCTATTTTATCGTATGCCTTATTCATGTCAGTATTTAAACCAGGCAAAGCACCTTTCCCTTTCTTCTTTTTCATTGTGTGCAAAACCATATGAGCTATGATGGTATTCTCTGCAATTTATCCAATACTATTCTAATTCTCCCTAATAAAATTTTGGTGATAATCTTATATGATACATTACACAACTTATGGGTCTGTACTGAGTGATGAAATTGGTGAAGATTTTTTTTTAAGAATTATCATAGTTGCATTAATTTTAGTATTCATAATACCTGTGTTGAAAAAATCATGCACAAAATTAATTATTTCGATGCCCACTATGCTCCAATGTCTTTTGTAAAAGACTACTGCTGGCATACTGTTAGGTCTTGGTGACTTCAAGTTCTAAATTTCCCATAGAGCTTGTTTTATTTCATTTGGATATGGAATTTTACATAACTCCATATTTTCATGGTGATCAATGTAGAGACCATAAGATAGAAGAATCAGCTAGTGATATTGTAGATAATATATTAAAAAAGAATCCAACAATATGATTTCCAATATCATTCCTCTCATGTAACCATCTACCATGATTATCTTGTATAGAACTAATCAAATTCTACTTCCTTCTGTACACAGTTGACAGATGGAAAAATTTGAACTTCTTTGTTTCTCTCTTGTACTGTTTTGTGAACCTATTAATTAGCTTTGGTTCCGTGAATCTTTGAAATTACTTAGCATTGAATGTCTTTCAAGTACTATTTTCTGACAAAAAAAAGAGCACAAGAAGAAGAAGAGAGTTTGTTCTGATTATGCAGATCCAAAAAACCTAGTTTGGTAATATTTATGGCTTGTTTGATAACGATTTTGATTTTTGATTTTTGATTTTTTTTTCAAGTGATTTTTTAATCAAGTATGTTTGAAAACGATTTTTGATTTTGATTTTTACATTTTTAAGGAATCAGTACCAAACTATGGGGTGATTCATAAATCTTAAAAAAAAAAAAATTCAATCAGATTTATGATGTATGATTTTTTTTCATTTTAATCAAATATTTTTTTGTAGAAAGTAAATAAAGTCTTATAACTTTTGTATGATTAAGTATTAGAATAAAATGATTAAAAACTTGAAATTTATAAAAAAAAAAAAAAAAAATTTCTTTATTTTTAAATTTTTTTGAGAAAAATCAAAAAATAGAAATAATTACCAAACAATGTGGAGGTCATTTTTGATTTTTTTAATTAAAAATCACTAAATAGAAATTGTTATCAAACACATTTGCGGTTATTTTTATAAAAAAATTTGAAATTACAAAATTAATTATTTAATCATAAATCATAAATCAAAATTGTTATCAAATATGCCATTAACTTTTTCTTCTGTTTTCGAAATAACTATGAAAAATGAATTCAATACAAATTGTGTTTAATGATGTTGATGATGGTCCCATTAGACAACACAATATGGTCAATAACGATGTTATATTAGTTTCAATGAAGGGGTTTTGCTTTCTGTTGAGAAAATAAATTTGATATCTAAGGAAGCATGACATGTCTTTATTGTAAATTTTTTTTTTTTGTGTGGGTACTATATTGCTAACTGAGGGGTACTAAAAGGTTTTGGTAAAACAATGGATCTTAGATTGTTTGATTCAGGGTTGTTCTTTCTTGTGTGTCCAACTAGAAAGGTTTATGCAATACCGATGAAGTCATAGCTAGTCTATAACTTTTGAATTAAAGCTATGTGGTATTGGTATGTTTTGTACCTGTTTTTTTTTAAAGAATTTTTATTTCTTTTGGAGCTTTTGTTACTGCAGGTTTGTGCAGTTAAGGCGAGAGAAAAAATGGCACGTAGGAGGTACTTGGTTACTTACTGGTAGTGTTAGAGGGCATATGGCTAATGATATTTGAGTAGTGTGAAGGATAACTCAGTTTGGAGTTGTTGTCTTAGTTTGCACCTAGTTTGGATGAGTCTTTGGTATGGGATGTTTAAGGGGAAAAGCACTTGAATCGTAAAAATATATATAACCAATAACACTTAAAGCAAGCATTTTTTTTTTTTTTTAATTCCAGTAAACTAATTCTTTTTTTGTTATCTAAAAATTTAGATAGAGAACAATACGACGAATTCAACAAGTAAGAAAATTAAAAGTTAAAATATACATTATAAATGAAAAAATTTTATATTTAATTTTGTTCTATGTCTTTAATTGATTCATTTTGCCTCGTTATTGTTTAATTTTCAAGTCAATAAGCTGATTATAATATGTAAAATATACTTAATATTTTTACTATTCATTAACCAAATTACTGCAATTAATATTCTATAAGATGTACAGAAATTGAGATAACAATATATAAGTCGTGCAAAAACAAAAATAAGAAGTCTTGGATATAGAACTGCTACTATGTTCCCATTTATTTTATTATTGAAATATATGATTCCAAAACTTTAATTATTATATATTTATAATTTAATGACATATTCACTTATAGCTAATAAAAAAAATGAGAGTAATAATAAATCTTATGAAATTCAATAATACTTATAAATAACTTATATATATATATATATATATATATATATATTATTCTTTTTTTTCTTTCTCATTTATAATATATAATTTTTTAGAGTGCATGCTTCTGACATATTCTATAAGATGTACAAAAATTGAGATAACAATATATAAGTCATGCATAAACAAAAATAAGAAGCCCTAGATATAGAACTGCTATTATGTTCTCATTTATTTTGTTGTTGAAATATATGATTCCAAAACTTTAATTATTATATATTTATAATTTAATGACATATTCACTTACAGTTAATACAAAAATGAGAGTAATAATAATGTATGGTGGGGAGTGAATTTATCGAGATGGTAAAGGTCATTATATAAATGAAAAACCAAATGGCTTGTATATAGAAGAGAATATTGAATTCGTACAATTGAAAAAATATATTTGTGAATTGTTTAAAACAGAAGGAGACATCAATATCAAGATGATTACCCCCAGATTGAGTCTTGCTTTAAATATAGAAGACAATAATGATTTGAATTCTTCATCAATTAGAAATTAGACAAAAAGATAAAGGAGGTACATATACTATATGTGACACATCAACAAGACAAAGGAAAAGCACAGGATGTCATCAGTCTGGAATCAAACTCCACCAATGTACAGCAACAGACAACTACTGAAATGGAGAATGAAAATGAGATTGACTTTGAATAGTAAAGAAAGTGATGGAGAAGTATATAATGGTAAAGTATACAAAAGTAAAGACCAATTTCAAAGTTTGCAATTAAGGGTCGTTTTCATTTTAGTACAAGCAACTCAAACAAGAAAACAATAAGATTAGTTTACAAAGATAAACGATGTCATTGGAAGCTAATAGCAAACAAATTTGGAGAATCTGCAGCATTTAAAATTAGAACATACATTTCAGATCATACTTGCTCTCAATTCTACAAAGATCAATGTTACAAGCATGCTACATATAAGAACATTGCCGATGACATCAAAAATGTATTTAGAGATATTGGAAGACAAATAAGGCCAAAGAACATAATGAGTGACATAAGAAACACAACGAGTGTTAAAATAACATATAAAAAAGCTGTAAGAGCAAAGAGACAAACACTCAAAAATTGTAAGAGGTGATCCCACGGAATCATACAGCAAACTACCAAGTTTCGTTTGCTTGAAACACGGAATCAAGGTAGATACACTGAGATAAAAAGAAACTCAGATTCTACATTTAAGTATGCATTTATGGGTATTGGAGCAAGCATAGGTGGGTTTAGAAAATGCATAAGACCTGTTTTGGTGGTTGATGAAACTTTCCTCAAAGAGAAGCATGGAGGAGTATTGCTAGTAGTAGTAACTAAAGATGGAAATAATCAAGTACAAACATTCTTCTTATCCTACAAATATAGGTTCAAATTATTGTCCTTATTGTCCTTTTCCTATTCAGTAATGATATAAACATTATTAATATAAGTCAAAATGATAATTATTTTCATTTGTTAAATATTAGATCGTTTAGAAGTTCTTATTGTATTAATTATTTTCATATCTTTGCATGCTATAATTCAAATCAAATTCTAACATAATATAGATAAAACTAAAAAAAAAAGAGTTCTTTCTAATTTTTTTTTATGATTCATTTGTCATTTATCTGATTTTTTTGAATATCTTTTGTCATGTAAAAATATGCATCATTTTAGATAATCGGCAGAATTTTCGTTATGCAAAGGGTTTAATGCATGTAAGAAGTTAATTACATTTAGTAATATTACTTACCATTACATAATTATCATGTTGCATTTGGTATTCTAGATAGTGAAACAACAAAGGTTGAGCTTACCATTACAGATCTACCTACCTATATTAATGACTTATATTGAGTTTAGATATAATATCACATACAACACTTTTTTAGTATTATGGTGATTGATTTTAGACAATGAACATACTGTTTATGTGCTCGTTCCTTATAACGACAATTATTTTTGTCAAACTTTTTTTAGACATCAACTACTTTAGAATCATTATCATTGGCATGTGCTGAATTTCATCGAGTGTATGTCGTTATCTATATATGTGAGCCTTAAATATTGGGCTTCTAGATTTATTAATCCCTGTACAAAATAAAAGTTTGATTTAATAATATTAGTTACCATTACAAATTTATCCTGTTGTATTTGGTATTGTGGATATTAAAACAACATACGCATAGAAGTGATTCTTTAGAAGGTTAAAGATGGTAATTGGAGAAAAAGAAGACCTTGTAATCATTTCAGACATAAATAATGCTACAAAGTCTACAGTGAGAATAGTGCAAGAAAGCAAAATTTGTAATCGGGAAGATGCTACCCATTGCTTTTGCTATTATTATATCAAGCAAAATTTGTCTAAAATTTTACAATCAACTTGTCAACAAGTATTTCAAGAAGGTGGCATATGCATATACAGGTGTTAAATTCCAACAAAATATAACAATAATTGAACAAGAAAGCAAGAGAGCATTCAACTACTTGAAACAAGCATGTTATGAATCTTGGGCAAGATCAAAGTGTAAAGGTTCAAAATCAAGGTATGGCATTATGACTTCCAATAATGAAAAACAAATTAATGCTATATTGAGAAGTGCAAAAGACACTCCAGTATCATACTTGTTAGAAGAGATAAGGGCAAAGACACAAGAATGGTTTGCTACTAGAAGAGTTGCTGCATCACAGATAGGACTCCTTACAGATTGGGCACAATTAAAAATTACAAAGAGAACTTTGAAATCATTAAAATATGAAGTCTTGGGCATAGATAACAATATATTTGAAGTGAAAAAGAATATGAAAAGTTACTTAGTTGATTTGGAGAAACAACTATGCAATTGTGGTAAGTACCAATCACTTAAAATGCCTTGTAAAAATGCAATTGCAGCTTGCTTAAAGAAGAATGTGGCCATACAAACACTTTGCTCAAGCTATTATCACTCAATAGTATGCAAACTGCTTATCAAGCTCTCTTCTACCCAATTGGACATGAAGAATCATGGGACTTATTAGAGTCCTATGATTACTCTATTTGAATTCAAGATATGCTAGTTCTACCTCCAACAGAAGATAGAACAACAGGATGAAACAACTCACAATGTTCACAAAGGAAGAAGAAAGAAAAAAAGATTGCCTTAAGTAGGAGAATTTGAAGCACTACACAATGAATATGAAAGGAAAAAAGGCAAAAAAAAAAAAAAAAAAACTTCATTAATCAATATATAGATTCAAGTTTATAATAGATATTCAAAAACTTGTCTATTTTAGATATCTGAGTTTGAAGATGAAGACATTAATAAGATATACATTACTCTATTTGAATTTCATGTTTAATTCATTGTTGTAAGTATTTCTTAAAATGATGTGTTTTATAACTTTTATAGATTAAAAAAGAATTAAATGTAATGTTTACATAAATTATATTTTTCTTGCAAATAGTTTACAGCAAATTATATAGTTCCATTCTATTACCTTTAACTATTATTGAATTTTATCTTTTTTCTTTACCTAAACATCAACTATAATTATAAAAAAAAAAAAAAATCAATATTACAGGCATTTCTTAAAATGACAAATGTTTGTAACCATTACAAATGTTTTTGTAACCTTAAAATGATATGTTTATGTAACTTTTAAAATGACAAGTTTTTTTAAGTTACAAGTGTGTTTAGATTGCTTTACCAATAACAGCCTAGTTCTAATTGATTTATCTTTCATGTTTTATGAATTCTCGATTTTGATATATTGCTAATCAGTGTGCTATCATCTGTATCTTAAAAAATTATTTGACAGGATTTTGAAATAAAAAATTGAGAAGTAATGTGTCAATTTGAACAAAATTGAAGTGTTCCCTAAACCTGTAATAATATTAAAAAAATTTGAACATTTATGGAAACCACTCAAAAGAAAAATATTATTAAATTTAGCCAGAACGTCATATGGTATATGTACCATGTTTTTAATTTTGGGCTATCTTTGAATAGTTTAAAAAAGGTAGTCCAATATCCTTCAAAAATCAAAATGTATTTAAATTTTTTAAACGTTATGGACCTTTTTTAAAATTTCAAGAACCCGTATTGACATTTTATTTAATTTCCAAAAACTTTAAGGATTGTGTATCTTTTTTTTTTCCTAAAACCTTACTAAATGTTAATCATTTTTTCTGGAAGTCATACGTAAAATTATATGAATTTTTGAAAGCTATACGAAACTTTATTTAAGTTTCCTGAAACATTATGGAATTGTTATTTAAAATGTTGGAAGGATTACAAAAGTCCTTGTTATAACTTATTTGTAAATGAGATGACTTATTTGTAATGGAAGTGCACGACAACTTAAAGCCACGTACCAAAATCGGAATTGATGTATATCTATTATGTATTACCATCTTAAAAGAAAGAGTTTGTGGTTAGAAAAGAAAATTACCATCATACCCATAATTCTTTTTATTTGACCATTTTAACCTCTAAAAGATAACATATTTCATTGGATGCAATACTATATTCAATTATAGCTAAAATAATAATGTTATTTTGAATTGATTGTATTTTTATTCACTTTAATTGATAAGATGAATAGTTTCATGTAGTAGCACATATTTATGATTTCATAACTTAAAAATGAAATTTATTAAGACTATACAAGTCACAATTAAACTGAATTGATATCTCTATACAAGTCACAATTAAACTTATTAATTTTTCTATATCTTTATCTTTTAGATTCATGAATTAATCTTTTAATTTTTTTTGTATATTCAATTAAACTGTGATTATAATTTTATTTTTAGATATTCCTTCATTCTTTTTTTTATCGTTCTTAGTTATGCATCAGATCCCCTATGAAATTTCCATATTTCATTAGATCTCTTCGTTCAAAGTCATAAGATAGGCTTAATACTTAATTTAAATTTTTATCATTAATGTTTATAGCAAACCTAAGGTATGCCAACAATTTTAATTTCTGGTATTCTAAGTTTTCATTGATCATTCTTAAGAAAGCATCTTTTCTGTTCGTTATCTTGTTATATAATAATGCTAATTTTATTTATGCATATATTCCTTCTCTAAAATGTTCTTTTATTGAAATTTGTATTTCTTTTAGGTGATTATATAAAAAAAAAAAATATCTTTATTGGAAATTTTTAATAGTCTTTATATAATAGTTTCTTTATCAATTAATAGTATATAAAATTTTTTTTGTTTTTTTTTTGCATCTGCTATAGTAATACTAATTTTTCTATTACTTATTCCATAATATATTATATCTTTCATTGAAAATAATTTTCTTAATTTTAAAAATGATGCTTACTTAAATTCATCTCATATGTTAAGGTTTAGCTTTGATTTTTGAATTTTTTAAAATTTTTTTACTAAATATCATTTATTGTAAGAAACATACTGAGATATTTTGTGTTTCTATTTCCATTATTTCTTGATTTTATATTAATTTTGACATTTTTATAAAAATTACTCAAATTTGGAAGTGTTTGTAATATTTTAAAAATTTTGAGAGTATTGGTGATATTATATCAAATCTTAGAAATATTATTGATATGTATCCGAGAAATATTGGAAAAAATGAGATGAATTTCCAAGGCTGTCCCAATCCTATAATTTTGTTCTGTTATTAGTTTAAAATTCCAAAAATATGCAAATTCCTCAGCACCCGTACATCTGCCTCACATTCTCCCGCTCTTTTACTTTCTCTCTCTCTGTTTTTTTTTTTTCTTTTTTAATTTTAATTATTATTTTCACAAAAAAAAAAAAAAAATCATTTATCACAACAATTGCTGTAATTTGACAGAAGTATTTACAAAAGAAAAAAAAAAAAAAAAAAAAACACATACAAAGATTAATTGATAAACTATAACCAACAACAACTAACCATTAATTTGTTATTATCTCATTTTTGTCAAATTGCGCATATTTCTAATTAAGAGAAACGCGTACATAGATTCTCTGTCCCATATGAGGGGAGTCATCAATCATTAACATCTCTCTCCAACAAAAACAACAACGAGAAAAAAGGAGAAGAAGCACCACCTATTAATTCCGGAACCAAATGGGCCACCATGCCCGCAGGGAGTCTCTTTCTGGGCCGTACCCAACCATCGCCCGGGGGCTTGATCACTACGAGCTCGAGAACGACTTGTCGTGGCCCTTTGGCAAGCTGAATAGCATTGATCGTGATGACATCCGTGAAACTGCTTACGAAATATTTTTCACGGCATGTCGTTCGTCCCCCGGATTTGGTGGTCGAACAGCATTGACATTTTATTCATCTTCCAATAATAATAATAATAATAATTCTATGAACAACCATGATAATGGAGGAGATGGTAGTGGTGGATCGCCTAGGGCAAACGGGTTGATGATGACACCAACAAGTAGGGTCAAGAGAGCCTTGGGGTTGAAGATGCTAAAGCGTTCTCCTTCTAGAAGGATGGTTTCTAGTGGGGCGCCTAATCCCTCCTCTCCTAATGCGCATGGTGGATCTCATATCACTCCATTTAGTACCTTGCCATTGCCAACAAGGACTCGCCGACCTATGACTTCAGCTGAGATCATGAGGCAGCAAATGAGAGTCACTGAACAGAGCGATAACCGATTGAGAAAGACTCTCATGAGAACCCTTGTAGGCCAAGTAGGTCACTGTAAATATAATGTTTTACGTTGATTTGTTGTGGTTATGTTATGCTTGCTATTGATATGTCAATAATTCTCTTGATCCCATGCAAAGAAAAGAATCAATGCATGAAATACTAATTAAAAAGGTGAATTGAATCTGATTTATAATGATAAAAAACAACAAAAAGGTTCATTATTTTTGGGATGAATATGCGAGTCCCTATTTATATAATATTGATTATTGTATTAATGTTTTTCACATGATTGATTAGCAGTTAGGTAGGCGAGCAGAGACAATAATTCTACCACTAGAGTTACTTCGCCACTTGAAGCCATCAGAATTCAACGAAACACATGAGTACCATCTTTGGCAAAAAAGACAATTAAGAATCCTAGAAGTAGGATTACTTTTACACCCCTCAATCCCAATAGACAAATCCAACACATTTGCTATGCGTCTCAGAGAACTTATAAGATGTTGTCAAACAAAACCAATTGACACTGGCAAAAACTCAGACACAATGAGAACACTTTGTAACTCTGTAGTTTCCTTATCTTGGCGTATCCAAAATGTTCCAACTGCTGCTTCACACATTTGTCATTGGGCTGATGGTTATCCAATCAATATTCATCTATATGTTGCTCTTCTCCAATCAATTTTTGACATTCGAGACGAGACATTAGTACTTGATGAAGTTGATGAGCTACTTGAGTTAATGAAAAAGACTTGGTCAACATTGGGCATTACTAGACCTATTCACAATGTTTGTTTCACTTGGGTTTTATTTTCACAATATGTTGCAACTGCTATGATTGAACCTGACTTACTTTGTGCTGCTCATGCTATGTTAGCTGAAGTCGCTAAAGATGCTAAAATGCATGATAATAAAGAGGTTTTGTATTATAAGGTTTTGTCTACAGTTTTGAACTCTATGTTGGTTTGGGTTGAAAAAAGGATATTTAATTATCATCAGTATTTTCTTAGAGGAACTATTAGTCAAATTGAGAATCTTCTTCCTTTGGCTATATCAGCTTCTAATATTTTGGGTGAAGATATTACAATAACTCAAGGGATTGGGCCAGAAAGAGGTGATACTATTATTAATAGGGTGGTTGATTCTTCTTTTGATCGTGTTGATTACTACATTAGAACATCAATCAAAAATGCTTTTGCTAAGGTTTGTTTTTAAACTACTTTTCTTCTGTGTCATTTGCAGATACCTCCCTTCAATTTTTTATTTGAAACCAAAAATACCTTTTAAGTTTTTTAAAATTACATTTCTTTGATGCCCAAAATTTGCAGTTATAAGCACGAGTTACATGCTGTACTTTAAGCATTTACGGACTGTATATGAATCATGAAAGATTGTTTGTACCTGAACCATGTACAAAGTTTTGTAACTCTTTGTTTTTTTTTTTTTTTAAATAACAAATCATCAATATTCATTTATTTAGGGATTGTACTTTTTGTTTTAGTCATTTACAAACATACTTTTGAAACATAGAAAAGCCATTAAGTAGTGAATTTTTCCAAGTCTTTGGAGGATGATATAAAATAGAAAAAAGTGTCATAAAAATTCTTATATTTGTGATATTTAATCTCTTAAATTATAAGAGGTGTCATTTAGTTATTTAACTTTTTAAAAAAAAAAATTGGCCAATTAAAAACAAAACAAATTATTTTAATGATTTGTTTATTAAAATATTATTTTTTAAAAGGCCAATTAAGGATAAATTATATTATTTTAATATTTTATAATAAAAATAATATTTTAATTAAAAAATTATTAAAATAATATATTTTATTTTTAATTTACTCTTAAGAAAAAATTAAATCTAAGAACCTCAAATGGCCCGGCCCGGCCCGCTCCATGAGATAACATGAGTTTTGTCATTGTCATATATCACAAGTTGCTACCAAAAAAAGAAAATTTTGCTTTATTTAAAGATATTTGATAGTTTACCACAATTTTAACCTTATGCTATAAATGACATGTGTTAAATTGGGTTAAAGGAACATTTATTTGAAATTTTCTCTAGATATAGCAATTAATTATTTAATTTATAAAAATATATATTTTTTTTCCTTTCTCAAAATTTGAAGAACCTCAACTAGTTTTCTATTTATTTTTTTAATAAATGTTTGCATACGCTTTTTTCATGGGCATGTTCGCATGCTTAATGGCTCACAAGGTGAAATGTTATTGTTGGATACATTGTAGAATGTTGTACAAAATTTTTGTAACTCTTTTAGTTTACATTTAATATTAATAGGTAGTTGAGAGTGACAGCTTCAAAGAGGTAAATGAGGATATAACTGAAACTCTACTACAATTAGCCAAAGAGACAGAAGATTTGGCAATGAAAGAAAGGGAAATATACAGCCCAATACTGAAGAGATGGCATACGACGGCAGCTGGGGTAGCAGCAGTGACATTACACAATTGTTATGGTACAGTATTGAGGCAATATTTGTGTGGGGTGGAAACTCTTACAAGTGAGACAGTTGGAGTTTTGCAAAGGGCTGGTAAGCTTGAAAAAGTACTTGTTCAAGTTGTGGTTGAAGACTCTGTTGATTGTGAAGATGGTGGCAAATCAATTGTTAGAGAGATGATTCCTTATGAGGTTGAATCTGTAATACTCAATCTCTTAAAGAAGTGGATTGATGAGAGACTAAAGAAAGGAAAAGAAATTGTTAGCAGAGCTAAAGAAACTGAAGTAAGTAAGTTGTATTTGTTTTAATATATATTTTACCCAACTCATCAAAATATAATATAGGCTTAAATTTACAATATATTTCGTTTGAGATATGTTTATTTTACAATACATTGTTTTTAATTCAGTTACACACCCCTAAAAATGAATAAAAAATGGCATAGCATAACTAAACTTGTATTGTAAAACACTGAAAGAAAAAAAAAATGATGAGTTTTGAGTTAGGGTTTACTAGAACAACATACATAGTTTTTTTTTCTTAGCTACAAAGAATTAAGTTCTCATGATATAATTGTGTTGTAGACATGGAATCCAAAGTCAAAATTAGAACCATATGCCCAATCAGCTGTGGAGTTAATGCAACAGGCTAAAGAAGCTGTGGATGACTTCTTTCAAATTCCAATAGGAATTACTGAAGATTTAGTTCAGGATTTAGCTGATGGCTTGGAGATGCTCTTCGAAGACTATATCACATTTGCTTCGTCCTCAGGTAAGATAGATTTGAATTTTGGATATCATGATAAATCAAAAAGAATTACTACTTAACAATTATTATTATTATTATTTTCATATTTTGAAAGAGTACACTGTTGAATCATTTGCTTTAAAACTTTTACAATATTTAAAGGACTAAATTGCACATTTTATACAATTTAAAGGACTAAAAACTACACAATGTCAAAACTAGGAATTAAAAATGAAACTTTGAACAAGCTAAGATGATAGCAAGGCTATAAATATATGATGCTAATTTTATTTTCATTCCTTAATTTCATAGGTTCAAAGCACAGTTATATCCCTACACTTCCATCACTAACTAGATGCAACAGAGACTCAAAGTTGGTCAAGTTGTGGAGAAAAGCAAGCCATTGTGGTGTAAGCATAGAAGAATTGCATCAAAGTGGACTAAATGGTCATCATCCTCGTCCATCAACAAGTCGTGGAACTCAACGGCTCTACATTCGTCTCAACACCTTACACTATATTCTTTCCAACCTTCAATCCATTGATAAAACATTATGTCTCTCCCCTCGAAATGTTCCTTCACCTCGAAAATGTTTCAACAACAATAATCACAAGTCACATAACACTTGTAGTGTCTACTTCGAACTTGTTAACTCATGTATCCAAGCAGCTTGTCAACATGTTTCTGAAGTTGCTGCTTACCGTTTGATCTTCCTTGATTCAAATTCTGTTTTCTATGATAGCCTTTACAGCGGGGATGTAACAAATGCTAGAATATGGCCTGCATTGACAACTTTGAAACAAAATCTTACTCTTTTAAGTGCAATTTTAACAGATAATAGACCACAAGCTTTGGCTATAAAACAAGTTATGAAGGCTTCTTTTGAGGCATTTCTTATGGTATTGCTTGCTGGAGGAAGTTGTAGAGTTTTTTATAGAACTGATCATGAGATGATTGTGGAGGACTTTGAAAGTTTAAAGGAAGTTTTTTCTACTTGTGGGGAAGGATTGATTTCTGAGGAAGTAGTGGATAGAGAAGCTGAGACAGTTGAAGGAGTTATAAGTTTGATGGGTCAAGTGACAGAGCAGTTAATGGAAAATTTTAGCATTGTGACATGTGAAACAAGTGGGATAGGACTTCTGGGTTCATGCCAAAAATTACCAATGCCTCCAACTACAGGAAGGTGGAATAGATCCGACCCTAATACAATTTTGAGGGTATTGTGTCACAGGAATGATCGAGCAGCAAATCAATTTTTAAAAAGGTCATTTCAATTAGCAAAGAGGAGATAAAAATAATAAACAAGGTGATTAATTTTTTATGAAAGTTGGGAGATTTGTATATCTATCCATATCTATATCTACTATAAAAGAGCTAGGCTTTGAAAAATAAAAACTCAAAAATATCCTCTATTTTAATGATGATACCAGACAATTTTACCATTAATCCTCTTTATAGCTCAATGAACAAATGACTTAACTATCCATTATGCCTCTGAATTAAATTGCACTAAAAAAAACGGCAATTCATTCCTCAATATTAATTTGATACAAAACGGCTCAAAAACAGTAATGAATTTAATTTGTAATCCGTAAAAGCACATAACGGATGGACATGAGATTTAAACTGTCATTGCTCTCAATCAATATTCAATATTCAATATTCAATAATTATGAGTATAAAAACTAATCATACAACATAAACAAAAACTAATCAATTTAATGATTAGGTCGAACACATCCAACACTTATCTAACCAAGCAACTAAAATAAGTATGAATAATACACTTGAGGATATAAAAGACTCGATCAAGGTAAAAAAATAATAATTAATTAACAACAATTATTTAAATTTGTACAAAGACTTCTAAATTATTTTGAACATGATATTGCAGGGGTCATACCATACTTTTGTGGAGAATTCAAAATAGAAATTAACCTAGGTATGAAGTGTTGAGAAAATGACAATATTTTAAGCAACTAAATTTACAAGAATATGAACTAAATGTGAATAAAATAACAAACAAAATTTCACTACAATTATTTCAATAAAATAAAGGAATTACAAAATCACAATCCAAGAAACTTGAAGCTCTTTAAAACTTTTTTCTTTAAAGCTTATTTCTTTTTCTCTAATTTTCCTTTTCTTTCCTCTTTTCTCTCCTCCTCTTTCCCATTTTTCTTTCTCTTTACTTTTTTCTCTTCTCACCTCTCACTTTTCTTTTCTCTACGTACAAATCCTTCTATAATAATAATTTACTAATAATATAAAATCTTAAACCTTAATTAGGGTAGAGAAAAGCTCTCTCAACGCTTTCCTTTTATTTCTCTCATCCTCTCTACAAATGGAGGATGACATTTTCAATGTCTATTAACAATCTCTCACTTGAAGACTAATTTCAATCTGTCTTTGCACCTTAATTAATGCAATAACTATTTTCCTGTCTTGTCACTCTTGCAGACCAATTGAAGTTAAATATAACTTCAATTTCTCGATAGTCACCGTTTTTGTCAATATGTTTACTAGATTCTTGCTACAATGGATTTTCTCAAGTGTTAAAGATCCATCTTCTAATAAAAACTTGATGAATTGATAACGAAGTCTGATATGCTTGGTTCTAAAGTGAAATGATGAAATATTTGCTAGATGTATTGTACTCTGACTATCACTATATAAAATATTCTTCATCTGTTTGAATCCCAGCTCAAATAACAATCCTTGAAGCCATATCATCTCCTTACTTGCTTTTGTCACTGCTACATACTTAGCCTCTGTAGTGGATAATGCAACAATCTTCTGTATTTGTAACATCCAACTAACAGCTGTAGTACACACAGTGAACACATAACCAGTGGTGCTCTTTCGGTGATCGACTTTCCCTGCAAAGTCTGCATCTACCTACCCTTGTACTTTTAACTCTCCTTTAGCAAAGTACAAACACTTCTTTATGCTGCCTCATAGATACCTCAAGATCCATTTCATTGCTTTCCAATGAGTCTTTCTTGGATTTGACTTAAACCTGCTAATAGCTCCCACCGCATGGCTAATGTCTGGTCTTCTACAGACCATTGCATACATCAAACTTTCAATGGTTGAGGCATAAGGAACCTTAGTCATGAAGCTTTTCTCTTCCTCCGTCTGAGGACATTGATCCTTGGATAGGTGAAAGTGACTAGTCAAGGGTATACTAACTACCTTAGCATCGCCCAGTTAAATCTCTGTAAAACACGTCTCATGTACTCCTCCTAAGATAACTTCAAAATCCCTTTTTACTTATCTCTAGTGATTTGCATCCAAAGAATCTTCTTTGCTAGTCCGAGGTCTTTCATGTCAAATTCGTTTGACAATTGTTGCTTTAACCTGTTTATATCCTTTATATATGGTCATGCTACTAACATGTCATTAACATAAAATAGTAAAATGACATAACTTAATTCATATTTCTTAAAGTAGTAACAGTGGTCGGCATTACACTTATGAAAACCTTCCCTGTGCAGGAAGCTGTCGAACTTCTAGTACCACTAACTTGGAGCTTGTTTCAATCCATACAAGCTCTTCTTTAGTCTGCACACCAGACTCTCTTTTCCCTTTTTCTAAGAGACCCTTTGGATGGTGCTTGTATATCTCATCTTCTAAGTCTTAGTGTAAAAATGCAGTCTTCATGTCCAACTGCTCAAGATGAAGATCTTCACTAGCAACAATGCTCAAAACTATCCGAATAGTATTGAGCTTCAAAAGCGGAGCAAAAATATCGATGTAGTCAATTCCTTCCTTCTGCTAGAATCCTTTGACAACTAGCTAAGCTTTGTATCTCTTAGACTTAGAGCCATCATGCTCTTCTTTTACTCAATACACTCATTTGTTATGAAGGGCTTTCTTTCCTATGGGTAACTTTGCTATCTAGTTAGAGATCAAAGACTTCATCTCTTCTTTCATAGCAAGCTCCCACTTACTAGCATCTTCGGTCTAACATGCTTCATCATAGCATTCAGGCTCTCCTCCATCAGTTAGCAATAGATAGTTCATGTATCTCCTATTAGGTACATGGGGCCTAAAAGACCTCCTAAGTACAGGGGCTGATGTAAGAGGTTGAGTTGTGCCTGACTATTGCGTACTACTTTGTCCAACTAGTTCTTCTGATGGAGGACTCTCAACTATCTATTTTCTCATAAGACTATTTGGGACATAATCCACATCTACATACACTGGCCCGCTTTGTTCTGAGTTACTGGCACTTGCAGTATGTTTGTCCTTATACATCACTCTTTCATTAAAGATCACATCTCTACTTCGGATCATCTTTTTGTTTTCGTCATCCTATATACGGTAGCCAAACTCATCCTCAGCCGATGAATGTACATTTCTTTGACTTAAGATCAAGCTTATTCCTGCCTTGATCACTAATATGCACATATGCTACGCATACGAAAACTTTTAGATGTGAGAGTTTTATCTCTTTCTTGCTTCATATCTCCTCTGGTATTCTATGCTCCAATGGAGCGATAGGCCTCGGTTGATCAAGTAGGTTGTTGTACTAACTGCCTCTTCCCAGAATTGCTTTGGTAGTCCTAATTGCATACTCATGCTTCTGGCTGTCTAAGTCAACATATGATTCATTCACTCAATTACGCCATTGTGTTGAGGCGTACCTAGCACATTTCTCTCCATTTTGATCCCTTGCTCATAACACAATGCCTTGAATCTAGTGACTTCATATTCACCACCATTGTCAGTTTTGAGCTTTTTTATCTTCAAACCTGTCTTATTCTCAACTATAACTTTCCACATTCTAAAAGCCTCAAACACTTTGAACTTATGCTTCAAAAAATAGACTCGTACCTTCCTAGAGTGATCGCCAATAAAAGTCATGAAGTAGTGTTTACCACTAATAGATGAGATAGTCGTTGGTCCTCAAACATCAGAGTGAACAAGCTCTAGCCTTTCTTTCTTCGGGATTCTGGAACTTGTTTGAAAATTATCTCTCTTCTACTTTCCAAATATGCAGTCTTTCACACATGTCAATTTTAATTTACTGAAGACTTGGTAATCTCCTATTTGAGTGCATAATGCTGAGCCCTTTTTCACTCATGTGATCGAGTCTTTGGTGCCACAAATTGGGATTGTCATTGCCTACTACAACTAGAATTGAACAGCATGTTCATGCTGTCATATAAAGAGTACCACTCTTTTTGCCTCGTGCAACTATCATTGCACCCTTTGAGATCTTCCAATCATCGTCATGAAAGATCGTGGTGCAGCCTTCAGTAGCCAACTATCCTACTGAGATCAAGTTCTTCCTCAGGTCAGGAATATGTCTAACATCCTTAAACTCTCATACAGACCCATTCAACTTAATCTTCACTACACCTTTACCAATAATATCACAAGGTTGGTCATCCCCAAGGTATACCTTACCAAAGTTTCCAAGCACATAGTTCTTAAAGAGTTCTTTTTGCGAAGTAGCATGGATAGATGCTCCAGAGTCCAACACCCAAGACTCTTGTTTGCTCTCCAAAAAGCATATCCATGCATTATCTTTACCTGAGGTGGAAGTAACATTTGCTTCTACCTTTGTCACATATCTCTTCAGTACACTATTGCACTAATTTTTATAGTTAATCATTTTAAACCCCGACTATTTGTTATTTATTTTTTCAAAATATAAAAACCTTATTGGGAAAGCGGACCCAAGCATAATTGCATGTAGGCGTCAAATTAGGCGCTATCATCAAGCTGCACGCAAGCACTAAACTAGATCATGCCCATGCCTATGCCCATGGCAACATTAGAATTAGCACCTTCATATCTACCAATTAAGTTAGCACCGACCAAACTTGGGCAAACCCTAACTATTTATGATGATATAGGAATGTTATGGTCATATAAATTTTTATTCACTTTTGCATCTACAATAATTATATCATAATACGTGTTAAAATTATCTAAAAAATTAAATTATTTCTTTATTTTTTAAATAATTTTGTAATGTATCATAATAATGTTAATATGGGTAAAAAAATACAGGTAAATTTATTTATTGTTAATATTTTTCTTTTAACGATCCAAAACCAGAGGCTTTGAATTTCAATGTTTTGTTATCGTTATCCAAATTGCAAACTCATTTTTAGAAAGCAGTCCATTTACTTGTCTCTAGAAGGCACAAGCCTGTAAGAACTATGGCGAAAATATTGGCATCCCTGTGCTGATAACTGGTTATCCCTAGAGGAAAGGAGATCTAGACAAGGACATTAAAGAATATTTCTAGTAAAAGAGAATTCAAATGACACTTAGTTACTTGAATGTATGCAGTAATATATTTTACTTGGGTTTATTTGTAGAAATGAATGTGTGAAAAAGTTGATGTCATCCAATGTTAAAGATTTGAAAATTACCAAACAAATAATATTGTAATGGTATCTCCTTTTTCAGCAATTTGATATCTGCATTTGTGTTAAAATAGATTTGATAAGCTTAGGTCATTGCATCTTACTGTAACAATAGGTCCCAACTGATTTAACTCACTATTTGAGTTATATTTACAGGTAGAGTTTGTCCCTTCACTGGGAAGAAAGCAAATAAGGCAAACAAAATTTCATTCTCTGCCCACAAAACAAAGAAGTTGCAGTTTGTGAACTTACAGTGTAAAAAGATTTGGTGGGAAGCTGGAAAGCGCTATGTTAAACTTCGACTGTCAACCAATGCATTGAAAACTATAGAGAAGAATGGATTGGATGCAGTTGCCAAGAATGCTGGAATCGATCTTCGCAAGGAATGATGCATGTATTGATTATTGTATGCTGTCATTCGTTCTGTTGGCAAGCCATGGCTAAGCACTGTCATTTGTTTTGATCGTTTTCATCTATTGCAGTTAGTTTCTTCTACCTTTTACTGGAACCATTTCAGTTTCATGATACAACCTCTCTAAGTTTTGTATCTCTCTTTAGTTTGTTTGTGACTGATTGACGGCTTCATGATATTTGCTCTCAGCCTATTGTAAGCTCTTGTTTCAATTAATCTTTTCCCTTGTAAATGTTCAATCTTGAAGTTGAGTAATAGTAATTGGTACAACACTTGTAAGATGAATTTCATAAATAAAACAGTGCAACAAAAAAAAATTTCAATAGATCAATTTGTTATTTTTCAAACCGAGGGGGCATTTTGTAGATAGACCAACTCAGGGGATGTAATTATCTTTAACCCTTTAAGTAACTATGATACACACCCTTTTAGAACTGTGCAAATAAGAAATTGTCATCTCATCTAAAAGGTTCGATTGGAGTTGAGTCTTCAAGAAGAGCAGCAAATTCAAAACATTCGGCAGCTTCTATTGGTGATGCCCCAGCATCGGCTTTATATAGCAACCCAAGATTGTACCAGGCTGAAGGGTAGGTTCTATCTATGCGCAGGGCATCCATGAGAAAGCTTCTCACAACTGGCAATGTTTGACCACCAAGATATCTGAGGACACATGCAATGGATATCAAACTTTGTACATGGTTGGGTTCAATATCTAATGCCATCCTGAATGCTTTCAGTGCTTCTTGGTAGAGACCCTTAGCTTCTTGGACTAACCCTATTGATAAAATTTATTTAGTGCCTTAACAACGAGGTTTATATTGTATTTCAACAGGAGAATTAATTAGGAAACTTAAATCAGTCTCTGGAGCATAGAATATGAAGATTATTTATCTACAAACAATTGTGCTCTCACACCAATACTTCTATGCCCAATTGCACTATCTATTGAATAACTAAGAATTCATAATTTTCCGGTGCATGTCTCATACAAGTATTGTACTTTATGTGAGCGCAATATTGTGAGCAAATATGCTTGCAATGAGCATTCCACTATTGAACATAAACTACAATTAATTTGTGAACTCATATCATTTTGAATTTCACACATCTAGTTAATGTTATAAGATCCAAATTTGATGGCTCTAATCAATTCAATCAAAAGCACTGGTAAGGTAAACTAGAAACATAAAGTTCAAGATCTGGAGAGGAGAGAATTCTTATGGAGTCATTACAATCTTCTAGAAATTGTATTCGCATAATAATAGATAAGATTTACTATCTCAATTCAACTCACAAACGAAAACAACAACCCTTCCGTGCATAAATGACCCTATTATTCAACTGATTTCCTTTTTAATCCTCTCAGTAAAAAACACATGTGTTCATTTTCTTATAATACCAAAAAACATATGTCCATTTACGTTATAAAAAAATGAACATATGTTTTTTTTCTTAAGGGGTTAAAAAGAATCTTTATTTATGAAAGGGAATTATACCATACAATTAAACCAAACAATAATGTTGAATTCAACAATCACTGCAATAGACCTTATTAACATACAAGACACGACACCTACCAACGACGGCTTTTTGATACCAAGCAGCTGTAAACCATTTAATTCATTAATTATAGTAGTGGTAATAGTAGCTAATATTTGCCTATATAAACTATGTACAAACTTGTACGAATTAAAAAAATATATTGAAGAAAATACTCATTTTTTCAGTTTCGATAGTTTCTTCAAATTGTTTATTTCTTCATGGTATCAGAACCAAGTCGTTGCTCTCTACAAATTTGAAATCTTAGTTCTCTTAAACAACCTTTTCTTTCTCTGAAAACAATATTTTTTCTCAGAAAAAATACTCACTCAAACAACCACATGAAACTTAATTAAAAAACCCATTTTTGAAGTAGTATTTTCTCACATAATTTTACCTGATTACTCTAAACAAAATTTTGAGCATTTGGCAAAATTAGGGTGGAAATAAAGGTCTCCACGTGCCCCCAAGCGCTGCCAAAAATAAACCACTCAAACCCACGCACATTCACGCACCACCACCCATCATCTGGAGGTTGAAGACTCTGACATGGCCGATTTGGTTCGATTTTTTGACGTACCAGTCTGGTTCATACATGTACCGTTCGGTTCAGCTTGAGGTTCGGTCTGAACCCAATTTTTTCGATTTTTTTCCTTTTTAATCGATTTGGTCCATTTTAGCGATCTGGACCCAGTTTGCTGTCTGATTTTGTGTTTTCTTAAACCAATTTTTTGGTCTAAACCTGGTTTTCTACTCAATTTTGTTCCTTTTATCTAGTTTTGTCCATTTTCTCCTTACAAAACAACGGGTTCAATATTATTTATATCGGTTCTTGCATTTTTCTTTCCGATTTTGAAATTATTTCACCATTTTTTTAGTTTTTGTACTATAAAACCATGACAGATGACACAATTTCATTGCCTGTGGAGAAATTTAACTCCAATTATTGTACAATCTGTTCATTCTGAAGGTATTTTTAATGCCGAAATTATTCTTACTAAGACTAATTATGATGTTTGGTCTCAAATAATAGAAATCCATAATGTAGAGAAAGAAAAACTCTCTTATATTCATGAAAAAAATTTGCAATCCGAAAAAACATCAGAAAGATATAACTAGTATGCTGAAAACCAAAAAGTGAAGAGATGGCTACTTATGTCAATGAGTCCATAAATCATGAAGCGTAATTTACGCATATCTACTGGATTTTGTAGAAATCCTCTCATGCAGCCTCAAAATCTGGTAGGTGTTTCCACTTTAATAGTACCTCCACTTCTCTAGTTTGCTCGTGGATCTTGGGACGCACATCAAGCAACTATTCTAGTTCGACTATCATCTCCATATCAGAAGAGAGTTGGACAGGTAGGGTGGCTGAAGAATAAATCTGGCCCTTAGCTACCCGTAATTATGACACATGAAAAATAGGATGGATTGAAGTGGTATTGGGTAACTCTAACCGATAAGCTACCTTCCCAATCCTTTGGAGAATTCTGTAGGGACCATAATACCTTGCAGCCAGCTTTTCGTATTTGCGTTTGCTAAGGACTACTGTCTATAAGGTCTTAACTTTAGGAAAATGAATTTCCCAATTTCAAATTCCTCCAAATGTCTCTTCTGATCAGTATATCGTGTCATGCGTTGCTGAGCCCGCAACAAATGCATCTTCAGTTCATCTAGCTGGATGTCTTTGTCTATTAACAATTAGTCCACCGCAGCAATAGTGGCTGTTTGTTGCCCAAATCTGACCAACTTAGGGGGATCCCTCCCATAGACCACCTTGAAAGGTGAAGTTCCAATAGAGCTGTGGTGTGAGGTATTGTACCAATATTCAGCCCACGGTAGCCATTTGGCCCACATCTTTGGTTTTTTTGAAGTATAAATCTTAAATATGTCTCCAAAGTTCGGTTTACTACCTTAGATTGTCCATCGGTTTTAGGGTGGTAGGCAGTGCTTCTTTTTAAAGTAGTCCCTTACAATTTGAACAATTCAACCCAAAAGTGACTTAAAAATATCCGATCTCGGTCTCACACAATAGAGACTGGTATGCCATGTAGCTTCACTATCTCCTGTATAAACCCCAAAGCTACATATTGAGCTGTGAAGGGATGTTTGAGCCCAATAAAGTGAGCATACTTACTCAACCTGTCAACCACCACAAATATAGTGTCAAGGCCTTATGATTTTGGAACTCCTCCTATAAAATCCATACTGATATCTTCCTAAATCTGATTATGGATAGGCAATGGTTGTAGTAGCCCTGTTGGTGTTGTGGCACTATATTTATTTTGTTGACAAACTCTACATTGTTGGACAAACTTGATTATATACTTATGCATCCCTTTAGAGTTCAGCAGCTGCTCGTTGGTAAGTCTTGGTTTCTCCTGAGTGACCGCCCATTGGAGAGGTATGGAATTCATTCAAAATTTCCTCTAACAACTTAGTGGCCTTAGGGATCACTAGTCGTCCTTTGTATAAAACTCTCCCTTCTTCCAGGGTTAATCCAGCAGAAGGGTCTGTTCGTGTAGCCATGTCCTCTTTTAGTTTTTGTATGAATGAATCCTGTGAGATCTAAAGTTGGAGGGCTTGCCAATGTTTCCACTGTGGCACACTCAATTCCCCCAATTCTAAGGGATCAGAGGGTCTAGATAAAGCATCTGCAACCTTGTTGCAAGTACCCGTTCTATATTGTATTTCAAAACTGTACCTCATAAGTTTAGTCAACCACTTTTGGCAATCTAAATTGACAATCCTCTATTCTAATAGAAATTTCAGGCTTTGTTGGTTAGTTTTCACCACAAAATATCTCCCCAATAAATAAGGTCTCCACTTTTGCACCGCAAGTACTATAGCTATTAATTCTTTCTCATAAATGGATTTCATTCTAGCCCGGGGTCCCAAGACTTGGCTGAAGTAAGCGACAGGCCGTTTCTCCTGAACTAGCACTGCTCCTAATCCATACCTGGAAGCGTCAGTTTGCACCAAAAAATTCTTGGTAAAATCAGGCATAGCCAAGACAGGCAATCATGTTATAGCTTGTTTCAAGGTGTTGAAGGCTTGAGTTGCTTCTTCGTGCCAACCAAATTTATCGTTTTTTAGTTGGTCTATTAAAGGTTGAGCTAGATGAGCATAATTAGCCACAAACTTCCGATAGTAGCCTATTAAACCCAAAAATCCCCTTAATCCCTTCAAATCCTTGGGTGGTGGCCATGCAACCATTACTTGGATCTTTGCTGGGTTTGCTGAAACCCCCTCACCTGAAATAATGTGGCTCAGATATGCCACCCTATGCTACCCGAACTCACACTTCTTTTTGTTAACCAACAACTGGTGGTGCATTAATACTTCAAAGACCAATTTGACATGTTCATGATGAATGGTCTCGTTTTCACTGTATATCAGAATATCATAAAAAAAAACAAGTACAAACTTTCTTAAGTAAGGTTTAAATACCTCATTCATCAATAATTGAAAGGTTGCTGAAGCATTAGCAAGACCGAATGGCATGACTAAAAACTCATAGTGTCCCTCATGAGTCCTAAAGGCAATTTTTGGGATGTCTGCCTCCTTTAACCGAATTTGGTGATACATGGATTTGAGATCCAACTTTGTAAAGATTGTTGCATTATTGAGTTCATCCAAGAGCTCCTCAATAACTGGAATGGAATATTTATCAAGGACAGTTACTTTGTTGAGAGCTCTATAATCTATGCAAAATCTCCAAGATCCATCTTTTTTTTTAACTAATAAAGCGGGGCTTGAAAATGGGCTTGAACTATCACGGATAATCCCTGCTGCCATCATTTCTCCAAATAGCTTCTCAATTTCATCCTTGTGTGCATGGGAATATCTGTAAGGCCTTATATTTATCGAGCCATTCCCTTTAGTAAGCACAATAGCATGTTCTTTGCCTCTTAGGGGTGGTAGTCCACAAGGTATGCTAAAAATAGCTTCATTTTACTACAATAACCGTTTCAGAAATTCAAGTTCACCCGCTTCTGTTCTTGAAGGATTTACTTGATTTGGCACTTCCACTTGGCTCATTTCTACCAAAAATCCTTGTCCTTCCTGTCTGATGGTCTTCATCATAGATTTAAGGGACACTCTAGTTCTGTTAAGTGTAGGATCCCCTTGCAAAGTAATGGTCCTATCCCCCATTGAAAATTTCATGATCTGAGACTTCCAATTGGTGTGTGTCATGCCCAGAGTCTCCAACCATTGAATTCCCAAAATAACTTCCGAATTTCCCAATACCAAAGGCAAGAAATCAGCTACTATATTCACTCCTTGTAACTCCAATTTAATTCCCCTGCATATTCCTCTTCCTTGAATAGAATTCCCAGCTCCAAGTGTTATCCCATATGCTTTAGTTTTGCAAACTGGAAGTTTCAAAGGTTCAACCACTTCAGTAGCAATAAAATTGTGTGTTGCACCTGTGTCTATGAGAGTAATTACCTCTCTATCACCAATGTTTCCCAATAATTTCAAAGTTTTTGGAGTTGTAAAACCCATAACGGAGTGCAATGAAACTTCTATTTCTTGGTCGAGCTCTATGGCCCCACCAATTCCTTCCCTATTTCTTCATCATCACCATCTCCGTCGTTCTCCTCTTCTTCTTCGTTCATGATTAACACACTCAATTCCTTCCGTTTGCACCGATGACCAGGCACCCATTTGTCATCACATCGATAACACAAACCCTTCTCTCTTTTCTTTTGCATTTCAACGTCTGTCAAACGCAGAATATTGCCGGTGTTCCTCAGCGCTGGTAGTATTCCCTCGGTAGAAGAATGGAGGAAATTCACAGGGGTTAGGGTTGATCGTGGGTAATTGTTTGATCTTGGACTGAGGTTCTTCGTGGATCTATTGGCCTAAGTAAGTTTTTCTTCAATCATTTGAGATAAATCCATTGCCCGGCCCAGAGTAGTTGGACCTAGAATTCGAAGCTCAACACGAATTTCGGCTTAAAGCCTATTCACAAAATTTCCCAACGCAATATCCTCTGATATATTGTCCAGAGGAGCTGAAAGTTCAATAAAGCTCCTCCGACACTCCCTCACCATTCCGGTCTGCTCAAGGGCCAACCATTGTTCATACAATGAACCACTATGGGTAGTCCGAAATTGCCTGAGAAGCAACAACTTCATTTCCTCCCATGAATTGAAAGCCTTCTTCTTACTCTCCCATTGATACCACAATAAAACATCTCTTTCGAAACTCACAATCGCCACCTCCAATCGCTCCTCATCGGTCATCCGATGGAAGTTATAGTAGCGTTCGGCCCGTAGAATCCACCTGTCAAGGTTGCTTCCGTCAAATAGAGGCATGTCTATTCTTTGAAACCTGAAATCGTGCTTCTAATTCGCAAACCCATTAGTGTATCCATTCCCTTGCATCTCTCCCTGGCAATTACCCACTACTGGATTTGTCACCACTGTTTCTTGGGCTTTTCCAGTCGAAGAAGACGATGTGAACTTCTGGGCTTCCTTGTGCAACTTAAACTTGTGTTCGAACCTCTGGTTGAGCTGATGAGTCAAGGTATGTATTTCATCTTTCAATCCCCCTACTTCTCATGCTATATTTTCCTATTCACCCTGGATTGAATCTATAACTTCCTCCATCGCCTCTATCCTCTGATTTTGTGTCTTTGCCATTCAGAATCTCACTGCTTTGATACCAATTTTGTTATGAATCTGATTTCTAATAAATAAAATCAAATAGATCTTATCAATATTCAAAGATAACTTGGAATTTCAAAACTCTAAGAACTTCTATTTGATAAAACGGTAAAGTGAAAACTAAAAATGGAAATACAAGCTTTCGAGAGGCTTGTTCTCTCCACTGAGCAGCAACTCACACAAAACTTTACATGCCTCACACTTAGTACCTTGCCTTAATATATTCTCTCCTCAAAACTCCCATGTGAACCATTTCTAACAACTTTTCCTGTGGTCCCTCCAAAAGAGTAACAACTAACAAACTGTTTAATTAATAAATGAAAAGTGCATAACAAAATAAATGAGAATTGCATAACAAACTTTAGCTCCTTCCTTGCACTCTTTCAGTGGCTCAATGACTCTTTTTCCTGCGTGCATAAGTGAAATGCACATGGGGTCTAACATCTTGAAATTTGGGGTACTTTGGCAAAAGCATTCTATGATGGAAATGATGAATTACAGGTATTTGTCTTAAACAAAAAGCCTTTACTACAAACAAAATGGAAATTCACTCTCAGAATATTATGGAGAGTTGACTGAAATTTTTCAAGAGTTAGACCATCGTGAAAGGGTGATCATGAAATATCCTGATGATCTAATATCGTATTAAGAGTCTGTTGAAAGATTGAGGGTACATATTTTTCTTGCTAAATTGGATGATGAATTTGAGCAGGTTCGTGGAGAAATTTTGCGAAAAGAAACCATCCCGAATTTAGAAGGATGTTATTCCTTGATTCGACGAGAGGTAGTACGTCAAATCTCATTGAAGGAAAAATTTGGAGACACTGACACTTCCACCATTATATCTCAAAACCATTCTTTTTCAAATCAACAAGAACGAATGAATTTCAAAAAGATTGTTGATAAATCATCAATTAAATGTACTCATTGTCATCAAAAGGGTCATACCAAAGAACAATGCTTTGAGCTTGTGGGATATCCTGACTAGTGGGATCACAACTGTGACTCTCAGAAGAAAAATCCAAGGCAGATGTCTACTGCCACCATTGCTGAAACAACAAGGAATCATGTTACGAGCTCATCAACATTGGTAGCAACCTCAAATAATGTTGGTAAGATACTTAAAACTTTTACACCTATTTTTAATAATACATGGATAATGGATTCAGGTGCAACTGATCATATGATATTCAATTCTTGACAAATCTAAACATTAAAACCATCTTCACAAAAAAAATTTTGTACTGCCAATGGTAACACAACTTCAGTTATTGGGGAATGATCTTTATCTCTCACTAGTACTTTGAATTTAGATTCTAATGCAGGAGTTAATATTGTTTAAAAAATTATGTTTTACTTTAATTTTATTTCCATTGTCGTTTCCACGTTTGTACTATCGTTGTTTAAAGTTTTGTCGCGTTATAGAGCCTTTGTTCAAAATGCAAGTCTACTAGTTGTGTTGGTTCGCATTTTGAATAACAAACCTTGGCATATAGCAAAGGTAAGGAAAAGAGTTAGTCAGTGAATGATTTTTCTGTTATTTTTGAGTTGCTTCTCTGAAGCTTAATTTTCCTTCAATGAATTTGAGCCGACGATTTTTCTCATTTGTTCTAATTTGTGTTATTTGCTTCCCCTACATCATATTTGGTATTAGAGCTCTGATTTCCCTGAGACACAATGTCAAACAACGATGAAGGAAAACGCAAGGCAAACGAAAATTTCAATGACTTCATTGCTACCCATACTGAGATTCGCGAATTGGAAACTCAAATGGATCGAAGGTTTGAGGGCATCCAGCAATCTCTCAAAACTATCACTCAACAGCTAATGGCGTTACAAAGATAGCGACACTGTGAAGGGCGTCAAAATGAACACTCCCTATCTCCAAACCCACGCAATAAGAATCGCAATAAAAATCTCCATCAACAAAATCCTAAAATTGATGATGACTTCATCCCTATTCATCACCAACACCAACCCAACCCCGAACCCATTGCTCTCAACATCCCCTAGCGCTTGAGAGAACAGAGATATGAACCACCTCGACAACCTGTAGCTCGACCCAATGAACGCAATGACTACAAACTCAACGTTGAACTACCTTAGTTCTCTAGGTATTTGTACGTTGAAGATTTCCTGGACTAGCTCACTTCCGTTGATAAATTTTTTGACTATTCTGAATTGGCTGAAGAAAAGAAAGTGAGGCTGGTAGCCTATAAATTCACAGGAGGTGCCTCAGAGTGGTGGGATTAAATACAACATGAGCGCTGCCTTACCAATCTACCACCAATTGTTTCTTGGGAAAGAATGAAAAGAAAATTGATTAAGCAATTCCTTCCTACTGACTATGAACAGATACTCTACCAAAAGTACCATCAATGTAAGCAAGGTTCCAGGTTAGTGACAGAATACACTGAAGAGTTCTTCAGGCTGGGCATAAGGGCCAATATAATAGAAAAAGTCACAGAAGGTGTCTCGATACATGCAGGGTTTAAATTCATCAGTTAGGAGAGACTTGAGTTAGGCCAAATTTGCTGGAATGTGCATGAAGCAAGTAGTAGAGCAGCTAAAACTGAGGTACAGTTAGCACGATCTGCAAAGATAGTTCCAACCAAGAGAACCATGTTTCACCCTTATTATGACAAACCCAAACCCTACCACAACAATATGTCCAATGCAGATCCACAAATTCCCAAACCAAACCCCAAACTCTACCTCCCCAGCCTACAAGAACCAACCCTTATGCTAAACCATTCCCATCTAAGTGCTTTCATTGTCAACAGCCTGGACACAGATCAAATGAATGCTCCCAACAAAAAGGTCACCAATCTAGTGGAAGGTTGTAATGAGGAAATTGAAGAGGAAGACAACCCTGAGGATGTCTATGAAGGAGCTGAGGCCACTAATGGGGATGAGGGAGAGCTAGCCTACTCTTACATAGTTCAGAAAATTTTGTTAACTCCCAAACAACCAATCACCTCACAAAGACATGCCTTATTCCAAACTAGGTGCACAGTTAATGGAAAGGTTTGTGATGTCATCATAGATAGTGGATTGACTGAGAACATAGTTTCAAGAAAGCTAGTGAAGGTCCTTGGTTTGAACACTTCCAAACACCCGAACCCTTATAAGATTGGTTAGATCAAAAAGGGGAGTGAAGTCATTGTACAAGAACTATGTAAGATACCATTTTCCATTGGTAAGCATTACCAAGATGAGATCATGTGTGTCATATTCTACTCGGTAGACCTTGGCAACATGACACCAATGCATTACACAAAGGAAAGCAGAATATTTATCTTTTTGATTGGGCCAATAGAAAGATAGCTCTTGTCCCAACTACTACTGAGGTGACACCAACTACTACACCAGAAAACAAACAAAAAGTTCTACTAAGTACCTCAGCCAACGACTTTATCAAGCACACCAGAGGCAATCAAATCTTTGCACTCATTGTGAAAGAACAAGCTCCTGTGGTAACCTCTTACCCACCTTTAATTACTTCTTTATTAACTGAATTTGCTGATCTGTCACTAGAAGAGTTACCATCTGAATTACCCCCAATGAGGGACATCCAACATTATATCGACATTATACCTCGATCCTCTCTACCAAACCTCCCACATTATAGATTGAGCCCACAAGAGTAAGAGATTTTACAAGGCATGGTTGATGAACTAGTCACAAAAAAATTGATACAAGAAAGTCTCAGTCCAGTAGTTGTCCCAGCTTTATTAGTCCCAAACAAGGATTGGTCTATGAGGATGTGTGTAGACAGTAGAGCAGTAAACAAGATTACAATCAAGTATCGATTCCCAATTCCAAGGATGGAAGAAATGTTGGATAAACGTTAGGGCTTCATAATCTTTACTAAACTAGACTTGAGGAGTGGCTATCATCAAATTTGTATAAGACCTGATGATGAGTGAAAAACAACTTTCAAAACCAAGGAAGGGCTCTATGAGTGGAGGGTGATGCCATTTGGATTGTGCAATGCCCCAAGCACATTCATGAGACTCATGAATCAGATTCTAAAGACCTTCATAAACAACTTTGTGGTGGTGTACTTTGATGACATACTTATCCATAGCAAAGATGAAGCAGTCCATATTCACCATATCAAGGCTCTCCTCCAAACTCTGAGGGAGAACAAGTTCTATCTTAACTTGAAAAAACGTGAATTTGCTACCTCACAATTACTTTTCCTTGGGTTTATAATTAATTCTGATGGGATTGCTGTCGATAACAAAAAATTGAGACTATTAAGACTTGGCCTACTCCTTGGGTGTACCAACATACAAGATGTGAGAAGCTTCTATAGCCTAGCAACCTTTTACAGGCGCTTCATCAAAAGTTTCAGCACCATCGCTGCTCCTGTTACCAACTGTTTAAAGCTTAGAAAATTTCAATGGGGAGCTGCACAAGATGAAAGTTTCCAGCAACTAAAAGACAAAATGAGTTCAACTCCACTACTAGTTTTACCTGACTTCACAAAAGGTTTGAAGTAGAGACTGACGACTCTATGGTGGGTATAGGAGCAATGTTGTCTCAAAATGGGACTAGTGGAATACTTCAGTGAAAAGCCTAGTAAGGCTTGCCAGAAATGGACTGTATATGAACAAGAACTATATGCTATTGTGGGGCTTTCAAGAGGTGGGAACATTATCTAATTCAGAGGGAATTTATCTTACATAGTGACCATCAAGCTCTGAAGCATATGAATTCCCGAAAGAGAATTTCCAAACTTCATGCACGGTGGGTCATTTTCCTACAAAAATTTACTTATGTATTTAGACACAAGTCTGGTCAGGAAAACAAGGCAGCCGATGCACTAAGCCGCAGACATTCTTTACTTCTTACACTATGGACAGAGCTTATCAATTTTGACCACCTACTTAAGCAATATGCTACTGACACAAACTTTCTTGAATTCTAGCACAAATGTAAGAACTATCATAATGCAGGTGACTTTCATATCCAAGAGTGATATCTTTTCAAGGGTAACCAGCTCTGTGTACCTAAAACTTCATTAAGAGTTCAACTCATCAAAGAATTTCATGAAAGAGGCCTCGCAACTCATGCCAGCAGGGACAAAACCATTAGTCTCTTAGAGGAAAGATATTATTGGCCTCAACTCAAGAAGGATGTCTCTAAACATGTTCAACAATGCCATGTCTGTCAAAGTGCGAAAGGAGGTTCCTCTAACGCTGGCCTCTATACCCCATTACCATTCCCTCACTCTATTTGGGAAGACCTTAGCATGGATTTTATCATGGGATTCCCAACCATTCAAAAGAGAGTTGACTCTATACTAGTCGTGGTTGACAAGTTCTCCAAAATGGTGAACTTAATTCCCTATAAAAAGGTAAATGATGCCAGCCGCATAGCATCACTTTTCTTCAGGGAAGTTGTGAGATTATATGGGGTTCCTCAATCTATCACACTTGACAGAGATGTCAAGTTTGTCAGCCACTTTTGGAAGGAGCTTTGGAAACGTTTTGGCACTTCTCTGAATTTTTCTAGTGCATATCACCCACAGTCTGATGGACATATTAAAGTCATGAATCACACAGTGGGTAATATGCTCAAGTGCTTAGTCAGCAACAACCCCAAACAATGGGATGTAGCCCTTCCACAGATTGAATTTGCTATGAATAGTACTATGAACAGGACTACTGAAGTCAACCCATTCTCTGTGGTGCCAAGCAGCCCAATTGTTCAGCTGATCTTTTACATATTCCCCATCCTATTATTAAGTCTACTTTTTCGTGGATTCAGGACTACACATAGTGCCATGAACAACTCCGAGATCATATTTCATCAAATGAATGCACAGTACCATACTAATGTAGATAAGAGGCGCAAACACCAAGTATTTGATATTGGTAACTTAGTTATGATATATCTTAATAAGCATCGCCTTCCTCATGGGTGTGTTAAATTAGAGAATAAAAAATATAGGCCTTTCCCAATTGAACAGAAAATCAATGACAACTCCTATGTTGTAGAACTTCCTTTGGATCGGCAGATCTCCCACACTTTCAAAGTTGCTGATATTAGTCCCTATCACCCTCCAGATGATGTCAACACATCCGTTTTGAATTTTGAGACAAATTCTTTTGAAGAATGGGAGACTAATGCAGGAGCTAATATTGTATAAAAATTTTAGTTTTACTTTAATTTTATTTCCATTATCGTTTCCATGTTTGTACTGTCGTTGTTTAAAGTTTTGTCGAGTTATAGAGCCGTTGTTCAAAACGCAAGCCTACTAAGTTGTGTTGGTTCGCGTTTTGAATAACAAACCTTGGCATATAGCGAAGGTATGGAAAAGCGTGAATCAATGAATGATTTTTCTGTTATTTCTGAGCTGCTTCTCTGAAGCTTAATTTTCCTTCAATGAATTTGAGCCGATAAGCTCTTTTCTAATTTGTTTTGATTTGTGTTATTTGCTTCCCTACATCAGATTCAGTTCTAGTTGTTCCCTCTTTAGAGTATAATCTTATATCTATTTCTCAAATAACCACTGCTTTATCTTGTTGTGTTACTTTTTGGTCTAACTTTTGTGTGTTTAAAGACATCCACACAACACAAACGATTGGTCGTAGTGTTAGGCGAGATAACTTGTATTATTTGGACTTGACTTCAACAAATCATGCACTGGTAGCAAATGGATCTAAAGCAAAGGATACATCAAATATATGGCTATGACATAGGAGATTGGGTCATGCTTCTTTTCGATATTTAAAGAAATTATTTTCAAGTTTATTTTTGAACTTAGATCTTTCTTATCTAAAGTGTGATGTTTATGAACTAACAAAAAGTCATCATTCCTCTTTTCCTATAACCTCAAATAAAAGTTCATTTTCTTTTATGATTATACACTCTGATGTATGGGGCCCTTCTAAAGTATCTACTTTGGGAGGATCACGTTGGTTTGTTACATTTATTGATGATTTTAGTAGAATGACTTGGGTATGTTTAATGAATTCTAAAAGTGAAGTGAACTTATTGTTTAGAAAATTTCATAAAATGGTGCGTACTTAGTATAATGCACAAATTCAAGTTTTACGTAGTAATAATGGAGGAGAATATAAGAGTTCTGAGCTTCAAGAATATCTTAAATCAAAAGGAATTATTCATCGAACTACTTGTGTTGATACACCTCAGCAAAATGGAGTTGTAGAAAGAAAAAATTGACACTTGTTGGAGGTTGTTCGTGCCTCATTGATTGAATCTCATATATCATTATCTTATTAGGGAGAAGCACTTACTTCTGCTGTATATTTGATTAATCGGGTACCTTCCAGTTCCATTGACTTCCAAACACCACTACAAGCCATCACTAAAGCAATTGTTGCCCCAAGTATTCCAACTTTACCTCCTCATGTCTTTGGGTGTGTGGCATTTGTACACCTACATAAATAACAACGCAGCAAGTTGGATCCACGAGCAATACGTTGTGTTTTTATGGGATATGCTACACAACAAAAAGGGTATTGTTGTTATCATCCTCCTACAAAACAAATGATTACCACCATGGATGTTATTTTTCATGAAGATACAATGTATTTCTCTTCTAAACCTAAATTTCAGGGGAAGTACAACCAGGATGAAATTTAGACCCTGATATAAATTGTTACCTTGTAAAGAAAGACAAATTATATGTGATCAAAACACAAATAATTGAATTCAGATGGTAATAACACCCAAAATGGAATAGACTCAAGTGAAATGGAATCAAGTCCTCATCAACTCTGAGATCATCAAGCAAGTTCATTACCACCACTAAGTGAGTACGAGTTTTCTACTCCACAAGTTGCTAATATACCTAACCAATCGTTTACAGAGGATATTCCAAATATAGAACCAGCCAGAAAAATTCTTCCACCACGTCCTAATAGAAGTATTCCTACAACCATGTATGAACCTAAAATTGCTAGTAAAGTCAAATATCCCATGAGTAACTATATATCTAAACATCGTTTGGCAAAATCAAACATGTCATTTGTGAATCAATTATCTGCTGTATATATTCCTAACAGTATGTAAGAAGCTTTAGCTGACCCAAAATGGAAAGATGCTATGAATGAGAAACTAAGATCCTTAGAAATAAATAGAACTTAAGAACTTGTCGATCGTCCACCAATAAAAAAAATTGTTAGATGTCAATAGATTTTTTCAGTAAACTACTAAGCAGATTGTATGATTGAACGCTATAACACAAGATTGGTGGCAAAATGATACACTCAGACTTATAAGATCGACTATATAGAAACATTTGTGCTTGTAGTCAAAATTAACACTGTTCGAGTCTTGGTATCTCTAGCTACAAATCTAAATTGGCCATTATATCAGTTTGCTATAAAAAAATGCCTTTCTAAATGGAGATTTAATTGAAGAAGTCTACATGGATTTACCACCAGGAATCAAGAAATCAAAAATTCATGATGAAAAGGTGTGCAAATTAAAAAAATCATTGTATGGTTTAAAACAATCTCCAAGAGCATGGTTTGGCAAGTTCACAAAGTCTATGATGGCATTTGGCTAAAAGCAAAGCAATTCATATCATACTTTATTTATGAAAAAAAGGCATGGTAAGATCACTGCACTTATTGTATATGTTGATGATATAACAGTAATTGGAAATGATCATGAAGAAAGAAAAGCTCTACAAAGTTATTTATCTAGAGAATTTGAAATAAAAGACCTTGGTTCCTTAAAATATTTTCTTGGGATTGAGGTTTCTCGATCTAAAGAAGGAATCTTCTTATCTCAAAGGAAGTATGCCTTAGATTTATTAAAAGAAACTGGTATGTCGGCAGGTCAACTAGCTAATACACCAGTATAAGAAGGATTAATATATGTATCAAATTGATCAAGTTCCAGTAAATAAAGAAAGATATCAAAGGTTTGTTAGAAGGTTGATGTATTTGGCACACACAAGACTAGATCTTGCCTATACTTTAAGTATTGTCAGCTAATTTATACATAATCTAGGAGAACAACATATGAATGCAGTTATTTGAATTTTGAGGTATCTAAAGTCTGCTCCTGAAAAAGGAGTATTGTTCACCAAAAACACAAAGTTTCGAAGAATATAAGTATATACTGATGCTGATTGGGCTGAATCAATAAATGATAGATGATCTACGTCAGACTACTTCACTTTTGTAGGAAAAACCTTGTAACATGGAGAAGTAAAAAACAACATGTTGTCACACGTTCAAGCGCAGAAGCTGAATACAGAGGCATGGCACTTGGGCTTTGTGAGGCTCTGTGGTTACAATCTCTCTTGAAATATTTGGGATATCTTTCTAAAGAATTAATTAAGTTATTTTGTGACAATAAAGTAGCATGTGATATTGCTCACAATTCAGTACAACATGATCGCACAAAACATATTAAAGTTGACATATTCTTTATTAAGGAAAAGTTAGAATAAAATTCTTTGAAAATTGCCAAAAATTAAGTCAAAAGATCAATTGGTTGACATTCTCACTAAAGCAATCTCGTATCGAGTATTCACAGAAGTTTCAATCAAGTTGGGCATGAAAGACATCTATGCACCAATTTAAGGGGGAGTGTTGAATTCAACAATCAGTGCAACCGATCTTATTGACATACATGGCACATGAAACCTACCAACGACGACTTATTGATACCAAGCAACTGTAAACCATTTAATTCATTGATTATAGTAGTAGTAATAATAGCTGATATTTGCCTATATAAACTATGTATAAACTCATACAAATTAAGAAAATATAATGGAGAAAATATTCATTTCTTCAGTTTCGATAGTTTTTGTTTATTTCTTCAAATAATTGCATGGATAGTATATCATTTTGACTTTAATCTACAATATTTATTTTAATGATTGGTAAGGGCTTTTTTTAAACTGTGAAAGAGTCATCTTAATTTCAGACCACATATGTGCAAAACACACTTTGCCAAAAAAAAAAAATTAGGGTGTCAAAGATGAATCTACCTGTGCAGTACCATCTTGCAGCAGAGTGAAGGTTGATAGCTAGGCACTTTGAAAGACAGATCTCAGCATCCCACCAACACGACATGCTTGTGTATATATTAGCTAAATCATGCCATGTTTCCATTTCCAAGCTTCTGTCAAGGAGGTTCTATTCTGTAAAATGTTTGGAAGCAAGTTTAATACATCTTACTATTTTTGCAGTAGAAATCTTCTTTTGGGATGTTAAAGAGATGCATACTTTTGAACTCCAACTCTATGCTTACCTTCAATTTAATCTCAGAATATTCATTATCTATAGTATCAAACATTTTTTTTAAATAGTTAAATAAAAATATGGTAAAACATCTTTGCTCTTAAACACTGACACTCATTGTGAGTTACTTCTTAAAGGAATCATGCAATGCATGTCCCTCGCTTACTATAAAGTTCACGTAGTGCATTCATGTGTTCTTCAAACCTGGAATTTGGTTTGAGTTAAACAACAGGAGTCTCATGCTACTCTAATGGAAAAATTGGCAAAGGTATTATTTTGATCTGCATTTTAATGAATAACCATACCTTTAGAACCCTCATCTCAGCACTTAAACTTTTATTCCGAACTTGAAGAACAGCTAGGACATGTGAGTATGTCTCTATGGCATTCTTTAACTGTCCCTGTGCCATTTGGAGTTTCGCTTTAGTTCGTAGTAGCTCTCCTTGATCCCATTTACCAGTTTGGTTTAAAGCAGCATTAATTACAGACTCAGCATCAACGAAACGTTTTAGAACAGACAATATTCGAGCCAAAAGAGTATAAGTTCTCACATTAGACCCACCCTCAAGTTCCAATAGTTGTTTTGTATAATAAAGTGCCATATCCAAGTTCCTTTGTTCAGCATATTCAAGACAAAGATGAAACACAATATACGGATCTCTATCATTCATTTTCTTTCAGCATTTTCCAGCACCTCAAGTGCTTCAGACTGCTTCATACTTCTCTCAGAATCAGAAGCAGATATTCTAGATTTAGCTGAAAATAAAACACCATGTAAACAGTTTGAAATGCTTGTCACTTGGCTGCATTTTCCATCCATCATTGAAATTGCGTCGCAGACATAACAAATTCCTTTGCCAATGTCAGTCATAGTCTTGCCACAAATTTTAGACGCCAATAACGATTCCAATAAGCAGTCTTTACTCTCTCTGTTGTTCAATATGTTCTTTAGAAGATTAAGAGCATCCATATTCTTTCCTTCCCCATTGTAACAAAGAGCTAGAGTGCAAACTTTTTCTCTTCTTTCCATAGTTCCAGGAAGCAACTCTTCAACCTGACAGGCAAGGGCTCCTAGTTCCCCCGAAACAGATAAGGCATAAGAGAGGTGATCAATGATTGATGGATCCCATACAATCTTTCACAAAATAAATGGTTTTAGTAAAAACATCAGAAGAAGAATACCCTCTTCTAAATTATTTATTGGTACAAATGAGCCTTCCAACTGTAACCAAAGATTTGGGAGGGCTTGCATCGTAACCACTGTAAAGGAGAAAAACTGCAAATTCTTTTTCTATATTTGCAGCAACCTCGGTATCCAGATTCCAATTATAGAGAAGGGACCTTCGGTATGACAAAATAGCTTCATGAGGAAACCCTGCAAGTATCCACAATTCTGGAAGCACTTCTACTGCTTTGACAAGAGTTTCTTGCAATTTACAATCTGAACCAAAGTTTTCAGGTAACCCTTCTGGTAAAGCAGATTCGACAGTATCTAAAATAACTTTTCATGACTGAGCTGCTTCTGCAAAAGGTTAAGGAACATTGGTCATACAAGACATTCCAACAGGCTATAGCTAACAACTTTATTTTCCATTGCAGCATGTTTGTTGACAAGAAAGAGAGCAAAAGATATTCAACAATCTGTTATTTAGATGAGTAACCGAAGGCTAAACAAGATGCTAGGTACAAACATATCAATATACAAAACTCAAGAAAATGATAAAATTTTGTAGAGAAAATGTATTACTGGTTTACTCCTAACTAAACACACCAAATAAAACTAAAGACCTAGTGAGAATTTGTCAAATATAGAGTCCTCGTATGATAAACGAAGTAAGGAAACATGGAATACCTGTGTACCTCCCAAGATGTTGGAATGACTTTGCTTTGAGATAAATAGCTTCAAGAAGCAAGCTAATACCATGCATCAACATAAGTGGTGCAACATCACTTAGTGAATGGCACCTATTCTGTTCAAATCTTCTAGAAATAGATACTTTAATCTTTAGAGTCACACTAGCAATATCTATTCCTTCAAATACATGAAGAGCGCCTTCTGTATTACCCTTTTGATACTCAAGCCTTCCTAATAAAGCTCTAGCTTCCTACAAAATTTAAAAGAAGCACAGCTCAATTGCATAACAAGAAAGAAACATAGTGATGATAAATTCAATGTAACATAAATAGAAAGTCTTTACTTAAACATCACGAACCCATAAACTAAATAATAGTTTGTTTCCAATGCAAAAATATCACTTCAAACTCAACTCCTCTGGAATCATGTTTGATTTGTTGACATCCATTGATCTCTTTATCACCCATGATAGAAGTTGAAAGTTTGAACTAGCTTGTTAAATTTTAAATGATCGAATCCTCAACTAGGGGTGGCAATTTTTGACACGACACGATAGCACGATCTGAACACGACACGATACGAATTTTTTTTAGTAAGAATTGATCAATAATTTTTTCATATTCTTAAAAGTTTTGTTATTTCTTACTATTATAAATAGGTAACACAAAAAAAATTCAAGTAAATTTTTTAATGTGTCAACCAACACGAATAACATGAACAAACACGACACGAACACAACTAACACGACACGATTGACACCCCTATCCTCAACATGGCACTTGGAGGCGATTTAGTGTTTGAATAGTTGCTAGAAAAGTAGGTGTCTATTAGTACTTATGTTAAAGTTATTTCAGAATAAATCGGTTTCACAAATAAGAACATTATATGTGCTTCTCATATAGGTCAAGAAGCATAAAATGTATATTCGGAGCCCTGAAAACACTTATGACAATTTATTTTCCATTTAATTCAAAAGCGCATTTTTGCTACCATAAGCACTTTGGCAAGTCTTGGAAGCATAGGCAAACATACTTATAGAATCACAAATCATTCCATTACACACCAAAAAAAATAAAAATAAATAAAGTGTTCATTGTAAGATGTATATTCTTATACATACTAGAGGATGTCTTAACCCAACATATCTAAGAATAAACCTTCATTGGATAATGACAAAGGTTGGGATGTAGTATATAAGATTCATTCCTAAAGAATAGGAAATGAAGAGAAAAGCATAACTAAGATAAAGTGATATAAACCAACCTCATAGTTAAGATAACCACTTTCACGCAAACTAGACTCAGCTTCTTCAATGTTGCAATTATCAACTTTGGTGTCCACCTCCGCTGTTCGAGGAGAATATCCACTTGCTGTTGCTGAATAGTCTCGAGTGGCCAAAGAGTCTGATGAATGAAACAAATGATCATCTTCCTTTACTTGCTCCCCATAACGTATACACTTCATCATCTCCCTCAACTCACCTCCAATCCCAATTGTTCTTTTACTTCCCCAATTCTTTGTTTTCATACCGTACCATTCCAGTTGAAATTATCCTGTTTTAATTTCAACACACACATTAAAAAAAGAAGTCAAAGAGAGCCATGTGCCAGAAAACAAAGATAGAACTCAAACATGTAATAATTATAGTTGAGATGTAAGGAAAACATAACACTTCATGTTCCAAGGAGGTCTTAGCTCGATGTTGTTTAGTTTTCGGGCAATTATCTTAAACGGTCCATTTGAAGTGCAAAACTTCAGTTTAGGACCGCTTATGATTTTTTATTAAAAATAGACTTTTTACTGGTTATTTAGTCGGTTAATTAAAAAAGACAAATGCCCAAAATTTAAAAGGAAAGAAGATAACATAACGTTCGAAAGCCCTTTCTCCCCAGCCCTCCCTCGTTTGAAATCCATTAACGCTGGTTCTCGTCCTCTCAACTTTGTCTCACAAACCACCCCAAACAAGTTCAATCCTCCATAGACAGCCGTTGTGGAGGGAAATTTATCCACCACCGACGATACCCAACTCTTCCAGTGAGCGCACACACAAAATATCTTGTTTCTTTATTCTCTTCGTCGTCTCTAGAATCCAGTTCAGAAAACCACCCCAAACCTCCATAGACAGCCGTTGTTGAGGGAAATAAGTCCACCACCGACAACAAGCAATTATTGCAGTTAGCGTACCATTAGTCCTCTACCAATAATCAGGCGCGAATCATCTTATTACCTTTAGTAGCTGCTCTAGTGCCACGACTATCAACCAAAGGAGGTATAAAAAATTCTTCAAATTACTGTATGAAAGTGAATATCATCGAGTAATTGTTTGTCTGTTAATTTCAAATTCTGTATTTGAGAGCCAGCCTGCATTCATGTGTGTTTCGTTCTAACTCAATATGATCATTGTGGAAGCATATATGAGTTTCATAGCTAATTGTTATGTTCTTGGTAAATATATAAGTTTATATTACTATCTAAAATAAACGTTTGACTAAGAGAGGATTAAAATTTTTCATAATATTTAAAAATGTGTGGATTTGGGCCTAAAACATAACACAAGCTTGATTTGAACACGATAAATGCAACGTGATTGACACCCCTAATGCCAAGCTGTTATGACGAGTTACATTACATATAAAGTAGATTCTGAATGTTACACTCTAATTATTATTCTGAATGTATGACTTCTGTATTATGAGCAGTAATATGTACATATTTCACATTTGTTGTCCCTTTTGTATCAAATCTATTATGTATTTGTAAGTATGTGGTAGATATATTGTTTTATATTTATTTAATTATGAATCTCTTATTTTTAACACAATTTATTCTTAATCATGTTCCCTATTGTTGTGAAAAATTTTAATGTTCTTTCCATTGTTTTTTTCAATTAATGTTATATACATTAGGTGACAATTAATTAGAGATAGAATCATAATTACATTCATTTGTAGTACACTATGTAATTTTTTCTTGCAGTCTAAAATATTCCATGTTTTGTACAATAGTTCGACTAGATTATGTATTAAGCCAATGAATATGCATATTTTGCATATAAGTTTAACCCACTTGATTGATTGCTGCATTTATAATTATATTTTGATATTCTGAAACTTGAAAACTTAGCTGAATGTTATTTAGTTTAAGTAAAATTGTTGAATAACAAATTGTGCACAAATATATGGTGTTATTAATATACACATGTTATGAGACACAATTGAAATTGTTGGACAAATTTAATTTTTTTATGGTTGGAAATTGAATAAATGTTTGTTGAATTTTTTATATATGTGTGTCTTTTTTTAATAAGCAATGGCAAATGAGAACATTGAAAGATTTCCATGTGTTCAACGAGGAGATTACTTTATTGAAAAAATTTCAAACATGTCGAGAATGCAAGAACTAGAAACAATAAAGTCGAAATTAGAAATGTTCGATTTGAAGAGAGAGTTTGACGATTCATGCTTTGGGTTTTTATTGATGATGCACCAAATTGAGTTCACAGGACCGTTGGTGCATCACCTTTTCATGATGCAAGATAGGGAACAAAGCGGCAAGGAATTCAAAATTATTTTTAATGGACGTGCCCATCGATTCAGTTATGAAGAGTTTGCACTAATAACCGGTATGATGTTTACCAGTGATGATAACATTGTCACTCATGAAAGTCGGTTGAAATATGAATATTTCAGAAGGGAGAATGTAATTACAAAATCTAAGTTAATCCAAGTATTCAAAAGGTTAACGAAGAACACAAATAGAGATGATGTTCTTCGATTGTCCCTTATTGTTGCATTAGAAATAATATTGCTGGGAGAACAGAAGATGCAAGGGATAAATATTTCGTATTTGTGCCTTGTTGAAGATTTTCATAGATTTAACAACTTCCCATGGGGGAAGGTGGTTTATGATTTCACCATACGAAGGATGAGAAGCAGTATGGTTAATAGGGTAAGTAATGGCTTTGAAAAAAAAATAGAAATTGAAGAGGAGGCTGAAGAAGTTGATGTTGAGGTTGAGGATAATGCAGAAGATAAGCAATTGAGTAAATCATATCCATCAACATCGCATAATGTATATGGTTTTCCATTGGCATTACAAGTATGGGCCTACGAAGCCATACCTGCTCTGGTTGATGATCTTGTTTGCAAACGTGCGTCAGATTCGATGCCTAGGATTTTGAATTGGGAAAACAAGAAGCCTGGTCGCTGGTTCAAATTCAAATACTTGGACAGTATTTACTTTAGTACTAATGATGTAACCGTTGATGCTTTATTTAATTATAATTCATAGTCCAATATTATTTGATTTTATTAAGTTATCGTACATATTCTATGAGATACCTAATTGTTAAATGTATTGCAGCTTTTGTTCCTACAAGTCTTGGTACCTACTGACAAAGAGAAGGACAGTTTGTACTATCAATCAAGTCTAGCTGTTAAGAGAGGAATGCCTGCAGAGTTTGATGGTGAGGTTTATCCTAATGTTCGAAAAATTGAGACGAAGGGGAAGGAAAAATTCGGTGATCAATGTGAACCCTCGTCATCCACCACACCAATTGATAAGGTATAATTAATATCATACAATGAATGTGTTTTAGACTTTGTGATAAATTAGTGTCATTAAATAGTTTTTCCACGCATAACATACTTTACCTCAATTAATATTTTCCAAATATTGAAAACCATATGTAATTTTATATTTGTAGGTTATGGAGGAAATCTTGGGTGTTAAGCAAGAAGTTAAAGAAATAAAGCAAATGTTGGTCAAAATCTTAGATGTGCTGCATAAGGGAGACATAAATGTCCCACTGGAAGGTCATGGTGTATTTCATACAGGCAGTCCAATAAGGTCTGATTTTTGTGGTGACGTGGACGCCGAAATTCGCGTCAATGTTGGGTCTGCATTGGGTAGAAACACTGGTGAACATGTTATTGTTGGTAGTGAGGAAGATGTCAAAAATCAGCTTGATGACCAAATGGATGATAAAGTTATATATTCTACTGAGGTTAGTGGAGAACTATAAGAACTTCCCATTCCCAAAATTATTGCTAAGAATGCTGATAGTACTAGTAATGAAGCTGATCATGTTGACACCTCGACAATTGCTAATGTCATAGAGGACACAAATTTTCAAGTAATTGTCTTAGAAGAAGAATTACAGAAAAGGAATCTAGCGGTAGATGGATACGAAATAGAACATGCTAGTCATAGACAATCAGAGGACCTCCATGCCGATGATCCATATTCCTGTATGATTGTTTCCGGTCCAACTGAAAGAAAAAAAAAATACTATACAAGAAAGCATAGAGCTGTTGGTCAACTTCTGAAATCACCTTATGAAGAATACAAGAAAACTAAAAGAAAGAGACCGGCATCAAATATAGACCAACCCATAGACACCATTCTTCATTCAAGCTCTCATGAATGTTATAATGTTCACAAACTACCACAATTAGACAAATACCTTCTTTTCATATCTTGGCTACATAAATCATCGTTTAGTATGGTGTAAGTTATAAAATTGTATCCCTATATTGCTATTCAAATACATATGCATATTTGTTTCAATTTATTATTATTTATTTAAGAAAATTTGTTTACCTCACTTCAGGGACAGCATCAGTGTTGGTTGCCCAACAACAGGAAGAGCGAATGCTATATGGTTTCAACGTCTTTTCAAAAATAAAACGAACCTGTTTAATTCAGTAAGTAGAAATTTCCACTTGCAATACTGTATGATAATTATTAATAACAACATCCATAATTAAATTTAATCGGTGTTCAATATGCACACTGCAGCACATTGACTGTGGTTTATGGTTACTAAGGAAGAAATTCCATATGTACCCTCAGAAGTTTCCTCTTCCGAAAAAATGGTCAACAATGGATTCCTATTTTTTTGTAAGTTAATTACTACACATCTTAATTGTGGTATGTTTTCTTTTAGTTTTTTTCAAATTAATTTCCCAAGGACAAAGCATATATGAGCTGATTTTATTATAACCTTCTTTTTAACATACCAAGTTATTATCATAGAATCATAATAGTTAAATGTTTATACAGCATCGTCTATTAGGTCACTCTGAGCTTTGGACGAAGTCACAATCCATAGAGAAGCCTTACGATTGGATCTCAGATAGAACTTTGACAAACTATGTTTTGGGAGCAATACCAGAATTTGGAATCCCATGGTATGAGTTGGACACTTTGTATGGGGTTGTATGTTTCAATGACCACTGGATCACATTAGAGTTCGACCTAAATGATCAAGAAATACATGTCTACGATTCTCTGCCAAAATACATTCGAGATGCAATGTTAAAAAAAAATTTGTCCAGCATTTGTTCACTATTTCCTGATTTTATTGGACATTGCGGGGTTTATGAAAGTAGGAGGCATGGGACAAACTTTAAATTGACCAAACCTTGGAAGATATTTCGGAACATAAGGGAGAAAGTTCCCGTGCAAGAATCATCGTAAGTCCTGCTCATCATATATTAAATTATATCTTTTATTGTTCAAATACTTGGTAATATATATTAATTATTAATAAATTCCATATGTACTTATTTTGCGGTGGTGACTGTGGCATATATTCACTAAAGTTTGTTGAATTTCGCGCATCAGGCAATTCTATATGCAATATTAAAGAAGAAGATATCAGATTATCTAGGAAAAAAATGGGCTACGAGTTATTTTTTTCTTTAGATAATGAATTACTAATCTAACATGTTCATGTAATGTTTGTAGACAGCATATCAATGGATATAAGACTTTATATATTTATGTAATATTTATATCACCTAGTCGGGATCAATTATATATAGAGTGTATGTTGTTATATTTTTAATGGTTCATTGCAGTGACAGGTTAATATACCTTCAATAGTATGTGTTACAGTTATGGCATTACGTGTGTCCCTGTATAATATGGAACAGATTCGGACACTTTGTAATTATGGGAGGTATGATATATTTTGCTTTAGCTTTAGCCATGATTTTATATGTATTATACATGATTTTATTATATTCAAAGGGCATTCATGTTTTTTTACTCTTATATATGCTTTTACATGGATGCTAATTCATATATCTACTTTGTGTTATTGCCTTGTTAATATTTGCAATATGTGTTTGAATGTTTACTGATTTTGATGTGATAATGCAGGCAGTTCGCGTCACTTACTGTGTTCATGCCACAACAGTTATTTGGGAAACAAGGGGTGGTGATTTTTTATGTGTAATTACGTTAGAGTTAAAGTTTGCAAAGAATTCCATGTATTCAATAATATTGCAAAACTCAACTCCATACATGCTATGTTAGTTTAATATTCTTTAATATCTTACTTGTAATGATAATGTCATACATGCATGCAGGAAGGATGGTAGATATTCCTAAAATAGTGTGTAGGACACATATTTCAGCATGCTTATGTGTGTAAGCAAAACTATGATGACAGGGAAGTTAATGTGTTAATCCTTAACGTCTTTCAAAATCAAATATAGCTCACATTTCATAAATTTTTGAGTAGCTGACATAGTCAAATGTTTTTTAAGTTTATGTATACAAGTGATGATGATGTTATTCTCATTTATTCTTTGTCATTGTTTCTGTTTTATGTCAAGCTGATCAGTCTAGTTTATTATGTTTTTTTTGATGAAATATGTTTCACAGGTTTGGGCAGATGAAGACAACAATGATGATTGGAAATGTGTTCAAACATTAGATGAACAAATGGCCTATTGAAGACAAATGCCCTATTGTTAAACTGGGCAATTTTTGGAATTTCCCTTTCGTACCTACCAAACTCTACTGCATTGATGCTTGAATGCGCGACCGATTTAGTGGTAAAACATGACTTGGGACTTGCTTTTTTGGATAATATGCTTGTAGCTTATTGATCTTGCCCTCCTTGCCTCAAACTTCTATCAAGTATTTTGCTGATTCTTCAACTCCTTAATCGCATTGAGTTCTACCCTTGTTTGTTGCTTCATTGTTTCTGTTTGCTTGAGTCTCCATGGATAACCTACATATATTAATGGGCAAAAAAAAAAGGATATCCTAAAATAGATGTAAAGTATTAATAATTGTCTCTTTAATTATATACGGAATATACATACAATTTTGCTATATGTGAAAATAATTTAATTCAATAAAGTACCTGAAATATATAAGCATTTATCCTGACAACTCTGTATCTTGATGACTTTGACCTGTTTCGACGTGTGATCCATTCTGCATCTTCTGTAAGGTATCGATCTCCCCATTTTAAAGCCTTTTGACTACGATCCACAAACCATTCTTGTAGTTTAGCGCGATAATACTCGGCAAGCATGGTAATTGGCATCTCACGAGCAGCCCTCATTACGTTATTGAATGACTCAGATATATTTGTAGTCATTATCCCATATCTCATCCCCGGACAATAATGCCTAGACCATTTTTCCTTTCCTGCATTGATTAAGTACTCCGTAATGGCCGGATCTATCATATTCAAATCTGACATATACTTATCAAATTCTCTTCTTGTGTATGCCCTTGCACAACAACGAAACAAGGGGATTATGTTAGGATTCTTGAACCTATTATTTAGGTTTAATTCCATGTGGAATGCACAAAATCCATGAAACGCATTAGGAAATGCTTTAGGAACTGCTTGTATGATGCTTGGATGTCTGTCTGAAATAATAACAAGGTCTGTTATGATGCCTATTGCACCACTCAACTTTGACAGGAACCATTCCCAAGAATCGTTGTTCTCTGAATCTCCAATACCCATTGCGATTGGGTATGTGTTGCTATTCCCATCCGACGTTGCTGCCACAAATAACGTACCGGCATATCTACCAGACAAGAAAGCTCCATCAATAGTAATAACATGTCTCATACAAGAACGGAAACCTCTCAGAGAAGGTCCTAAGGCCATGAAGAAGTATTTAAATCTTTTTTCAGTATCAACTTCAATATTAGTGACAGTTCCTGGATTTTTGGCTGTTAGTATGTGACAATAAGATGGTAGCTTCATGAATGACTCTTCTGCAATGCCTCTTATTAAATTCAAAGCTTTTTCTTTAGACCTATAAGCAGTGGTATAACCAATTTCAATCCCCAAATTCCTCTCGACAATCCTCAATAATGTCTTTTGGCTTGTAAACTCGACCAGGTCTTAATAATTTCATTTTCATCGCATTTGCAAGGACTTTTGAAGTTGCTGTCCTATTTTTAACCATGTACTTGTTTGGATCACAATTATGAACATTGTTAAAAATAGTAACCTTGAAACGTTCCGAACCAACCACCTTAGTTGCTCTGATTTTCCAACTGCAACTTTCGTGAGCACATTTTATAACTACAAGGTTACTCTTGCTTTTGGAGCTTCTTGTTTCAAATTGATTTCTTATTGCATATATGCCAACTTCTGTAACAAGATGAGACTTACAATCAAATACTCTTCCAACACTCAATCCATGTTCAAAATTTGGATAAAACATACTTCTGCTGGAGCTTGAACAATGATTTTGCACTGCGCATGTCGAGGATGGGAGGGCATGTGTACCTACTATGTTTACTAATCGTGATGATGACTCATATACTGTATGTCCTTCATCTTCTTCATGAGATACTATATTCGGATCAACAATTGCTCTATCTAAGCTGTTTTGTACATCATGAAATCCATGATCATTTAGATCATTAGTAGGTAACCTTTGAATGTTTTCATGTTGTTCACAATTGATGAAGTCAACCAAAGTATCATCAACATGAATTAAACCAAGCCCATCACAATTGACAATATTAATACTTGAATCATTATTGTAGACTGTATTCAAAGTATTACCTCCATCCTCTGTTGGACCATTAGGCATATGATCATTTTCACTATCAATTAATAAAGTATTGGATCCACCGACACCATTATTTGATATGCACGTGGAGGGTACAGTGTCTGTCACATGAATTGAAATATACAATATAGGTTTGCTCTGTCTGTCTTCAATGTGCATGTTCATAAATTCTTCCAAATCTTCATCATCACATATACGAACAGTGGGAAGATGAATATCATTCCTAAAGAAGTATTTAATGGACAAAGCATATTTGTATTTATCAATCTTTAATTTTCTAAACAATTTCTCCTCCAAACCCTGTAAATCATCTCCTTGTCGCAACCTAAGAACAACACCTTGTCCACCAATATACTCTTCCATACTTTCTTTCATTACCCACTCACCACCATGTATGATGAGTGCACTAACTGCCTCCATATTTTTTCCTGTATAAAATATTATGAAGACAATGAATTTACGACAGTTTCAACAAATTAAGTAAAGATAACAATTGAACAAGGTAGAAATAAGGTAGATATGAGGTCTTTCATACGAGGTCAAATGTACACTATATCTACAATTTTTAATATGTTTATATGAATGTTAACAATACAAGGTCGATATAACGTCGATATGAGATTGATATCCCCATTTTTTCATTGATAACTGTACACTACAACTACACTTAAGTGGATCATACAAATGTGGTTTATGTTCATGGGCTTATATGAACGTTAAAGATACAAGGTCGATATGAGGTCGATATGAATTTAAGAATCAAATAATTGTACACTACTAGACTTTAAAGATACAAGGTCGATATGAATTTAAGAATCAAATAATTGTACACTACTAGACTTTAAAGATACAAGGTCGATATGAGGTCGATATGAATTTAAGAATCAAATAATTGTACACTACTAGACTTTAAAGATACAAGGTCGATATGAAGTCGATATGAATTTAAGAATCAAATAATTGTACACTACTAGACTTTAAAGATACAAGGTCGATATGAGGTCAATATAAATTTAAGAATCAAATAATTGTACACTACTAGACTTTAAAGATACAAGGTCGATATGAGGTCGATATGAATTTAAGAATCAAATAATTGTACACTACTACACAAGGTCGATATGAATTTAAAAATCAAATAATTGTACACTACTACACTTTAAAGATATGAGGTCGATATGAATTTAAGAATCAAATAATTGTACACTACTAGACTTTAAAGATACAAGGTCGATATGAATTTAAGAATCAAATAATTGTACACTACTACACTTTAAAGATATGAGGTCGATATGAATTTAAGAATCAAATAATTGTACACTACTATACTTTAAAGATATGAGGTCGATATGAATTTAAGAATCAAATAATTGTACACTACTACACTTTAAAGATATGAGGTCGATATGAATTTAAGAATCAAATAATTGTACACTACTACACTTTAAAGATACAAGGTCGATATGAGGTTGATAAGAATCAAATAATTGTACACTACTAGACTTTAAAGTTACAAGGTCGATATGAGGTCGATATGAATTTAAGAATCAAATAATTGTACACTACTACACTTTAAAGATATGAGGTCGATATGAGATCGATATGAATTTAAGAATCAAATAATTGTACACTACTAGACTTTAAAGATACAAGGTCGATATGAGGTCGATATGAATTTAAGAATCAAATAATTGTACACTACTACACTTTAAAGATACAAGGTCGATATCAGGTCGATATGAGATTGATATGAATTTAAGAATCAAATAATTGTACACTACTACACTTTAAAGATACAAGGTCGATATCAGGTCGATATCAGGTCAATATGAATTTAAAAATCAAATAATTGTTGATATGCTAATACACTTAAGTGGATCATACAAATGTGGTTTATTCCATGGGCTTATATGAATGTTAAACGATATGAGGTTGATATGAATTTAAAAATCAAATCATAAAACACTACAACTACACTTATGTGGATCATACAAATGTGGTTTATGTTCATGGGCTTATATGAATGTCAAATATACAAGGTCGATATGAGGTCGATATAAATTTAAGAAACAAATAATTATACACTACCAGAAGCATTGCAAAGTTTAAGGAACTAAATATCTACCGATGGTTTGCTGAGACAGAGGAGGCAATGGGCAAGCACGGCGAAGAGGACCAGTACTCTAATTTCTTGGAGGTTGGAAATGCCTTGATGAAGCCGATGGTTTGCTGAGACAGAGGAGGTAATGGGCAAGTAGGCGAGGTAAGGTAGAGTACTCTAATTTCTTTAGGGCAATGTCGGGCTTTATGCCTTCTTTATTCTTTTCCAGTTAATTTTCGTTGCCCTCCTTGTTGAAGATGCATTGGTTTCTATATAGTGCCTGGTGGATAGCTGAGGTTGGAGCTGCCTTGATGAAGCCGATGGTTTGCTGAGACAGAGGAGGCAATGGATGGTTTGCTGAGACAGAGGAGGCAAGTCCCTAGCTTTTAGCGAATGATTGTAAACTAATATGCGATACAATCTTTTGGAGGCATAGTTATAATTTACGATGAATCTATCCGCTGAGAATCAACTTGCTTTGTTTGTGGAAACAGAAAAAAAACTGCTTGAGGAAGATTACCTCGTTCGCAGAGGAAATGGGCAAGTAGGCGAGGTAAGGTAGGTCAATTTGTCGCTCGGGGGGTTCCAGTTTATTTTTGTTTTTTTTCCTCAGCCTCTCAACCGGCTATAACAAATAACATTTTAGCCAAATACTCCTTTTTGCAAGATTTTCACCCATAAGTCCAAAACTGCCATTCTTCACCTCCAATGGCCTATTGAAGACAAATGCCCTTAGTTTTCGCCAATTTACGCCAATTACAAAAGGAAAAGAAAAGATTAAAATACTCAGAATCTAAGACAAACCCAGATGAATTCAGAGCATAAAATTGGGGAAATAGCACAACTTGATATTGGGAACATAAAAGTTGAAGAACAAGAAAGAGCAAATTAAGGAGAAATCAAAGATAAAGGAAGGACCTTTTTGATTTTGAAAAGGCAATGACTGAGCCCACAAGACATCATTTTCTCCTAAGCATACATGATCTCAGGGGAGGGCATTTGATTTTATGTTGCTGAGCAAAAATTGAATTCAAGGCTTCAATGTGATTTTCCTTTTCGTTTGCTGGGAAAGTTTGATTGATTCATATATACTAACTAGCCAGCCCTTCGAAGTTTTGAAACAGTTTTTAAACTTTAAGCTCTTGCATTAAATTATGAATCGAACCCCGCCTGAAGCTCATTCAAATGTATGAAGTGTGAACGGAGTGAAGTTTTTTCTTTTTAATATATATATATATATATATATATATATATATATATATATATATATATATATTATTCTATTTTATTGGCTTTTATAATAATATTATATTATTATTATTTCCTACTTTGATTGAAATGGATATTATAATATCATTAAAATTAGCTGACACAGTTTAACATGGAGAGAATGAATTTTCCTGATGACCCCCGCACCCTTTGAAAATCACTACTCTCGGTTGTTCAATAACTGCTGCCAGCTTCACGTACTTTTTCGTTTTTTTGTTTTTGTCTTTTTTTTGATAGCTTCAAACTCATTATCATTCGTTATCGATCATCATAATGGTTGAATGAGATTAATTAAGCTTCCAAATTTCAATCAATCAATAACGCCTTATCCCTTGCAGAAATACAGGATAAATTATTCATTATTTTTTAATATAAATGATAATATAGGGTGTATATTTCAAAAATAATAAACAATACTTCTATCAACCCATTTGAATGTTTGAAATTGAACAATAATAAATAATAATATTAAAATAAAATTTATAAAATTATAAATTAAGCAAAGATAGAAAAAAAAATTTATTTATAAATGATATAAAGTGAGAAAAATAAAATAAAATGATTATACAAATATATAAAAAAAAAAAAAAATATTATAATGTATTCTTAAGAGAGAGGTGTGAAAGAAATAAAAATTATCATTATTGTTATAATGCTTTTACATTCTATTAAAAATTAATAATTAAATCAAATACAATAAATAACAAAATTATTATCATTATAAATTTTAGGGAAAATAACAAAACTAGCACCCCCTAAACTTGTAATAACAAAACTAGCACCCTTTGTGTTCAATTAAAATTGAACGACGATAATTTAGACCCGTTCAATATTGAACGTTCAATATTATCCGTTTAATTAGAATTGAATGACGACAATTAGACCCGTTTAATATTGAACGTTCAATATTTTACGTTCAAATTGAATATTGAACGTTCAATATTAAACGTTTAATTCTAATTGAACACAATGGAGAGTTAGTTTTGTTACTATAAGTTTTAGGGGTGCTATTTTTGATAATTTCCTAATTTTTATTATTTTCGATCAAACATAATCTAAATTCATTATAAATTAGTAATTGAACATTGATTGCAGCTAGATCAACCAAAATAAAACAACCATTAAGCAGGCTACATACAGGCACAGTTAATGTTATTTTTATCAAAAAATTCAGTTAATGTTACTTTGTCCTTACCTTCAATAATGAGAAAGCTTAACAAATAGGCTGGGCTTTAGATTATAATAGCGATTTACTAAGAACGGTTTAGATTAATGGTAGCTAGAGAATTTTAATTTCTGAGTAATAAAGACGTAAAATAGCAACAAAAAAAAAATAAAAGATTTTACATACTGACAAAATCGATTAACGACAATATTTTGACCATAATAATTTATTATATTACTCATTAAAAATTTATAAGATATAATATTTTTATGTAAGTCTTACAAAATATAACAAAAATTTTATAAGCCTTATAAAAATATATCATTTTTTTTTAAATAACCCATATAAAGTAGTAATTATAAAAATAACTATATTTTTATTATATAAAAATGATATAAATAATAAAAAATCAAGAAATAATAAAAATAAAAATACAAGACATCTTAGGATATTTTTCACAAGAAATAATTTTTAGCAAAAAAAACTCAAAAAAATTTAAAAATCAAAACTAAACCTTAAAAAAGGAGATGAATTTAGAGAATAATTATTCTCCAAAATAAGAAAATTATTCTTAAAGAAAGACATAATATATTATGAAATAATTAATACAAAAATGAGTATTATCATAACAGATGCAAAAGTGAGATTTAAAATACCATTAATTGATAAATATAGTATTATGGAAAAACTATCAAAAAATTTCGTGAAAGGCAAAAGAAACATTGGATATATTCATTTAAGAAGAATATAAATTTTAATAAAAGTATATTTTAAAGAATAAATAGATATACCAATAAATTAATATTATTAGATAATATGATAACAAACATAAAAATACTTTGTTAAGAATGATTAATGGAAACTTAAGATATCAGAAATTAAAATCTACAACATATCCTAAGTTTGCTATCAATATTAATGATAAAATATAAACTAAGTATTAAGTTTGACTTATGATTTTGAAAGAAGAAATCTAATGGAATATGAAAATCACCTATTTTTGATACATTATTTAATAGGATATTCATTAACAAACAGTCACAACAGTTCAATACATGGACAAAACAAGTTTATAGAAATAGATAGAACGTTTCAAGGATTAAGACAAATAATAAAATTAGAAATATTAACATAATATGAAATACCTGATAAATGAGATTTAGACATTAAAGAAAAATCTCTGATACCAACAAGAAAAAGGTAATATACAAAGGAGTAAGGTTATAGATATCTAAGAAGAAATCAGTAAAAGAGAGAGAAATAGAAGAATTAAAGAGAAAATAGAGGAAGTAAAAGAATTAGTTCATAGAACAATAGTAAAATATTGATATTTTTTCCAAAATTGTTAAAAGAAAAATTACTAGAAATAGAATTAGAAGAAAATAGTAATTTAACAAGCTTATCTAATAATCAAATATCTACAACAAAAGCTTATATTCTTTTAGTAGAAATGATAGATACCACAAATGAATCAAGCATTAAATTTTTACAAAATATAAATGGAACCCTAAAAGAACTTCTTAAAGAAATAAAAGAATGTAGTTGTATCAAGAAATTACAACTAGATATACACAAGTAATTTACAGAATTAAGAAGAGATGTCAATATTATACCAATAGGAAATGAAACTCAAGGATACAAGTTTGATCCATTAAAAGAATTAAAAGAAGAAACTCCTAGAAGATCTGATGCATTAATATCCAAGAATGAAGAAAAATCTAAGAGTGAAGATATAATCCAAGTTTAATGGAATATAGGAAAAAATTAGAATAACAATTCATGAATCTTGAAAAAAGTTTGTTAACATTAACAAATGAGGAATTATAAAAAAAATATAAAGAAAAACTTTGTACAAATAAAGAAAAAGATGACATAGCAATAATTAGTGAAAAAGAATTTGAACAATAAAATATAAGACCAAGGATCCAAATGAAACCTGTATTATCAACCCCACAAAGAAGAAAAATATCTGACTCACACAGAAAGTAATAGACAAAGATCCAAAAGAACTTGAGCCTTTTAATAGGAGAAGACAAGAACCTAAAATAGAAGAATGATTATACTTGTAAGGTTTATGAGTGTTGGCAATTTTTGTGGACAAAATAATTAATTGTAATTTAGTATCTAGACTCACTTTTCGATCAAAAGTTAAATGTTGATGAAGTTGCCAAGTCTACACTGCGTATATAACAGGTAAAATATGTTTCATGCATACACACTTAGTATGAGCTAAAATGAAAAACTGTGCACCTCTCAATCTATTGAAGGGTTAGGTAGATCGATCGAGACATAGATCGATCGAGTTCAATTTGGATGCTCTCGGTTTAAATGTTGTGATAACTGGATCGATCTAACATTTGGTTGATCGATCGAGTCAATCGTTGATCGATCAATCGAGATTGGTTAGATCAATTGAACATCGATTGAGTGGTCTCGGGTTAATTTTTGAATTGCTAAGTGTAGGTAGATCGATCGAGTATGTGTAGATCGATCGAGATGAAGTATTCGATCGATCGATGTGTTTTGATAATTTATTTCACTTTTCTTGCTTGCCAATTTGACCCCATTTAATGTTGAAAGTAGAATCCTTATATGAGTATAATTGTTGTGAAAGTAGAATTGATGTGAAAGCAAAATCTTTATATGAGTAGAATTGTTGTGAAAGTAGAATCTTTGTATGAGTAGAATTCTTATGAAAGTAAAATCCTAGTATGAGTAGAATTGTTATGAAAGCTAAATTCTGATGTGAGTAGAATTGTACTTCATTATTAATTCTCTCTTAGGTCAAATTGGACTCTATATAAACAACCTTTGTTAAAAAAAAATACACCACACTGCATATAATATTTTCTATCTCTGTTTGAGCTTTTAAAGAAAATTGTTTTCTCTTCATCTATTCATCTTAGGCTTTTTCTTGATTTAATTGTTCAAATATATTGTGTAGTTATGTTTGAATAATTCTTATGCCTAATTTATTTTCATGATGTTAAGCTTTACATGATTGTTCTAGAGTTTGCTAGCTGATTTAGTTTTTACATAGCATGCTATTGAATCTGCTAGTTAAGGTTTTTCATTGTTGAATCTGTTCTATGACACACTTTGCACTTGTGTTATTTGTGCTAACTTTTTAGGTTTTGAGATGACGTGTTCGGTATTTCATGTGACTCAAGAATTGAAAAATAATACATTTCATAAAAATAATACGTGTTCTATACATGATACATTTCATAAAAAGAATACGTGTTCTATACATGATACATTAGGATGAAAAAATAAGAAGCCTTAAGAATTGAATCGTTATAAAATGTCAAGAAAGGAAAGAATATAAACAAGAAAGAAGAAATGATAAAATTTGTTGTAATACAAGAGATTTTAAAATGCCATAAAAATATGGGTGTAATATAAAATTTTATAATAAAAAGTATAAAAAAAATATAAGAGGTTTAAAATATATAAATTCAAAAAATAAGACTTAAAAAGAGAATATATAACCGAGAATCTTACAGGAAAAATATTTTAGAAGAAAAAAGTATAAACTATAAGAAAATAAAAATTATTATCCTTTAGGAAAAAAGAAATATCGAGGTTAGATTTGCAATGAAGAATGACATTATGCTAATAAATATCCTAATAGACTCCAGCATAAAAGTGAATTTAAAAAGGAACTCTCACAAAAAGCAAAAATCTTAGAGGAAGCTTTTAGGATGGAATTAGAACCAATAAAGGAATCAGATATAAATAATATTTGTAGTATTTATCTGTTAAAAGAAACTGAAGAAGAAATCACTGACTCATAATATGATTACTCTTCATCAGATGATGAATAATTTGTATAGTATTACAAATCCAAATAATACATATATTAAAATAGGACTAAATTTAAAGGATACACTAATTGCTATTTACATGCATACATAAACACAGGAGCTAGTAGGTGTTTTCAGAAGAACTTTAGAAATAATCACCAAAAGAATTAATAGTAAAAATAATAATAATACTGCAATAAAACTCAACAAAGTCTAAAAAGATACAGATGTATTAATAGGAGGAGAAATATTTCATATCCCAATAATATAATATTAATAGGAAACTGTAGTTGATATTTTACTAGAAAATAACTTCTTAAACTGATATAAACATTTTATCCAGTATCTGGATAAAATAAGTCTGACAACTCTAGATAGTAAAACCATCTATTTATCAAAAATTAAGAAGACATTAACAGTTTCATCACCAACTTTTATGTTACAATATTAAAGCAAAAAACGTGGTGAGAATATGAAAAAACAAAAACCATATCTATAAAATATTTTCTTAGACATAGAGGTTGACTAAAATTTCTTTCTAAATAAAATACAAGAAGATAAAGTTTTAACATAAATAAGAAAATTGCTAAGAATAGTATATTCAAAAAATTCATTAAATCCAAATCTTAATATGTCAACATAAAATTAAAAAACCCTTCATAGGTTATTAGTAAAACTAATGATTTATACTCTAGAGGATTGAGAAGAATTTGAAAATAAATTCAAGATCTTTTGGAATTAAAAGTAATTATTTTTAGTAATTCACTACACTCTAGCCCAACATTCCTAGTAGAAAAGGAAGCTAAGAAAAGAAAAAGAGAAAGAGAATGATAATAAATTTCAAAGCTTTAAATAAAGAAACTATTAATTTACTTAATTTCAAAGAAAGAAAAATTATTATCACTCATCAAGGAAAGAAATATTTCTAAAGTTTTGATTGCAAAAGTGAATTTTGACAAATAAGACTTGAGAAGGAATCATAAAAATTAACAGCATTTAATTATCCACAAGGACAATTTTAATGGACAATTGTCTCATTTGGATTAAACCAAGCACCATGTATTTTTTAAAAATGCATGGATAATATTCTTAAAAAATATCATAATTTTTGTTGTGTATACATAGATGATATCTTCGTATTCAATAATGAATTATCTAGATATTACTTAGATATTATTAATATTTTACAATAATGTAGAAAATTAGGAATAGTACTATCAAGAAAAAAAAAAGCAGTAATTTCCTAACAAAAAATAAAATACTTAGGATTAAAAATAGTAGATAAAAAATATCATTGATAACCTCATATTTTAAATAAAATATAAAGTTTTTCTAGTATAATAAAAGATAAAAATCAATTACAAAGATTTTTAGGATGTTTACCTTATGCAGAAACATATAGAAAGAAATTAGCAGAAATGAGAAAATCATTACAAACAAAGCTTAAAAAAGATTATGTTTGGTATTGTACTGATCAAGACACTAAATATATAGATAAATAAAAGCACAGGTAAAATATTTACTAGTTTTATGCCATCCATGAACAAATGACAAAATGATAGTAGAAACATATATTTCACATAAATATTGGGGAGTAGTACTAAAAACAAGAATTGATGACAAAAATGAATATCTTTACAGGTTTACCTTAGGATATTTTCAAGACCCTAAATTAAATTATCACGGCAATGAAAAAGAATATTTAGTTGTTAAAAAATCATTAAAATTTGAAATATATGTCATAAATTCAAACTTTATTATTAGTACTAACAATACGAATTTTAGACATTTTTTAAGAACCAATATTGCAGGTAACTATAAGTAAGGAATACTGCAGTAATGATTTAATCATTATAAATTCGATGTAGAATATTTACTAGGAACTAAAAATAACTTGGTAAATGCTTTGATTAGAGAATTAGCTCATCTAACTATGTTTTCAATTGTTGGAATGGACCCCCTTACATAGAAATCAAGATTAAGGAAAAGAAAATCAAAATTCTTTAAGAGCAGCTTGAGGTATTATACCTAAAAAGGTCTTTAGATAGTAAATATATATTGGCTGACTCAGCTAAACAGAAAATCTCTAAAGAATTGAAAAATTCTAAAGGAAAAGAAGTAGAAACTTTAGAAGAAATTTAAAAGAAAGGAATTAAAATTCCGAAAATAAGTAATAAGGAAACTAGTACTAATAACTCATAAAAGAAAAAAGAAGAGATTAATTTGGCAGATGAAGCTAAAAAGGAAGATTCAAAAAAGATCTACGTGGTATACAATGGACCAAAATAAAAAATTTACACCAACTAGCCAGAGACAAGCAAAGCAATAATATAATTTAATAGAATCATTCACAGAGATTTTACCAACAGGATAGAAGCAAGAAAGAAAAGAATCTAAACAAATAAGAAGAAATGATAAAATCTATTGTTATTCAAGAGATTTTAGAATGCTAGAAAAATTTGGTTGTAACATAAGATCTTATAATAAATATAAGAAGCATAAGAAATTCAGAAAGTTTAAAAGGTATAAATTTAGGAAACAAAATTTTCAAACAAATAATAGAAAACCTTATAAGCAAAAATATTTTAAAAGAAAAAAATATAATACACCTGAAAAAGAAAAATTATTATTTATTAGGAAAAAAGAAATGTAGATGTTGGATATGTAACGAAGAAGGAAATTATGCAAACGAATGTCCTAATAGGCTTTAACATAGGAAATAATTTAAAAGGGAATTTTTCCTATAGGCAAAAATCTTAGAAGAAGCTTTTAAGATGGAATTAGAACCAATATAAAAATTTAATATAGATGATATATGCAGTATCTACCTATTACAAGAAACTAAAGAGAAAATAAAAAATTCAGAAAGATATGATTCTGACTCTAATTAATGAACGAATTATTAAGTATAATAAACTCAAATAGTACGTATATAAAAATAGGATTGAAAATTAAAGAATATAAAAATTATCATTTACATGTATATATTGACGCAAGTGCAGGTATGTGTGTAGCTAGTAAGTTTGTATTTTCAAAAGAACTTTGAAAACAATCACCAAATGAATTAATAGTAAAAATAGCAAATAATACTATAATAAATATTAATAAAGTCTTAAAAGATACAGAAGTATTAATAAAAGGAAAAATATTTCATATATCAATGATATATCAACAAGAAACAGGAGTTGACATTTTATTATAAAATAATTTCTTAAATTTATACATACTATTTACCCAATATCTAGATAAAATAAGCCTGACAACTCTAGATAGCTTAACATTTTATTATTATCAAACTTTTAAGACTTCTTATTCTTTCTCATAAAGTATCAAGTATTGTTTATTTATTCCTTTTATTTCATCATTCTGTCATAGTTTTATATAATGCTCTAGGTAATTTTGAAAAAAAACATTTCTTATAAGTTTCTTGTGTAGAAGGTGGTAATTTATGATAATACATTTCGTACTCACATATAAAAGAATCTATGTAACACATATTACATATTTTCATATTTACTAAATGTCATTTAACTTCATTTATTTCATTTTTACTAGATTCATTTTATCTTCTACAATGAATTCTTTATATATTTCATTTACTACATTGTTTAAGTATTCTCTTCCTGTTGTTGTATTTCCTTGATTCATTAGATGTTGTTGTTCTGTTAAATTTGTGAACCAATTTTTTACAATTTTTTATCATTTTATGAGCTACTAAGACTCTACAAGTTAAAGGGTTTGTTTGTGTGGTCATAGAAGTCTGTATAATTACGCTCATTTCACTAGACCATTCATCTAAGTCTTTCTTTCTATCTCTTATGTAATCTAAATCTAGAATATCATATTTATAATTTTCATGAGGTCTAAATTCTGGTAGAATACTACCTCTAGTACCCCAATATAATTATTTTTTCATTTTAGGTTGTTGTCTTTTTCTATTAAAAGGTTCAAATTCTCCTAATTTTTGTCTATTTTTTTATTCCCTATGTGGATCAAATGTTTCTCCTATTTATAGGATTGATCTTTGTGTGGTTGCTAATACAAATTCCATGTTAATTCTTTAGCTTATATTTTCTTGTTTAAATTCACTTTTACTAATTATTATCATATCATCTTCTTTTTTATTTATACAAAATTTTTCTTCATAATATTTTTCTAATTCTTCATTTGTTAGGGTTAATAAATTAATTAGTTTTTCTATATCTTTGTTTTCAGAATTTATAAATTATTCTTCTAGATCTTTTTATGTATTTCATTAGATTGTAATTATATCTTTAAATTTTTCATCATTTTTTATATCATTTTTGAATATTAAAGCATCAGATCTCTTAAGGAGTTCATCTTTTAATCTTTTTAATGGATCAAATTTTAGCCTATTTTCTTTTGGTATATTATTAATATCTCTTTTTAATTCTGTAATTTCTTTATTCATATCTAATTGTATTTCTTTTAGTTATTGTAAAAATTTTATAATTAGTTCATCTATGGTATCTATTTTTTTTATGCCAAGAGAAATATAGCCTTCATTATAGATATTTGATTGTTACATATGTTTGCTAAGTTATTATTTTCTTCTAACTGTATTCTTAATAATTCGTCTTTTACCATAAGTTTTTAATATTATTTTATTGTGTAAACAAATTCTTTTACTTCTTCAATTTTTTTTTTTTAATTCTTCTATTTCTTTGTTTTTTTTTTATTATTGATTTCTACTTGAGTATCTATAAACTTAATCTTTGTACATTATTTCTTCTTACTAGTACGAGGGCTTTTTCTTTAATATTTAAATTTCATTCATCAGGTACTTCATATTATATTAATATTTATGTTTTCTTAATAATTTGTCCTATTTTCTTTGAAAGTTTTATCTATTTCTATGAATTCGTTTTTTTTTTCTTTCATATATTGAACTATTGTAGCTATTTGTTAGTGAATATTTTACTAAATAATGAATTAAAAATGAGTAGTTTTCATATTTCATTAAATTTTTTCATTTAAAATCATAGGCTAAACTTAATACTTGGTTTAAATTTTTATCATGGATATTGACAATAAACCTAAGATATGCTATAAACTTTAATTGCTGGTATCTTAAGTTTCCATTAATCATTCTAACAAAATATATTTTCTGTTGGTTATCATATTATTTAGTAATGCTAATTTTATTAGTTTATCTATTCATTTTCTAAAGTGTGTTTTTATTAAAATTTGTATTCCTTATAAATGAATGTATCCAATTTTTTTATCTTTATGAGAAATTTTTGATAGCTTTTTCATAATGGTTTCTTTATCAATTAATAGTATATTAAATCTTTATTTTGCATCTGTTATAGTAATACTTATTTTTTTATTACTTATTCCATAATATATTATATATTTTTTTGAAAATAATTTTTTTATTTTAAAAAATGATTCTTCTCTAAATTCATCTCTTTCTTTAAGGTTTAGTTTTGATTTTTGTTTTTCTTCAAATTTCTTTCTATTCAATATTATTTCTTGTAAAAAAAATCATAAAATGTCTTATATTTCTATTTTTATTATTCTAACATTTTTAAAGAATATGATTTTTTTTGCTCTAATCTGTAAGATATTACAGCTTCTTATAAGATTTATATATATTTTAAGATATGAGTTTAGTGAGCTATGGGAGATGTCAATAATAGTCCTAAAAAATAAATACATGTTCTCTTTCTTTTCTCGAAGCAATATTTAGCTTTTAAATATAACTAAATAGTTAAATTTTAAACAGTGATGTAATTTAACAAATAAAAGAAAGTAGTTTATTTTAGACAATATTTTTTATTATATGTATTTTTTTAATTCAAATATAATAATTTAGTGTATCACTACCATTAACATATCTATATATATATATATATATATATATATATATATATTGAAGTGAAAGATAAACTTATTGGATTGTCAAAAATTCTGATCAAGATCACATGACTATCTTAAAGAATACACCGAAGCAGCGACTTCAATTTCATGGCTCCAAAGCAAGCCCATTAGCGAGTACTAGCTCGGCCCTGAAACACCCTTTCGAAATCATTGCCCGAATCAGGGACTACCCAGATGGAAAAAACGAACAGCTTATGTCGATTCACCATTTTAATCATCAAAACCAGAGTATTCGAGTTAATCAAGATTCTGGGTACCGCGATTTTACACTCGACGGCATTTCTTTATCTGAAAAGGAAGATCTTGGGGCGTTTTACAGCAAATTCATTCCACCCAAAGTTGAAAGAGTCAAGTTGGGTGATAAATGTACTGTCTTGATGTACGGTTCTATTGGCTCTGGAAGAAGTGAAACTATGTTTGGGTCCTCTAAACAACCAGGGATAGTATACAATTCTCTTAGAAATATTCTTGGTGATGATGAAGAAGATGGTGTTCAAGTGAGTGTTCTGGAGATTTATAACGAGGAAATCTTTTATCTTCAGTCTAATGGTAATAGCTCCAATACTAAGGTAATTGCAAAATTTCGACTTATCTGTCATTGTCTTTTTCTTTGATATATCAGAAGTCTTTTTGTCTTTCTAATGAAAAGTTCAAGAAGATAAATTTTTAAGCTGATTGGAACGATATTTGCCAAAAGGGTAATAGCTCCAATTCTAAGGTGATTACTAAATTTCAGTTATCAGTTTTTTATTTTCAATTTTTTTTATATCTTTGTACTGAAACATTGGATGTTCTTTGAATTGAGTGAATAGATGTTGCATTAAAATTTAAAAATTTTGCTATGCTTTTTTTTTTTCCCCTTTCTAATTTTGATTTCAGCATTACAGATTATTTGGTTAGGTTGGACTATTGTCATGTAGTTAATCCAATTTGTGTTGTAGTTTCATTATTTGAGTTGGTACCAGTGATTATGTAATTGCATAGGTCAATAACTTAATACAGTCACATAAGCTATCATGCAATCATAAAAGGATAGTAGTGAGGATATGAGTTGTGATAGTTTTTGCACACTATAGCTTACTTAATATATTGCATTTTAAATTTGTAGGTTAGGCTTGAAGTGATGGGACAAAAGGCAAAGAATGCAACCTACATAGCCAGAAATGAAGCTGTAAAGATCTATAAGGAGATTCACAAGGCGATGAAACGAAGGATTGTAAAGAGTATCCTATGTAATGATAAAGGTTCCCAAAACCACTGCACGGTAAATTTACCTTTTAAGAATTATTTACTATTTTTCCCTTGTTGGTTGGAGTTAAATGACTTTGTTTTGTAATTATGCATAGATCTTTATTGATGTCCCAAAGATCGGAGGACGTCTATTGCTTGTTGGTATGGCTTGTCCAGGAAATAAGGACCAAGAAGGTCAAATAGGGTCTGAGGTGACAATGCAGGTAAGTTTATGAAGACTATTACAGTATTATATGCTCCAAGGTCTATACTTGGTATGAGAACTGGAAACAAATATTGATATGCTATTGTGGAAATCACAGGAAGCAAGGATCAATTACGGAAATATGTCATTTAAAAGAGTGGTTGAGTCCATTGTTAATGGTGATTCTCATGTGTCCTTCATAGGCAGCAAACTTACCATTCTTCTGCAGGTTACTTTCCTTAATAGTTCAATTCTATTGTGAGCTATTGGACTTTGCTTATCCTGTTTCTGTTTCGAATAATGACTCTCCATTTATTTCCTCTTTCAGGATTCTTTTGAAGATGGCAATTCAAAATTTTTAATGATATTGTGCGGAAGCCTAGGTCCAAAGGAGATCCACAAGATGATTTCCACCCCTGAATATGGAGCAAAGGATAAATCTGTTGTTCGAGTTCCAAATTCTCAAGCTAAGGATAAGATTGAGCTTGAAGATTCTTCATCTGCAACATTTCTAGGATCAAGGGTTATAGCCATGGATGAGGATAACCTTAAGATAAAGAGGGGGAACAAGTTCGGAGAGAACAAGAAAAATGGGTCAAACAAAGAGCTGTTAAAGAAGGAAGCAAATTGTGTTACTGCCTGTGCATTGAGATCAGAGAGATTTGACAAAAAGGTTAGCTTGACATATGATTCTAAGGCTCCTAAATCCTCTGGTGCTAATGGTGCTACGACAGCTTGTAGTTGTGCTATTGGTTTGGGGCCAAAGGTAAGTGATAATTCTGTGAAGGTTTTGGAGGTCCTTGAAGAGAAAGGGATCGCAAAAGAAGGAAAAGGTGGCTGGAGTGCTATCACATATCCTAGCAGGCTTCATGAGAAGATTGCTTTCTTAGAAGGAAAGGTTAAGAGAATTGCTATTAATATCAAGAGAACTAAAGAGATGTTAGATAAGAACAACCCATTTACATCAAGGGTCATACTTTTGGACATTCAAAACAATATTTCAGGGATTGAGAAGGACATCGGACATGTTGTAGGTGATGATGATACCAAGATAGAGATTTCCAAAAAAGAACGATCTTGTGATGTCCAAGTGAAAATGGTTGAGAACGGTCCAGTTGGGCAGGTTGATAAATGCAAGAGTAGTGTGAAAGGTTTAAGTGGAGAGGATTTGGAAGCCTGGCTCTTTCTTCATCATATGTTGCTTAGGAAACGTTTGAATTCGAAACCTTCTTCTAGAGGCTCTCGAGGCACTGAGTCTCATGTTGGAGAACATGGTGGTAAATTGATGGAAGACTTGGAAGTTGAAAAGTTATTGAGTCCTACAGATGAGAAACCAAAAGAAATGGAATTCTTAGCTTCGTTGAGTATGGAGCAACCTATAGTCTCAGGAAGAGATGAGCAGGCTGATCCCTCATATTCTGATGTCCAAGAGATAGATGTTGTCCCTGCTACAAATGCACAAGATGCTGATATCATGACAGTTAAGAAAGATGACTCTGCTATTGATCTTGCGTCTAAAGAAAAGCTAGATGATCCTGACAAGGAGAACAATAAGAGAACAGTATCTGCTAAAGTAATGGAGGATGCTGCTATTTATCAAATGAATATAATAGGCGACAGGACATCCACAGGGGGGTGGTTTGTATCAGAGGCAGAATCAATTTTTGTTCATGATGATGGTTCTTGTACCATTCACGATATAGTAAACAGTGAGGTATTTAGACTCTAATTTATTTAGTTAAAGTTTTTTTTTTAATTCATTTTCCCTTTTTTGGCCCCTGATGTGTTCCAACTTTAACCAGCAGTAAATTTATGAATCTGAAATTACGTTTGTGATTACTATTCATATTATTCCCTTTTTCTTAAAAGATCTTTTGAATTTGCATAAAATATATTTCACTCAACTGATGAATTTGGTAATTTTACTTTCTTTTTACTGTGGATCATGTTTATGATGCAGAACAAAATATATTTCTTATCAGTATGAACATTTACTTCATAAAAATCAGCATACACATAGATATAACATACTGTTGACTATTGACATTCTATCTACGACTTACATGTGGTGCCCTATCCCGACAGGAAAAGGTTGTGTACCGGCCTCCTGCAGGTTTTTCTCGAAACATGTGGAGAGATTGCTGGATCATCAATGCCTCTGGTTCAGACTATTGCGCAGGAAAGTATGTTGTGGCTGCATCAGCTGGGAATACTACAGAGTCAGGTTTTTGTTCGTGGGACTACAACACCAAAGATGTACGAGCTTCCCACTTTGAGAGCAGGGTGACAACCTCTTCATCAAGCACCATCATTTCTAAGAAAAGAAAGGCTTTGAGTGATATTTTGGAGCCTGAAATTCGACAATGGTGGTATAAACCTTCTGGATGCTTAATGGCTTTTGGTGCTAGCTGTGATAAAGTTGTTAGATTTGAGGACATCCGGGTTGCGGACAGGTTGATGACATTGCATCTAGCCAATCCTATCTTGACAACGGATTATTCAAGCCCTTTGCAGTGGAGAAACACTGGAAGACTAGTTATTGCTGGGACAGAGACTATTTCTCTTTGGGATGTGAACAGCAAACCTCAACCCTTACATACTATTTCCACATCAGGTCAAAAGGTCTCAGCTCTCCACATCAATAATACTGATGTTGAACAAGTTTGTGGTGTTCGTCGAAGGTGGATATTTATACTTCTCTGTTTTACTTGACAATAACTTGTGGTTCATGATGACGTTTCATATTTTCTTATGCTGTGGTTCTAAAAGAAATGGTACATGAATTGCACAGGTTAAGTTCATCTCAAGTGGAAGGTATTGATGGAGTGTTTTGCACTCAGGATTCTGTTAATATCTTAGACTTCCGTCGACCAACAGGTTTAGGTCTTAGGATCTCAGATCTTGAGTTGAATGTGCAGTCAATCTACTCTAATGGTGACACCATCTTACTCGGTGGCATGAATTTAAAATCCGGAGGTAAAAGACAGCCCTCATTTGAACTGCAGCGTCTGTCATTGAGCATGCCAATGTCATGCAACAGTTATCCTTTTCCAGATTTCTGTAGTGGTTATAAGGATGATGCAAAAATTAGACAAGTATGGGGAGATTCAAAGAATATTATGGGTGTTACTGGACTGGGTCTCTTTGTATTTGATATTTGGAAGGTGAATGAACTGCTATCTTGTACACATGGTTTTGGAAACACACATTTGAAGTGCATTGTTGGTCCAAATGACTTGTATTTGCCTTCTTTTGATTGTTTCGATTCTCGTATTCTTCTCATATCTAGAGATCGGCCAGCAATGTGGAAGTTTTTATCATGAAAGAAAGAAACATTAGATTAGAATGTGATGTTGTATATAATCCACTTTTGTAACATTTAAATTTGTGTATTACTATTACAATATAAATGTCTATAATTCATCATTTATATATTTTCTGGATAAGATACAAATTTCAATAAACAGTCGTCCATTCAAAAATAAAAATATGTTTTTTTTTTTTCTTTTCCAAATTTCAAAAATAACAATTACATCTCCATTTTATACTCTCAATAAAATCTAACGATTATATTAAAAATATTATGCTCATAAACTTCCTTGTAATTTAATCGTATTATAAAATGCTAATTTTTATTTTTATGTCAAATTATTTTTTTAAAATTTAATATTTAAAAAAATAAATAAAAAGACAGATAGCTAATTTTTCTCTTTATTTTTGCAATACTACAAGGTCATTAATTTTTTTATAGACTAGTTAATTTTATTGGTAATGTTTTTATTTATTTATTTTGAGAAATTAAACATTTTCATATATGCGCACACATTTTATACATATAATTTATAATTAAAAAATAATTATAATGTTATTTTAAATTTTATATTTATATAAATGTATTATTTTTATTAAATAGTTTAAAAATATAAATCAATTATTTTATTCTCAGAGAATGTAGGCTTGTAGGTCATTAGAGAATTTATTCTTAGAAATTAATTTTGTATTTTTTCCTAGATATTCTAACTAAAAATGTATTATTTTTTAGATAATTCTTAAGCTTACACCACGTCTGGTGCTTAGACCGTAAGAGGGTATAATTTTTTCATTTAAAATTATTCTAATTTAATATACTTTTCAAAGTGATTGTTTGTATCCATAAATAAAATTATGTTTATAAAGTACGGCTATCAAATAGGTAGGTCTTATAATGTTTAAGTTGACTCGTTTATAATTTAATTTGTATAAATTTAACTTTAATCTAACTTGTTTATTAAACATGTTAAAATATATAATTTTAATTCAATATGTTTAATAAATGAGTTAATCTGTTTAAATTATTTAAATTTAACAAATAACATATATTATATTTTACAATATAAAAAAATTTGATATATTATATAAAGTATCAACATATACTTATATAACCTATTAACATTATAAATCTAATTAGACCCCAAAAACTAAATTAATTAAAACATTATTTTAACAAAAAATGTTAAAATATTAACTAACATAAAATAAAATAAATATCAATAATCATAAGTATTATGATACATCAAAGTCAATGTATTAAAATCTCAAACACTAACAAAAAGGTCTAACAAAAATATATATAATAAATTTTTGTAAGAAAAAAACTTATTTTAAGTATGAAATAAATAATCAATAATCAAAACATACAAAATTAAACTAAATAACATATTGCTATATATTGATAAAAATAATAAAATAAAATATGAAATAAATTTGAACATTATCCCAAAAATATTTTAAAGTACAAACCTACAAATAATTATATTAGAAACAATTACTTATATATCCTAATAATTTTAGTTATTTACTTTGGTTGCTTATAAGGGTTATGAGTCATCTAGGTTAATCCGTTATAACTTGATTTTTTAATAGATTAAACAGGTCGATTTGTTTACGACCCAATCCATATAAGTCCAACTTGAACCTGATTATTTTGTAGATAAGTCGTGTAAAAAATTATGGGTTCTAAAAAGAAGTCATAATAAATGACATTGTTATATTTTTTAAATCAAAAATTTTTAAAAATCATTAATGATTTAAATACACAACAAACATAACATACAACAAATTATAAATCATTTAAATAAAAGAGACTAAGTTATATGCATAGATTAATATATTGTAATTGCATATGTTCAAATTTAGCAATCAATTACCACAATATTAAACTATTTCACCGAATCTATATGTAAGAGAAGTGATGTAGGTGATTAGGATCCTTTTACGCTATTAAGAAGTTGTTTAATTTGTGTTAGTCTTATTGTTGTTTTGAGTCATTTTTAATTGTTCTTTAGGAAACTTTAGGATTACACTTGTCAATGTATTTGTTGTGGTTAATTTTGTCTTTTAGTGCAGTTGTTAGCTATAAATAGGTAGAGTGTGAGCTTAGAGGATATATTAAAATATTGTAAAAGTTTTTGATGTAATGTGGGACTTGAGTCTCAGAGTTTTAATGGGAATTTCACAAGTTTGAATCGATGAACTCAATTCCTAATTTGTTTATTTAGCATATTGAAAGCTTTTATGCTAATTGGTATTAGAGCTCCAAGTTATTTTCTGAGCTGCAATGTCCAAGTCCCACTCCACCTATGAAGTTGATTCTAGCAGGTTTTACCATGATTCTCTCTTGAAAGTACTTCATCAATATCTACTCATCTTCAGAAATCAGAGTCTCGCCATCAATATTTTTTTTAAAGAGTTTAGTCAATCCATAACGAAATTGAAAACAAAGATGGTGTTTGATCTTCGAGCATTAAAATCCACTTACTCAAACCATCATTGCTCATCTTTGACCATCTTCCCAACATGTCTAGAAACCTTTCCAACCCAAAACCTATTGAAAGCCACTCATGACCACCAACCACCACTTGCCTGACTTACACCAACCTTTTCGACTACTATCTCACTAACCCAAAAACCATTACAACTTACCTAGATTCCTCACACCACAAATATACCCTAAACATAGACCACGAGACCCATTATTACCAAGATACCATTTGCAACCCAACATAATTCACCCTCAACAAATTTCAATTTTTGCAACACCCAATTGACCACCCTCCACCTAAGGTAACCACCCCAGTACCACTCTACCACCTATTTGATCCACTTCCATACTATTTTCCACCCCCACATCACTCAACGTCAAGAATCTAGGAACCTTCACCATATATTCAAAGCCCAATACCACCCAATGCTTCCATTACTCTCGAACTACTAGCATGACCCTACCTTGAGACCACAGACACCCACAAACTATCACTTAACTTTTTCAAAAATGACCCACAAATTCTTGATACCCTATCGCAAATCAACCGCAACTCATCTAGACCTATTTGCGTCATTACCCATAGCCTAAAAACACCCCATCGCAACATCAATTTACCCACAACACTATTGTGATGCCCCAACTGAGCAAAATACATACAACTTAACCCATAACCTATTCAGCCAAAAACCAGTTCGTAAACTATCTAGCTCAGCCCACAACACATTTAGTCCAACTAGCTACTCACCCAGTCCAGTTTTCTATTTACCAACAACACCAATCATTGACTTGTAGCATCACTGAACCCTTTAAGGAAGTAAACTTCAATATAGCTCCTGAATTCGAAGAATTTCCTCAAAGAAGCAAAGATATACTCATGTTCATAACTGTTCCAAAACTCGTTGGTGTCTAGAAAGTGGATCAAATTTTTGTTTCATATTTTGATGGGTTTAATCATATTGATAAGGTTTAAGAATGGTTGAACCTTGTTGATAGCTATTTTGAGTTTATTGGAGCTACTATTAATGAATTAATTAAGTTAGTTGTTTATCAATTGAATGAATGTGTTTATAGGCTATCTCAACAAAAACAGGTTGATATGATTATTGTGATTGATGGAAGCTGAGTATTGGGTCTTGTGGACCTGAGAGTTTAGGGAATTGAAATTGTGACTGGGAAGTTTGACATATATGTGGCTGATGTTGGTATTAATCCTAAAAGGGTACTTCCTATCATGATTCATGTTGGAGTTAACAATGAGAAGCTACTCTAGGACACCTTGTATTTGGGATTGAAACAACATTTTCTTGAATATGATGAGTATTTTTCTATTATTGATGAATTCATAGAAGCGAACTTCATTCAGTGGTCCTATATGATAGTGAAATTTGAAGATTTTCAAAGAAATTGGACCTTTAAGTTGTTATAGCGTTACAAAAATATACATGTAATGTTTAATGATGATATTTAGGGAGTTGCAAGAACTACAATTGTTGGTCTATTAGATGCTATTTTTCCAATGCAGGAAAGAAAGATATATGGTGTTATCAATTTACTTGCGAACTTCATTCTTTCACCCGTCTTCAAGTGGCTCATTTGTATGAGTGATATTTTTCACCTACTATTTTTTTTTATTCCACAAAGATTCAAGACAAATCTTTTTCTAAGAAGAGAAGAATTGATTAGAAGATTAGGATTAATTTACATTATTAATAAGTTGTTTAATTTGTGTTAGTATTATTGTTGTTTTGAGTAATTTTTAATGGTTCTTTAGGGAACTTTAGGCTCATACTTGTCAATGTATTTGTTGTGGTTAATTTTTTATTTTAGTGGAGTTTTTAGTTATAAATAGAGGGAGAGTGAGCTTAGAGAGTTGATTGAAATATTGTAAAAGCTTTTGATATATTGTTAGACTTGAGTCTCAAAGTTTTAATAAAAATTCCACAGGTTTGAGTCAATGAACTCAATTCCTAATTTGTTTATTTAGCATAATGAAAGATTTTACGCTAGAAAGTCTTTGACCATTCACCACAAATTGTAAAATTTATAATCCATGTACGTACCGTAATTGTGTCAACTAAAATCAATAACAATTTGCCTTAACTTGTCTGTTGATGGTCAAAGAAGTCGAGCATGAGGAACATCAACCATTGTACCTAACTCATCTAAATGAATGAGAAGATATGAGACTTTCTCCAAATTAATATTTTTTCCACCCATATTCATATTTATATTCATATTCATATGAATATCATCTTTGATAGAATTTCTTACGACATCAACATGATCAACAACAATTGTCATCTTAAAACGACCACAATATTTTTCTATTAAATTTTCATTTAGGAGAAACCACATCAACACTACTTATCTTTGAATATAAACTTATCAATGCTCTGCTACAAATAATGTAGAAAGAATATAGTAACTGTGGCCTAACAAAATTATGAGACATGACATTCATCTTCTCTAATGAAATTATTTGTACCAAAGGTAATTTATGACCTCAAACTAATACTCATTACCTTTCAAATCTCCTTCTCTTTTAGCCATATAAGCCAAAGAAAGTAAATGGCATTGTTCTATTCTTAGAATTATTCTAGTTTTTTCTTATTCTTTTAATTAACTGGTAAGTCAATTTGAAATAAGGAAAATTTACACTAATATTAATTATTTAAATGAAAGATTGTAGCTAGCAGGCCTTAGTGTGACCACCAAAACATCCTAACTAGGTTGGCACCTATTTAGTATTTGCTTCATGCAGCCCCTCAACTACTAGTATTATTAAATATTAAGAAAAATAATACAAATTAAGTCTCAACAAATCCTATAATTGGGTTTTCTGTTGGCATTAGAAAAAAAAATAAAAGAACTCGCTAATGATGGAACATCCCACCACCAAGTTTCTATGCAAAAACTAGAAGCCGTAGAGGCTATACTACCAACTGCAGCATTACCTTCTCTATAAATATGTGAATAGTGGAACTCCATGTGAGTAAATTTCTCTAAACAATCAACCCAAGTTGATACCATATCTAAGGCACCAAAAAAGATTGAGTTAAAAAAGAGTAACAACATACGTCGAGTCTAACTCCAACTAAAGTCGCCTCCACCCAAATTTGGCAGCATACATCATCGCATGAATGGCTACTGCAACCTTTGTTTCAAAAACATAGGAGATTCTAAACGAGATATAAAAAAATCCTTAACAAATGATCTTAAAGTTTGAAAAATATTCGGGCAACCAAATAAGCTTGGCGCCCCAAAATTGCACCATCTGTAGTGACCTGTATCTGAAGATGGTTGAGCACCCAAAGATCATCCACTGTATTCCGCATAGATCCACTTTGTTATAGACCCACCTCACAAATAAATTGCCAAACTGTGGCAAAGTAGAACTTAGAATCAAATTGATAATCATTTATGGCTGTTCATATCACCTATATGACTGAAGCAATCCTACTTTCCATAAATTATCGAGCTAGAATCCAAAATCAATTGCCATTGCAATCTTTCATAAGTTAAAATGGAAGAGTTTGTACGTGACAGTCTACCAAAAACGAAGCATAATAGGTCCCAAAGAGCACCTATAAAATGATAACTCAGAAAAAGATGAGATACAATTTCCTCCATTGAACCACATAATGAGCAGTTGGAAAGAAAAAATTATCGCCTCTTCTTTAACTGAAAATCCGTGGGGAGTTTATTCTGAACAACCCCCATAGAAAAATAGACTGTGAGGGTGGTATAAAAGGAGCCCAAATGGCCTTATCCCAACTCTTATGTTCTCCCACCACATGTAGTGAATCATAAGTCTCGCTAATCATAACTCCTCCTTGAATTGAACGTGTCCAAACTCTGGTGTCCGGTCCCATCAACTGTTGATCGAATCCCCGAGGCAATATCCAGATAGGAGTCCTCAAATGTTTGTAGTAGATGCCATCCATCTCCTCGTAGATAATCGCCCATTGCGAGTGGATCGGTGGATCCACTGGATGGGCTATTCATTCTTTCAATTCGAGAAGTACCCAACCAATTGTTAGTCCAAAATTTTACTACAAAATTCCTTCAATGTAGCCACCTGGACTCCTCTAAGAGGGTCAAATAATAAGGTTGTAAACCAGGCCAGACAAAAGAGCAGACATAATAGCTTCGTGGACAATCATCCTATATTTTAAAGTAATAATTTTTGGTAAACATAATTTATGCAATTAGTATCACATGAAAAGCACGTAATTTTTATTTGTATTATTAAAAAAAAATTTAAACTTTATAATAAAAATTCACTGGTGTTTGAGGAATCCTATGCACTATTATTACAAAATAGGGAAAAAAAAATTCAAAGATCATATTCAAACTGCCATTTGCAGTAATCAAAGTATTTAATATCATACTTTATTTTAACTTGTTTAAAATTTTCTTTCTATTGTAAAATTTTAATAGTTATCTTAGTTGCTGAATGCTTCAAAGAGTAAGGGATTATTTGTAATATTTTATATTAAATACTAATATCATAGTTGCAAGGCTTTAGCTTTTTATAAAAAGTGAAGAAAATTCGATTTAGTTTACTTGGGTTTATATAACATTATTTGAAGTGTTGGAAAAGCCATAACGTACACTTGATATGACTGATAATTGCAGCAAGTAGGTATAAGAACGCCAAAGTAAGGAATAACATGATTAATTAAGTACCTAGTGTTGTGCTTATATAACCAAAGATGAGGGAAGGTAAACGAATAACTTTCAATTATAAGAGAAAAAAATAGTACTAGTTTTTTTTTTATTTAAAAAAATTCAAATTTTATGAATTGCATGTGGAAAGAAAAATAAAATATTTTACACTATGTTTCAATTATAGAAAGAAAAAAAAAAAATACTCGATGTTATATTCATTTTTCTGAATTATGGACAGAAATTCTTACTAATGAAAAGCTAACATATATGGCTTCAATGCTTGATCTTTCTCTTAAGAGATATGTGTATGATATTAGGAAAAAATAATTGAGGTTGCTCCTTCTGACTTACGAGTTTTACTATTATATTCAAGATAGATTTGTTAGAATTTTATTATTGGCCTGACATTAATTGAGCTTTTATTGGTTTATAAAATGGGTTGAATTATAGTTTAACTGATATGAGGCTTATTTAATTGATATGGGCTTGGCATACCTTGTGGGCTTGAGCCAATTACTGATGTGATGGACTTTGTATAGTCCAATAGGATTAAGGTTTTGTGATGGGTGAAACCCTAATGTCACCCTTAAATATTTGGATAGATCCCCCCTCCACTCTAACCCTAGAGAAACTGTCGTGAGGCTCTCCCCATTAGAGCTGTTTCTCGTAAGAGCTGGTAAGGGGAAGATCTAACCATGTTAATTTTCTTTTATCTTATAACTTATTCCTTGTGTTAGATTCAATCATATTAAGGAATTTTCATGGCTGCATCAGGTATTTCTTTTATTTGATTTGTATTTTAATCATCAATGAAATTAATATAAATCTTACATGTGGTATCAGAGCCAACTCATTGATGGTTAGAATCGGTCTACGATTATATTTTTATTTTATGTTTGCTACCGTCTCTCATCATGTGATTATGTATCCTTCAAATTGATAAATCTATTTTCCGCAATGCTTTCCATCATTTGTTATTTTGCAAATGTATATTGATTTTGTGCCGCAGTGTGTAAAATTGATATTACCATGACTATCATTGAAACTACTGCAATTCATTCATAAAAGTGCCGCCATCTTCAATATATTCCCTTTTTATTGTTTTTTTTTTTTGGGCTGATTGAATGAATCCCCAATAAAACTTGAATGCTATAAAAAAAAAAAAGGAAAAAATATATTAATCATCATAATGTAACCAATAAAAAAGGAAACAATATATTAATTATCATCATGTAATCAATTGGATTTATCTTTGTATTTTCTTATTAATATGATTTGATTACTTGATATTTTTGAATATATGCATACTATTTCAATGTAAAGGTGAATCCCCATATACATATTAAAAAAATATATAAAATTTTGACTCATGCATGTGTAGTGTAATAATATGGTAAGAGTATTTAATGATATTTATTATTGTTTCCTTTTTAATGCATGTTATTCACATGATTCATAATTGTCTAAATTGGCATTCAGAAAATAAATTTGCATGTCTATTTTGAAAATTATTAATTTGTTGTAACTTGGAATAGTTCATTAATTTAATTCAATATCACATTTAGTATCATCCATTTGACCTTATGCATCTATATCCATTATCACAACCAACGTCCTTATTCTTGCTTATTATATGCTTAAGGAAGAGTTATTACTAAGTTTGAGATTTTGTTGTATAAATAAGACATGCATTATTTCAAGTCATTAATATAGCAATTTTATGGTGAATTACCTTGCTACTACTTCAATAATATATATGGTTTTAATTAGCCAATTACTTATTTTGTGTTTCTAGATTAAGCATATATATGTATGTTCACATGTATATATTTGGTATCTATTTTTCACATGAATGTTTATGTAATTGATACACAATAATCTTACATGAACTAATATTACATAATTATGTTAATGATATTATTTTGAATGCTAGTGATTGATTTAATCAAATAATAATTTGATAGCTTAATTTTGATTTTTATAATATCTATTTGTATTTAAGATTATCCTGAACATGTTATAATTAATTTAAATGCAATAAATTTGCAAACTAATATATATATTGAAATATATATATGTTTCCATTAGATGTCAAACGTACACGAGTATATGAAAATTTGAATTTTTTTTATTGAAGTAATAATGATTTATCCATTTGGTAAGAATTGCACAAATAATTGTATATTTGTAAAATATTACCATGACAAGCCTACACATTACCATATATGCAAACTTACAGAATTGTATTGTATTTTTTGTCCCAATCTCTAGAAGAATGAGAATATTGGTTTTTTTTATTGAAGCTCCAAAGTAATCTTTTGACTAAAGAGTGATATTAATCTAATTGTCAGTTCAAAGAAAAAAATACATGACCAAATTAACGATACATGAGGTAATGAATGTATATTTTGATTATCTTTGAATGATGCAGTTTGTAAGTATTTTGACAATATTTTTTTTGGAGTTCATGAATTGAAATAGACCATAGTTATGAAAGTGACTTGTATATTGAAACTTTTGTTTTCTTTTGGTTTCTTATGAATTGTTTGCACTTTTAGAATGTGCATATAATTGCCTGCCCAAAGGTAGTAATTATGAGTCATAATTCTAAGAATGCATGAAGTGTTAGGTGAAAATATTTGAACCTAAAGACTTGTCCTCCCAAAGAAGATAAAATTATCAACAATTCAAAATTTTTATTTAGTCACTTGTTTTTAATTACTTGTAGTGTTTTGTATACTCCACCCAAAGGTGAGTATGCAATGATACTACAAGAAATTGTTGGTTCCAGAACTTTGTTATATGTTGTGTGCTCCACCCAAAGGTGAGCATGTAATATTATAATAAGAATTCTTGTGAGAATGATAATTGTAAGTTCATTTTTATTTATTGACTGTGATATTTTTTTATCATCATCATGTTATTGTTCATAACCTATTTAATCCTCATAATATTTATTGTTGATACATTCATGGGGTCAATATGTGATAAACAAATAAAAGACAAATTCATTATAAGTCAAGAAATTTTATTTAATATTTGAGACAAGGTTGTTTCTTAAGATTGTGAGATGCAATTACTCATCCAAAAGTAGTAATTGTATGTCATGATGTTTTTGATATTGCATAGAGCAATCATAAAGATATTTGATTTAGGAGCTTATCATCCCAAAGGGTATAAGTTTTTCAAAAGTTAGGTATCTTGGTTATTTGAATTGTGACGAGGAAACTTTACTGCACATTGCTTTCTCATCCCAAAGGATAGTTTGCAATTGTGTACCTAGGACTCTTGAGAGAATAAGTGTTTTGTTATAGTAAACTTATTCTTGAGAATATATAAATGATTGCTCATGGTTTAAATTATATGTTGTATTCACATTATGTGAGTGAAATTTGTTAATCATGCCCTTTATAATGCATGTATTATTATTATTGTTATTATTATTTTGTCTACTTGTGATATAACTTCAAGAACAAATTAATTAAACCAAATATTTAAAATTGAAGTTCTTCAGATATTGAATAGTCATTTTAAACATAAAATAATAGTTAAAATTCTAAATTGATTATTGACTAACTTATATATGATTAATGTCTTGGGACTTAAAATATAATTCATTCCTTTTAAAAATTTTCACAATTTTATCATATCAATAATCAGTGGGAGTGCAATTTATTTTGACTATATTTTCTAAATGACTATGTATTAATATTTTGTATATATTATTGACTTACATAAAAAAAAGATTTATTTAAAATTTTAAATAATATTAATGATCACGCATATGCATATGAACATTTAGAGAATTATGAGCATATAAAGTTTATGCATATAATCTCTAGGAATGTTGTGCTTGAATTTGTTGTCTAGTATGTGAAACAAAATATGAATGCATGTTAAGATTTAGACTTTTAACAAGATTCACTAACTCTTGTAGTTAGTGGGAGTTATTTTAAACTCTTATAAGCTAATATGTAACTTAGTGTTGCTTTAGCTACTATGTAAGAAACTTTGCCAATAAATAAATTCTAAAAATAATATAGCATTTATTATAATAATGAAAATCAATAGCATGAAATATATTTTCCAACTAGTGCTCCTTGACAGTAATATATATATGTATTGTGAATAAAATTGGATTTGATGAATCAAGTATTATGATGTGATGATTTGTGATAATTACTTGGTGCACATAACTGAAGTTGTGTGATTTTTATTATTTTTTTTACATGCTATATTAACATATTTCTGCTACAAAGTATAAATAATTTATATTTGCGTTCTGGATAACACGTGATAGAAGTTTCACAATCTACATAGTGACATCACTGACATCGTGAGATGTTGTACTAACTTTTTCATGAGAAAATGAGTGTCTTGTGAGAGAGTCCTGAATGCATTTTTGTGAGAAAATGGGCGTCTCGTGAGAGACGTGAATGCGTTTCCATGAGAAAATGAGCATCTCGTGAGAGGTTTAAATATGTTTTTGTGAGAAACGATTGCCTCATAAGAGACATGAACATATTACCGTGAGGTAATGTATATCTCAATTTTATAGAGATATGGTCTACCGTGAGGAAGACAAAATGTCACCTTTGTTATTAATATTTTGGTCTCGTGAGAGATTGTTTGGTGACATTGTGATTTCGTGAGAACCATGAGGACCGATACAAACTAAGTGTTGTTGCTTATGTAAGTAGCTAAAGTTTGTACTGCACTTCACATATCGATCATGCCCAACTTGCTCAGTAAGTCATAAAATGCCTTCTTGGAAACTCCTTTGGTGAGTATATCTGCAAGTTGCTTCTCAGTGGGAATAAAAGGGAAGCTAATGAGTTTGGCATCTAGCTTCTCTTTTATAAAATGACGATCAACCTCTACATGCTTAGTGCGATCATGCTGTACTGGATTTTGTGATATGTCAATGGCTGCCAGACTGTCGCAATACAACTCCATAGTATTTTTGAGTTCAAAACCCTAATCAAACAATAAACTTTTTATCCACAGCAATTCACAAACACTATGAGTCATACCTCTATACTCAGTCTTAGCACTAGATCGCGCCACAACTTTCTGCTTCTTACTTTACCATGTAACCAAATTACCTCCCACAAAGGTAAAGTAACTCGATGTCGACCTTCTATCTGTAATACTTCCTGCCCAATTTGCATCTATGAAGCCACAAACTTCAAGAGGATTGTTGTGTTTAGTGAATATTACTCCTCTCCTTGGAGTTGACTTCAAGTACCTTAAAATTCTCACAACTGCATCCATGTGACTCTCACTCGGGTTATGTATGAATTAACTTACCACACTTACTGCATATGAGACATCTGGTCTAGTATGTGCTAAATAAATAAAGTGCCCAACCAACCTCTGATAGCGAGCTCGATCAATTGATACTTGATTTGGATACTATGCTAGACAATGGTTTTGCTCAATAGGAGTGTCAATAGGTTTACAATCCAATATACCTGTTTCAGTTAGTAGGTCAAGAATATACTTTCTCTGTCATAGAAAAATTCCTTCACTCGCCCTAGCTACCTCAATTCCTAAGAAGTACTTCAGTTGACCCAAATCCTTTATCTCAAACTCAGAGGCTAGCTATCTCTGTAATTTATCCATCTCAACAGCATCATCTCTAGTAATTACCATATCATCAACATAAATAATTAGAGCTGTTACCTTCCCTTGTTGATGTTTGAGAAATAGCATGTGGTCTGAATTACTCTGTCTGTAACCAACCTTCTGCATGAACTATGAAAACCTTCAAAACCAGGCTCAAGGGGATTGCTTGAGACCATACAAAGACTTCCTCAATTTGCATACAAAATTACCAGGAGAAGCAGCTACATACCCAGGTGGAAGACTCATGTATACCTCCTCGACTAACTCTCCATGAAGAAATGCATTCTTGACATGAAACTGTCGAAGTGGCTAGTTTAAGCTTGCAGCAAGTGAAAGCAGAACCCGAATAGTATTCATTTTGGCAACAGGAGCAAAAGTCTCATCGTAGTCTACACCATACATTTGAGTGAACGCTTTTGCTACAAGGCGGGATTTATACCGATTTACAGATCCAACAGCATTATGTTTCGTAGTAAACACCCATCGACAACCAACTGCCTTCTTGCCTTGTGGTGGAGGTACAAGTTGCCAAGTATCGTTCTTCTGTAATGCCTCCATCTCTTTCTCCATTGCCTTCTTCCATTTTGGGTCTCCCAACTCATCCTACACTTTGTTAGGTATTGATACAGCCGATATTTGATTTACAAATGATTCATATGGCTTAAACAATCTTTTAGTAGATATGTAGTTGGCTACTGAATATTTTAATTTTGCATGGATATTTGGTTCATATCTTTTGCGGGGTTGACCTCGAGTAGACCTATTTGGTAACACATACTATCCAACATTAGAATCAATGCTATTAGTATCAGTAGGTGTACATACCTCAGATGAGTGACCTTCAGTAACAGGGAGCTGTTGATCAAGGGTATGAGTAATGCTTGAGGGAACAGCAGTATCTTCATTTTCATTTTCAGTGATCGAAACTGGTGCTTGGATACTTGGAGCATCTGCTTCTTCCACTACTGGATTCAATGGGTTAAGAATCTCAACTGGACCCATCGAAATATCAGTAGGTGATTCTTCTGATTCCTCCCCCTCACCATGATACAGTTCTTTGAAATATGAATTCTCCCCCTAACGAGCAGTATCAAGTGAGGAAAAATAACTCATTTCCTCAAAGAAGGTAACATCCATAGTGACATAATACTTTTTGGTCGGTGGATGGAAGCACTTGTACCATTTCTGATAACGTCCATAACCAACAAACACACATTTAATTGCCTGGGCATCTAACTTAGACCTCTGATTTTTAGGAACATATACAAAAACAACACAACCAAATACACGGGCAAGAAGATTATGAAATGATGACAAGGATATATAAGATGCGAGAACCTCGAATGAGATTTTTTCGTGAAGGACACTAGATGGACGACGATTGATGAGATGGGCGGAAGCTTGTACAGCATCGCCCCAAATATATTTTGGCATATGAGCACTAATAGGAGTGCACGAGCCATATCAAGTAAATGACGGTTTTTTCTTTCAGACACCCCATTTTGTTATGGTGTTTGTGGGCAAGTGGTTTGGTGAACAATCCCATGTGTTTTGAAAAAATCTTGAAAAATACGATTAACATATTCTCCCCCATTGTCAGAACGTAGGACTCTAACAGTGCTATTGTATTGTGTTTGAACATAAGTACGAAAATTTTGAAAAGTTGAAAAAACTTCATCTTTGGTTCTAAGGAGAACAACCCATGACAATCTTGTACAGTCATCAATAAACGATACAAAATACCTCATACTCGATACAGTGGGCTCTCTACACGGTCCCCAAACATTAGAATGAATTAATTCAAAAGGAATAGCACTTTTATTAGAAATACTAGGGGAATAAGTAATACGATGGCTTTTGGCTAAAACACATGTCTCATAATGTAAAATAGATTCACTAACACCAATAAACAAAGTAGGCATAGATTTTTTCATAAGACTAAAATACGGATGCCCTAAGCGGCGATGCCACAACCAAATTTCACTTAGCTTGTCAGAACTCGAAGTCAACGCTATGCGGGACTGTGCTCCTAGTTTCTTCTCTATGTAGTTCTGATCCAGACGAAACAATCTGCCCCTCAGATACCCTCGACCAATTATTTCCCTGGTAAGAAGATCCTGAAAAATCACATACATAGGATAAAATGTTACAGAATATTTAGACTTAGTATTCAATTGTGGGACAGATATTAAGTGATAAGATAAGTCAGGCACATATAAAACATTATGGAGCTGTAAAGTTAGAGTGATACAGACTGACCCCTTTCCTAAGACAGAAAAAGCCTCACCGTTAGCATTCGTAACATAAGACACTGATGGGGAAGATAACTCAGTAGAATAAGATTTATTATAAGTCATATGATCAGATGCACCAGAATTAATAATCCAAGTATTAGACCCAACAAAGTGAGAAACATTTAAGGCCATACCAATCTTACTACGACCAGTTATTGAAGCTATAGGGGTACCTCTACATGTCATATGATGATCCTGTCCAGTCCTTCCATAGGAATCTGGTTCTTGTACTACTGGTACCACAGCTGCTTTCGCTTTAAACGACAATTTGGCCTTTTAGGTCTCAGGTGCTGGTTCAGTTTCTAGCAGGTCTCTTGGATATGCCCTGCGTCATTGCAATAAGAGCAATGAGAACGAGGACGATTGGCAAAGCCTGGTGGAGGTCCTTGCGAATGAAGTGGAACTGAACTCTGCTGCTGGAGAAAAGGTACCTTTGATTTGGCTTGAATGGCTATACTAGATAATTCAACTTGTGCCTGATTAAGACTTTCCTATTGAGATTCGTCCTTACAGATGTATGTAAAAGCTATGGTCAAGCTCGGAGTGTCTGGCATTCGGAGCAATTCGCCCTTGACACTATTATGTTTCATATCAAGTCCTCTTAAGAATGCATGAACTCGCTCAAGCTTTTTTTCTTTCTCATACCATATAAGGTCCTCTTGATTTTTAATTTTGCACGGACATTTCTGATTAATTTCAGCCCATATATTCTTTAGCTTGGTAAAAAACATAGGCATTGGTTGCCCATTCTGTTGCGTGCTGGCAGCTTTGCACATTAATTCGTGGACCTGTATAAAGTCATATTCATTAGTGTAGAGGTCTCCCAAAGTCTTCCATATGGCCTCAGTTGTGTCACACTCTTCCACCATCTGTAGTACATCATCAGTGATGGCTCTAAATAGAATAGACATTACGAGGCCATCATTATCTTCCCACTTAGTATAGGCCTCCACATCATCTTCACGAGGAGCCTTGATTGTTCTAGTAACATGTCCCATCTTGTGCATCCCACGGAGATAAACGGACATTAATTCGTGGACCTGTATAAAGTCATATTCATTAGTGTAGAGGTCTCCCAAAGTCTTCCATATGGCCTCAGCTGTGTCACACTCTTCCGCCATATGTAGTACATCATCGGTGATGGCTCTAAATAGAATAGACATTACGAGGCCATTATGATCTTCCCACTTAGTATAGGCCTCCACATCATCTTCACGAGAAGCCTTGATTGTTCCAGTCACATGTCCCATCTTGTGCATCCCACGGAGATAAATGGACATAACCCTTTTCCATGTTCGAAAGTTGGTACCATTGAGTTTGGAGCCACCGAAAAAGCCACCTTCTGAACTCTTAACAGAGACTTCAAATTTTAGATTTTCAATTGTCTTAGAACTCTGATTTTCTCTTGAATCTCCCATTGAAACAGACAATAATAAGATGCAGTGGAATAAAAAATCACTCCTTTTTTTTTACCGTTGACCGTTGCTGACTGGGCTAGTGATATGTTTGGGCTGACTGGGCAGGTAATGTGTTTGGGCTGGTGTGTTTGGCTAAGTGAGGAATGGGCTAGGGTTTGTTGTGGGCTAGGATTTAGAGATGGGCTAGGGTTTAGTTGGGAATGGGCTTGGGTTTGGTGATGTGTTTGGGCTAAACAGCCTTAAGGAAATCTGGAAGGCTGGCGGCTAGGGTTGGAGTGGAGCAGACGGCGACAAACAACGCGACTGGCAGATTTGAACAGGCGACGGCGGCTAGGGTTAGAGTGTATCTGGCGGCCACAAATCTGATGGATCTGAACAGGCGGCGGTAGATTTGGAGATAGGCACGGTACGACAGGCCACGCGAAGACGGCAGAGTGCGGCACGGGAAAGAGGCGAAGAGAGCTCTAGAGACAGGCGGAGCGCGGCGCGGGAGAGCGCTGGAGACAGGCAGAGTGCGGTGCGGGAGAGACAGAGTGCGACGGAGGCTGCGCCGTGCACAGGAGAGACAGGCGGCACTGATGGCGGATCTGACAGGTGATTGAACTGACAGGAGATGAGGAAAAAAAGATAGAATCCTTTTTTCGAACCTTCACTCTGATACCAAGTCAAATATATTGTGAGTGAAAAATATTTTTTATTATTCTTACCTCACAATAGAGGTATATATAGAAAATAAATACAAGAGTTCTGAATAAACTAGAATCCTGAACAACCTAGAACTCTATTACAGATAGACATATATTAATTACAATATATTATACACTAATTACATGACTCACGCTAAAAACTAATATATTATAAAGGAAGCTAGCAGACAAGGTTGCATATGCAGGATTCTTTGTGGTGGTTCCAGACTTTTTACATGGAATATATCCTCAAGATGCTAACATGCCTATAGCTTCTTGGATAAATGATGATAATGGGACTCTTAATTAGTTCTAAATTTATTTATGCCTAAATATATATTCTAAGTATTACATAAGTAAAAATGATTTGAAAATTGTGGTTGCTGAATTTTTTGGTTTGATAAGTATTTTTCACATTTATTGTTTGTTTCACAATATAATTAAGATGATTAAAAGTGAAAGAAACCCAGTTTGTGTTTCTTGCTTGAGCTGAAACATTTGAATGTAGTTTTCAGCAAAAGTTGTGGTTGAGCTTGCTAAGCATGATATAATCTAAAGCTATAATATTGCATCGTTGCTGTTGGGAACTTTGGTTCCAAGAATGTAAAATCGGATCGTTTTCGTTCAAGAACATAAACTGATTTACTCTTTAAATTAACACACATAATCAGAGGATAAAGATAACACAAGGATTTACGTGGTTCAGAAATCCTACTCCACAGGGAAGGCACACATGCAATTCATATCATTATTCAGAGAACACATACAAAAAGAATACAGAAAATAGCAAGAAAATATACCAAGGATTCATACCCACAAGAACCCTAATTTTCTTCTCTTATGCGAACCAAGAAGAACAGGAACGTGCGGCTCTTTCATCTCTCGTTTATGTATCGTGAACAATGAGAGAACCCACTATTTTCACAAGTCTCGCCGCCTCACTTTGCTTCTGTCTCTTCTCTATTTTGTTTCGCCTTTCTTTTCTCCGTCTCTTTATTTTGTTTGCTTCCTGATATGTTTCGGCGTTTTCTCAGTACTCTCTCTCTGCGATTTAATGACCCGGTGTAGCTTGGTTTTGGGCTTATAGTTAATTTTTCCCAATATCGCTTTACGACACCGTTTGAGTTATGTTATTTTACGAATTTAACCCTATGGGTTTTTAAGCATAATGAGCCGTTTTCCCTTCTTACACGAAACAGTTTGAGACATCGTAACTTCTTCTACGCCTTTTCGTTTTCTTCTGGGTTTTGCGCGGGTTTTCGATTTTCCATTTCGCTATTCCATTGTTATCGTTGGTTTCGATTTCCATTTCGCTTTGCAATATCACAAACAGGTTTGTATTATGTTTGTTTTCGTTATTTTTTTTTTTTTAATGTTTGAATCGTTGTTGGTTTCGTAATCAGAACATTTTTGATGTTCTTCATTTTTTACGTTTTTCATTTGTGCTTTACATGTACTTTACTGTAAAACAAGTTTTTTTAGTTTTATTTTTTGTGATTTTTTTTATGTTATTTTTTGTTTGTGTTGTTTTAGTTCATCAGTTTTTTTGCAATCTTGTAGGATGTCTAAGAGGAAATTGGTTTCTCCTTACATCAAGAAGTCTCGTCACGAAGTTGGTGATGACTTAAACGAGGTTTAATAATTTTTCTATTTTTTCTGTCTGTTTTGTTTTGGCGTTATGGAACAGAGTAGATAGTATGTAACCTATTTACATAGTATGTAAACTGTGTTACATACTATGTAAACTCTGTTTACATACTATGTAAACTAATTACATAGTAAACAAATTACATTGTAAACAAATTACATTGTATAGTATGTAAGTAGTTTACATACTATGTAAACTAATTACATAGTAAAACTGATTTATATTGTATAGTATGTAATTAGTTTACATACTTATGTAAACAGTTATGTCTACACAGAAATGGTTTTACCTAGTTTACATACATGTTTGTATAGTATGTAACACCAGTGCATAAGTTGTTTTTCTTTTGTAGGCTTCATTTCTTGAACGCAACAGATCTTTTCCCAATTTGTTGTCACCTGAAGAGGCTTTTCAAATTCGTCATGGTTGTAGTTCACAACCACATAATGCCTTGTCTCGTACTAGTTACATAGTATGTAACTAATACTTCTTTTGTTTCAGTTTTGGAGATATAGAACAGAGTAGATAGTATGTAAACTAATTACATACTTTACAAATTACATTGTATAGTATGTAAACTGATTTACATACTATGTGATACATGTTACATACTATGTAAACCTGATTTACATTGTATAGTATGTATTTAGTTTACATACTTATGTAAAACAGATATGTTGATTTACATTGTATAGTATGTAATTAGTTTACATACTTATGTAAATCAGATATGTCTACACAGAAATGGTTTACCTAGTTTACATACATATTTGTATAGTATGTAACACCAGTGCATAATGTTGTTTTTCTTTTGTAGGCTTCATTTCTTGAAGGCAACAGATCTTTTCCCAATTTGTTGTCACCTGAAGAGGCTTTTCAAATTCGTTGTGGTTGTAGTTCACAACCACATAATGTCATGTCTCGTATAAAGAGTGTTCTGAATGAAGAACAGAAGGATTTATTTTTGCAATCTTGTTTCGGGAATTTTTTCAATTTACCCGTCTGCAAATTTAGTGGGCAGCTTATTCATTCTATCCTCCTCAAAAGATGCTTGCCATGCAAGACTGTCAAGGAGTTATGGTTCAGGATCAATTCTAAGGTTATCAGGTTTTCCAGAACCGAATTTTGGGTGGCGACTGGTCTGTATATGGTGAATGACGATGATTCCTGTGTTGTAGAGGTAGACCAAGGATCTAATGCCTTTATGGAGAAATATTTTGGTACATATACATCCATTAAATATTTGGAGTTTTTGGTTGGATGTATTGGGAAGCCAGATCCACAATCTGAGAGTAAGAGGAAGAAAAAACCCTACAAAAGTATTGTGGTTGTTGGTGAATCCCCTATTAAGAAGCAGCATTTTGGTTTCAACTTTGTTTATGTCTGCCCTGAAGATGCAGTTATGATCTGCCTCATATATTTCTTGGAGTGTGGGTTAATTGGAAGGCTGAAGAGGCTTTCCATATCTAGGGAAGCTTTGTTGTTGGCTTCCAATTGGGATAAATTTAATAGTTATCCCTGGGGTGATGTGGTATTCAACTATCTTTTTGATAGTTTGAGGAAAGATTACATCCACATGCGTCTGGTAGCCAATGACCTGATTGAGAGGAAGATGCACAACTTACTAAAATTAGGGGAAGATGAGAGGGTCCGCTATCAGATTGTTGGTTTAAGTTTAGCATTCCAAGTGTGGATCTATGATGCCATTCCTGACATTGCAAAGGACTTGGCTATCTGTGTGAGTGATCGGTTCCCTACAATGCTGAAGTGGTCATCAACACACTCCAAATTTTGGAATTGTGCAAGCTATTCTTAATAAGCCATACCAGGTAAATTCATTAACCTGTTTTGTAGATTTATGGGTACATTTATGATTACATTTATGAATTACATGATTATGTATGTTTTTATGTAACCTGGCTATCCGTTTGCATAGTATGTACACGAGTTACATAGGATGTAAACCTGTGTACATAGTATGTAAACTGATTTACATACTATGTACATGAATTTACATAGTATGTAAACTGTGTCATAGTGTATGTAACAGGTTTTACATAGTATGTAAACTGATTTACATACTATGTAAACTGATTTACATACTATGTGATAGTATGTACACGAGTTACATAGGATGTAAACCTGTGTACATAGTATGTAAACTGATTTACATACTATGTACATGAGTTTACATAGTATGTAAACCAGTTTACATACTATGTAAACTATGTCATAGTATATGTAACAGGTTTTACATAGTATGTAAACTGATTTACATACTATGTAAACAGAGTTTACATACTATGTGATAGTATTTACATAGTATGTAAACAGGTTTACATACTATGTGATAGTATTTACATAGTATGTAAACAGGTTTACATAGTATGTAAAACCTGCTACATACTCTGTGAATCATGTTACATACTATGTAGATCAGTTTACATATTATGTAAAACAGTTTACATACTATGTAAACTGATTACATAATATGTAAACTATGTAAACTGATTACATAATATGAGAATTCGTATATACGATAAGGTAAACTTGTTTAAGATATGTTTGTATGGTATGTAAGATGAATTACATGTAGTAGTTTATGTTGTTTGTGTTTACATAGTAATTATTTTTTGTTTTATTTATTTGCAGCTTCGTGTGAACACTGTTCTGTCACACGATAATGCTCCTTGTTATAGATCTCTTCTCTCCCATGTTGAAGCTGCCTATTTTGACGACATTGTTATGTGTCAAAGTCAGAAGAATGAATCCCAAGAACAACCAATTGAAGAGTCATTATTGAAGGAAAAATTGGATTGTTTGAAAGATAGTTATGAACCTGTTGATGAAGGTTTAAAGGATAAATCAGATGGCTTAGAGAGCTTGTTCGGAAAGATGATATCTTATATCGATGAGAAGTTTGACAAACAGAAATCATACATTGATGAGAAGTTTGAGAAGCATCAGGCATATATGGATGAAAAGTTTCGCCGTCAGGAAGAACTTCTTGATGGTTTACTTGCAAATATGAACATGTTTGCTTCAAAACTATCTCAGTCGGTATGTTTTTTTTTTTTGTTAGTGTTTGAGCTTACTATTAATTCAAATATTTACATAACTAATTACTTTTTTTAAATTTGATTGTTTGGACTCACAGCGGACAACCAGGCCTAGTAGTTCTCCATCAAATGTCTGTTTTACACCCTTGCCTCCTAAAAAGTCAGATACATATGGGAAGGCAAGCAAAGCAGATGATGTAGATAAGCCTTCTTTTGACCTTGGGGTAGAATTTGCATCTTCTCAGATTGTTGTTACCAAATCTCCATCAGCTTCTTCGGACCCCAATTTTGATAGCGATACTCTCAATCAGTTAGATCATTTTTCAGAATTGTATAGATCTAATTCTAAAATAAGGTTTGATCCTATATTTCATTGCTCAACAACTATATATAGTTTTGTAATAGAGAGAGATAAGAGAAAAATTAAACCTTCAAGAGCTATTTGTAGTCCATATTTTTGCACTGATAAGAAGGGTATTCCTGTTGCATATGGCAGACTTGAAGCTAATTCAGTTAGATGTGTTGGTACTTCAGCTCAGGTTTCAGATATATGCGATGATGATGATATTTTGGAGCGTCCCTCTTGCCCATATCAACCATTACCTGTTGGTTGGGAAAAGAATTTTACAAATTGGATGAGGAGACAATCACCGTAAGAATTTTACAAATTGCATTATTACTATTATTTATTTTGGATTTTTGACAATTTTTTTAACTTTTGCTCTTATTTATAGTAAACCTATTAAGCTTCAATATTGTAACCTGGAAGTTGGTAAGGAGTATTTTTTTGCTCCATTGAAAAGTGGAGCTGGAAATTTACATAGTACAGTAAGTTTAAAATGTTTCATTTTTAACCTATTAAGTAATTTCTTGTCAACAAATATATTTTATAGCATTTACTTTATTTTTTATTACTCATGAATTTACCGTCTTTGTTGCAGCATATGGATGCCATTTTATACGAGATTCGAGCTTGGAGGGCTAGGTATCCAGACACTTTTGGTTTGAAGCCTTATACTACTCTAGAGACATTGTTCAGTGTAAGATTTATAATCTTTTTTTTGGTATTGTTCAGTGTATGTAGTATCTTACATAGTATGTAAACTCTGTTACATATATCAGAGTTTACTCAGTATGTAACAGAGTTTACATATCATGGTGAGTATGTAACACAATTGACATATAAAAGATCATGTATGTAACAGTTTACAAATCAATTATATCATGTTGAGTATGTAACAGTTTACATATCATTTTTTTTTGTAGGAGGAATGTTCGAGATTAGTTTCTGACTGTGAAGAAAATCTACAGTCTATTGTAATTACAGCTGACCAATATTTGTTTGAGTTTGCTACTGGTGCACCTTCTTTGGTTGAGCAGTGGGCTGAGGACTGGAAGGAATTGGAGAAATTATATGTCCCAGTCAATGTTGATGGTAACCATTGGGTGTGTTGTGTTATTTATTTAGATAAAAGATTTATTAAAATCTATGATTCAATGAACACACCCAGTGTGAAAGAAAAATGTAGTCATTTAGGAGTTGTTATTCCAATTTTGCTCTACACGATTGGGTACCATGGTTATGGCAAAGATTGTCAGGCTGATCCTTATGTAGCTTGGCCGATTTTTGTTGTTGAGGGTGTCCCCAAGCAAACTAACAAGTAAATACTTATACTTTTCTCTTTGTCTGTTTTTTATTTTTTAAATTTTGATACTGTTTGTTTACTCATTTTTTACTTGTGCAGCCATGACTGTGGTATTTGGTGCTTGAAGTTTGCTGAATTTCTTATCCGTGGATGGACACTGGACATGATTGGTTCTATTCCTATTGTAAAAATTAGAAGTAGGTATTGTATCCAATTTTTTTGTAATGATGGTATGCTAGATCCAGCATACTAATTTTTAGATAGTGTTTAATATTTCATTTGAAATATTGGTTCAATTCATTTTTTATGTAATGACAATATTCATTTGAAATATATTAATTTCATTTCTACACAGTTTACTATCTTGAGTATGTAATCAGCTTTTGTCTAGGTTTAGTTGCTTTGTCTTGAGTATGTAATACATAAAATATAGTAGATAAAATTCATTATATATATGTAAACCCGTTTACATATTATGTAAACTGATTTACATAGTATGTAAACTGATTTACATACTATGTAAACCCTGTTACATACTCTGTGAAAGAATTTACATTGTATGTAAACGAGTTTACATACTCTGTGAGAGAACGTACATAGTATGTAAACTGATTTACATACTATGTAAACAGATTTACATACTATGTAAAATGATTTACATACTCTGTGATAGAATGTACATAGTATGTAAACTGATTTACATACTATGTAAAACCAATTTACATACTCTGTGAGAGAATGTACAAAGTATGTAAACTGATTTACATACTATGTAAACCTGTTTACATACAATTTATTTGAATGTACATAGTATGTAAACTGATTACATACTATGTAAACATTTGCAACATAGTTTTAAAATGAATTTAAATAGTATGTACACTCTGTTTACATACTATATACATAATATTTATATAGTTACATACCATGTGAATACGTAATTATTAGTTTGATATGTAATAATTAAACTGACTAATATTAACAATATAAAAAATAGCACGGAAAGAAGAAATTGAATTAATTGTATCATGTAAAATTTATTACATAGTTTTAAAATGTATGTAATATCGTTGAGGAATAGGAAGACCTAAAATACAAAAGGGTAAGACTTACTTGTCTTTAATTGTATTTGTAGACTTGTTTCTTTTGGCAGCCCTTTCCAATTCTTGAAACTCACCAAGCGAGGGCATTCTTTTTCTTATTTAACCTTCCTATTGATTTTTCTTGCGACATGCCATCACTTGCCTATACACCATAGATTGTTTTAATTCATATTTTTTAACCGACTGAGTGGTTACAATGTTTTCATAAACTATGCAACCAAAGTTAACAGATGGCATCGTACCATGTAAACCTATCACATAGTATGTAAACTGATTTACATAGTACGTAAACGAGTTTACATAGTATGTAAACGAATTTACATAATATGAGAGAATGTACATAGTATGTAAACTGATTTACATACTATGTAACAGATTTACATACTATGTAAAATGATTTACATACTCTGTGATAGAATGTACATAGTATGTAAATCAGTTTACATACTCTGTAATAGAATGTACATAGTATGTAAACTGATTTACATACTATGTAAAATGATTTACATACTCTGTGAAAGAATGTACATAGTATGTAAAATGATTTACATACTATGTAAAACCAATTTACATACTCTGTGAGAGAATGTACATAGTATGTAAACTGATTTACATACTATGTAAACTGATTTACATACTATTTAATTGAATGTACATAGTATGTAAACTGATTACATACTATGTAATCATTTGCAACATAGTTTTAAAATGAATTTAAATAGTATGTACTCTCTGTTTACATACTATATACATAATATGTACATAGTTACATACCATGTGAATACGTAATTATTAGTTTGATATGTAATAATAAATTGACTAATATTAACAATATAAAAAATAGCATGGAAAGAAGAAATTGAATTAATTGTATCATGTAAAATTTATTACATAGTTTAAAATGTATGTAATAATCGTTGAGGAATAGTAAGACCTAAAATACAAAAGGGTAAGACTTACTTGTCTTTAATTGTGTTTGTAGACTTCTTTCTTTTGGCAGCCTTTTTCAATTCTTGAAACTCACCAAGCGAGGGCATTCTTTTTCTTCCTTAACCTTCTTATTGATTTTTCTTGCGACATGCCATCACTTGCCTATACACCATAGATAGTTTTAATTCATATTTTTTTAACCGACTGAGTGGTTACAATGTTTTCATAAACTATGCAAGCAAAGTTAACCAATGGCATCGTACCATGTAAACCTATCACATAATATGTAAACGAGTTTACATAGTATGTAAACGAGTTTACATAGTATGTAAACTGATTTACATACTATTTAATTGAATGTACATAGTATGTAAACTGATTACATACTATGTAATCACTTGCAACATAGTTTTAAAATGAATTTAAATAGTATGTACACTCTGTTTACATACTATATATATAATATGTACATAGTTACATACCATGTGAATACGTAATTATTAGTTTGATATGTAATAATAAAACTGTTTAATATTAACAATATAAAAAATAGCACGGAAAGAAGAAATTGAATTAATTGTATCATGTAAAATTTATTACATAGTTTTAAAATGTATGTAATAATCGTTGAGGAATAGTAAGACCTAAAATACAAAAGGGTAAGACTTATTTGTCTTTAATTGTGTTTGTAGACTTGTTTCTTTTGGCAGCCTTTTTCAATTCTTGAAACTCACCAAGTGAGGGCATTCTTTTCTTCTTTAACCTTCCTATTGATTTTTCTTGCGACATGCCATCACTTCCCTGTATAATGGGTGCCAACACTAAGACATCTCTTACTGAAGTTGGTAAGTTCCACTTGCTTTCGTGTTCTATTGGGTATATTGGAGATTCATAAGCAAGTTGCAAGATGCTTGTGTGGTAGTATATTGAGCACATGGATTCTATTGGTTGCTTCCTTATCATGCATGTTGCAATTGCCTGTGTGCAAGGTATTTGTAGTGCTTGAAACTTACCACAACTACATGTTTTAGCTTCAAGTTGTACAATGTAACTATCATTTTCTATTTTGACTTGTGATATACTGTTGCTAATGTCAACCACTTGCATTTGTTCTGCTTTGATTTTTCTTTTTGCAATCTTATCTTCTACCCATTTTGTAAGTATCCCCATCCCTGTTGCAGCTATTCTTCTTTTTGCAAACCAGTTTTGTATCATATCTCGTACTTCTCCCAATAAGTATGTAACAGGGGTGTCTCTAGCATGTCTCAAAACTGAATTTACGTGTTCAGCATTGTATGATGTCATGAAATCATACCTTGTTGTTGGTGTTGGACATTTGATCCTTGCCCATGCAGACAAATTAGCTTTTAGTAAGTATTTCATTGCTCCTTTGGATGCCTCATATATCATATTTGCATTCTTGTTGAACTCATCTTCATTGTAGGCATAAGCTGCTAGCTTGAAGTATTTGTTAACTACTTTGTTATGGAAATTAGTCACAAGGTTTTGTTTCATGTGATAGTAGCAATAACAATGGTGTGCCTTGTTTTCAAATACAATATTGATTGCTGATTTTATTGCTGGATTTCTGTCTGAGACTATGACCAATTTTTCCCTTTCTCCAATAAGCATTTTTAGTCTTCTAAAGAACCATTTCCATGCTTTTGTGGTTTCCCCATCAACTATTCCAAATGCAATGGGGTAAATCTGCATTACATAATATATTTAACTATTAGTATTTTCATTTGTAAATCAGTTTACACAGTATGTAAAAGGGTTTACATAGTATGTACACTGGTTCTCATAATATGTACATTTATTTACATAGTATGTAAATCAGTTTACACAGTATGTAAAGGGGTTTACATAGTATGTATACTGGTTCTCCTAATATGTACATTTATTTACATAGTATGTAAATCAGTTTGCATAGTATGTAAATAAGTTTACATGGTATGTAAATCAGTTTACATAGTATGTAAACTATGTTACATATTATGTAAACCAATTTACATACTATGTAAATCAGTTTACATACTATGTAAATCAGTTTACATACATAGAGACAATGTTTTACATATTATTGAATGAGTATAAAAATATGACCTCATACCTGGTTGTTCCCATCCTTTGTAACAGCAACAAGTAATACTCCCCCTTGTTTTTCCTTTAGGAATGTTCCATCAACAACTATTATAGGTCTCATATATTTTATGAACCCATTAAGGCATGCACCTATAGCCATAAATCCGTATTTGAAGTTGGAGTCAACGTTTGTTTTTATCTCTGTGTAGGAACCTTGGTTAGCTTCTTCCAACTTGTAGAAGAACCCTGGAAGTTTCATGTAGAAATTCTTTGGATCGCCCCTAGCATTTCTTATTGCTTCTCTTTTTCCCATAATTGCCCTCTTGTATGTGATTTGCACACCAGTTTTGATCTTGATGTCAGAAATGATATCCTTAGGTCTTAATTGCCGGCTGGTATCTATGTAAATGTCTTTGATGTTTTCGGCTACATATTTATAAGTAGCATGTTTTCCACGTTGATCTTTATAAATTTGTGAACATGTATGATCTTCAACATAAGTTGTTACCTTGAATGCATTAGATTCACCAATTTTGTTTGCTGCAAGCTTCCATTGACACCTATCATCCTTGCATTTCATTCTTATGGTTTTCTTGTTGGAATTGCTAACTTTGTAATGAAATCTTCTATTTATGGCTAATGTTGAAACATATAACTTGAGTTCTTCCTTACTCGTATACACTTTTCCAATATATAAGCCTTCATCATCTTCTGAATTTATTTTCGAGTCAGTTTCAGTTTCTGTATCTGAATTTGCAGTTAAAATTTTTGCACTTGAAGTCTGACTTATCAAAAGTTGGGACGGTTGCTTTTTTGTATGTACTACATACAATTTGTTATATTCCTCAGACTGTTGGCCTACATTAACTTTCAGGAAGTATTCCACATCCCTATCATCCACAATGGTTAAAGCAATATGAACACTTTTACACTTCATTTTGATGTTGATATCTCCTTCATAATGTAAAGCAGAACATATTTCTTCTTTCAATTGCAGCATGGTCACATCTTTTCTTATACATATTCCCTTTGGAATGCCATTTACATAGATATCCTCTCCATTTTCAAATATCCATTTCCCACTATGCATAAGTAGTGTTCCAAACTTTAGGTCACCTGTAATATATTACAATGATAAGTACAAAACAGGTATGTAAAACTATTTAAAACTGTTGCATATATGATTCATTCAATAATATGTAAATTCTATTACGTAGTATGTAAGAGTATTTTAAAACTGTTGCATATGTTTACATAGAAGAGATATTAATACAAACTCGTATGTAAACACTATCTAAATAATAATATTTAACATACTATGTAAACATTTTGCAACAGTTGGTATTAAGATCTCTTCTATGTAAATTCTGTTTATAGTATGAAAACTGATATACATACTATGTACATCAATTTACATACTCATTTAATAGAGTTTACATAGTATGTAAACTGATTTACATACTATGTACATCAGTTTACATACTCATTTAACAGAGTTTACATAGTATGTAAACTGATTTACATAGTATGTAAACTGATTTACATACTATACAAACTCATTGTTTACACACTCATTTAACAGAGTTTACATAGTATATAACTGATTTACATACTATATAAACTCATTGATTTATATAATGTGTAAAACAGGGTGTACATAATATGGCTTACCTAGTATGTAAATCAGTTTACATACTATTATTGACTGTACATACAATGGCTTACCTAGTATGTAAACAGAATGTACATACTATGTAGACTCTGTTACAATATGTAAAACTGTTGCAACAGGTTTCAAAAATACTATGTTACAATACTATGTACATACATAGTATGTTACAATACTATGTACATTCAAAAATACTCTGTTACAATATGTAAACTGTTGCAACAGGTTACAATACTAAGTACATTCTCTCAACGAGAGTTTACATAGTATGTAAACTGATTTTACATACTTATTAAACCAGAGTTTATTTTACATACTTGTGAAACCTGTTATAAAACATAGTTTAATTTACATACTTTTTTCTATGAAACCTGTTAGAACAGGTTTCACAAGTATGTACACTGATTTACATACTTGTGAAATTTGTTATGTAATTCAGTTTGTAATGAAGATTTCTGATATACGATTAACACAGGAAGGTATTGGTAGGACAAGTTTATTGAATGATTTACATATACAAAATATATGCATTCCTACAATCAGAATTACTTGTTACGCATGCAAAAGTAATTCCTGTAACAGGGACGTACCTAGAAATATTTTCTAGAGGGCTAATATATATTAAAAAATATCTCTAATTTTTTTATTTATAATATCAAAATTTATAGTTAACATTGAAAAAATAATATAAATTTAAAGTAAACAAAAATAAAATAAACAAAAAAAAATTTATTTAATTGTGCCCGACGATGCTTTATAGCATAAAATTCATAAATAAATCATATTCAATTTCTTCAGCAAACTTTCTTTTCAATATAGACAATCATGCAATCCTAAACACCGATTTTTTGAAAATCAATTCTTTGGCAACTTTGAAATATGTGCAATTATCACCAACAAGTGGTTCTTGAGATAACTTAATTTTTTAATTGGTAGCCTCAATATAAGTGTTTTTTGTTGATTGTTAATCATCTATTTTCTTAAAGAATGAATGAAGAGTTTTAAAAGATTTAGAACTTTGGTAAGATTTATCATTAAACCTACGATAAAAGTATTTAATGCAAATTAAAATATATAAATTAAAAATTACAAACACTAACAACAACAAACATAAAATTAAAATAACTAAAGAATTAAAGAATCAATAAATAAATTATTTGCCTAATCATTTTTTTGCCTATTAATAGTAATTGATAAGTATAAAAATTTAAAATAAATTCTATGTTCTAATATAACAATAAGATAATATATATTTTGAAATAAAAAACTCTAATTAATAATTTAAAGAATGAAAAAATAACATATTTAATGAAATAATGGTGAATTATTATTAAAAAAATTACTGTCAAATACATATAAATTTATACTTAAATAAACACTTAAATTAATAATTATACAATATTTATAAATCAAAAGTTTAAAAGTTATAATTTTTAGGAATATATAATACATAATTATTGATATGAGTATAAATTAAAATACAAATATTTTAAATATTTAATATTTTTAAAGAATGATACATAATTATAATAATTTTATTTAAATAAAATAAAAAAAAGGTACCAAAGTGATGCAGAATTGTAGATAAAACAATGAACAGCTACACTGTAGTGCGGCAAGAGAAGAAAAGTAATATACTGAAAAGTTAATTTATAACTAAATTTTGAATTAATATAACATAAATTATATTTACATTATTAAAATTTATTAAATTTTTTTTTTATAAAAGCTGTCCGGGCTGAAGCCCGGTACAGCCCGTAACTACGGCCCGTCTCTGCCTGTAACAAGATTAATGAATAGGAAGTTGATGAATCTTACTAGTTGATGATATCTCTTCAAGATTTTGGTTCATAATTCCTGCAAGAATTGTAGAATCTGATTTTCTTCTTGTTTGCGAAATCAATCTTATGTTGCGATACAGTATCGTGTGAAAATCAATCTTTTTTATATGCTGATTCTGTTGATTCTGTATATCACGCAAAAAGGAGCGATGGTGAAAGCATAATAGCGCGGCAGATCTGTTTTCTGGTTTGTTTTGTAGTTGTTTGTTAGACCTAAAGGGTATTAATGTAATCTACATAAAATATGGGTAAGAAAAACGCACAATTTTGTTACTGATTTTGCTAGTTATGAAAATACTAATTTTCATTCACAGTCTTTGCTATTTATGCCGAATTCTCCTCTCTCTGCTATATTCATTATTTTTCCTTTAGCGCTTATCAAGTAATATATATATAAACCTAAAGACTCGTGGGCTAAGTAACAAAAGCCCAAAGACAAAGTATACCATTTTCTTAATTTTCAGCCCACGTGCTGTATTGTTAATTAACAATATACAATTATGTTATATATAATAACATATAATAAATATACATTAAAATCTAATACATATTACATTAGGTATTACTTTAACAAATCAATTCAATTAATAAAGCCCATATATTATATAGTATCATATTTTTACGGTTGCATCCTTCATTAATTTGTCACCATGATGATGATATCAATGGTATAGTATATAATATATATACCTTCAATACGTGAAGTATATATATGATACAATTCACATTATTTTGACATGCATTTAATTTGTGGCGGCATACGAATTATTAGAAACAAATCACATAATTTTTTAAAAAATTACAAAAAATAATACCCTTAAAATTTATAATAACAAAATTAACTAGCACCCCAATAACATTGAACGTGCAATATTGAACGGTTTCAATATTGCACGGGTCTAAATTGTTATCGTTCAATTCTAATTGAATGGTTGTTCAAAGAAAAATGATATATCATTATTTTTTTTAATTGTGAAAATATAAGTTTGAACACAAAAACACAAAGAGAGTTATTTTTGTTATTATAATTTTTAAGAGGTGTTATTTTTATTGTTTTTCCTTTTTTTTTTATTGACAGTGAATATTAATTATTGCAAATATTAAGTCTGGTATCTAATTTCTCCTCTAGTTTACGTTGTTTTGATTGATTGAAATAATTTGATGGTTAATTGCTTGCCGTATATAATAACGTTGTTAAACTCTTCCACATTTCTACTACCTTAACAAGTTTTTTTTTAAATGGTCCCCTAGTTTACTTTTGTCTAATTGAAATAATCTGGTGGTTAATTTCGTGCCATACAATAGCGTTCATGACTATTCCTTGCAACCTTTATAAGTTTTTTTTTTTTTTTTTCGTGTTGTCAAATTAGCTAGGTACAACCAAGTGGTTGTTGCATGATGACATTATTATATATTACAACTTTAAAGCATTATTATCCAATAAATTTAGTCCTTAATTTGTAGCTAGCATTTTATTTCTTTGAAATATCTCAAGTTTAATTTTAAGTTTAAGCATAATGTGATGGTTTAAACTTTAAAGTTCTCAAAGTGGTAAAGTGTTAGGTTAGCAAGTATATAGATACTTTTGAGATGTTTATCGGATATTTACCCTTTTTTGTGATCCTTTGAACAAGCATTTTGATTAATTGTTATTGTTTATGATTTTTATTATGTGGTTTTTAATTACTACTATTTATTGATATATTTTCCATGATACATACAAGCTGATTGAGAAATAGAAAACAATTATTATTTTTAAAAAAAATAAAAAAATTTAGGACGATTATTACAAAAGATACGTTATAGTAAAAAATTAATTGGCTTTTTTTACTGGTCACTTTTCATGATGATTGTTTCAAATTTTTCATGACAGTTATTTTTTATTTTTCATAACGGTTGCGACCATTAAAACCCATATTTATTATGACACTTTGATAGATGATGGTTGCTTCTTTTTTTTTTTTTTTTTTTTTAGCGTTATTGTATCCTTTCAATGACGGTCTCTAAAATCTTTTTTTTTTTTTTTTAGTGTAGTGGATGGTAGATGTTGAAGCAAAATTCTATAGACAAGGGAGAAATTATTGCAAAGAAAGAGTGCCAATTAAGATTCAAATAAAGTATTGTTTATGATGTGTAATATTATGATTTTTAATTTCTAAAATGTATATAAGCATGCATCCCTCAAATTATTTCTTTAGTTCCTACTTTAATGACTTAAGAAATGAAAATAAAAAATTTAGGATTTCCAATCAAGGTCAGATCCATATTACACCAAAGTTTTAGAGTCTTCAATGTATCAACTATTTTCCTAGATGATAAAAAAGGGGAACAAAAGAAAAAAAACCCAACTGAAGTCATAGCCTGCATAAGTACAGGAGAGCCTTGTTTAAAATTATTAGTTCCATTACTCCCACCTAACTTCTCCTCATAACCTTCTATTACGCCATTATGTTCTCATAGTTTTTGGCCTCAAGATCCAACTGTATATCTGTTAAAGAACCACTTTGTCCTTTTGACCTTGATGATTTTCCCCTAGATGTTCCATCTGACTTCTTTCGTCGAGATTGTTTTGGGATAGTCGGTAAGTCTTGTGAAGTGGATTCAGATTCATTAGTATTTGAAGTTTTATTGCTTCGTCGAGTAGTATTACTTGATGAATCTTTGGTTGAAGAATGATCATTTGATGCATAAATAGAGTGATTGCGCCTAGAAGAACGCTTTGATGAGTCTTTAGTAGGAGAATTTGTTGATTCATCATCAGATTGAGCCTTGAAGTTTTTGTTCCATCAGAACTACTCCAAGTACTTCCCGAATCTTGAGTTTTAGAGTCATGTGAATCTTGAGAAAATAAATTGTTGAATGTAATGTGTATATTGCAAACGTTACATAGTACAATATATATACAAAGAATAGCTAGCCCTACCATTAAGGCTGAAGATTTAATCTACTCTAATTTGGCTAGTAAAGATATTATGAATATTTGCAAAGATATTATGGCAAGTAAAGATATTATGAATATTTACAAAGATATTTCTTAATACTCCCCCTTAAGTTGGAGAGTGAATATCATGAAGTCCCAACTTGTCGTGCAATGTCACAAACTCATCCTTCCTTAAGGCTTTATAAAAATATCTGCCAATTGGAAGCGTATGGGTACATATAATGGACTAATTATTCCAGCTTGTAGTTTTTCTCGAACTATGTGACAATCAATTTCGATGTGCTTTGTACGCTTATGAAAAACAGGATTAGCAGCAATATACAAAGCTGACTGATTATCACAAAACAATGGTGCAGGAGCTGTCTGTGGGACTTTTAAATCCTGTAGTATAAAACCTAACCAAGTCAGCTCCAAACATGTGTTGGCCATAGCTCGATATTCAGCTTCTACTGATGATCTTGAAACATTGGTTTGTTTTTTGGATTTCCATGAGATGAGTGAATTTCCAAGAAAAACACAGTATCCTGTAACTAATCTTCTTGTCGCACGACAACCTCCCCAGTCTGAATCACAAAAAGCCTTTAATGTAAGATTGTTGGTGGCAGAAAATAACAAACCCTGACCTAGAGCCCCTTTTAGGTATTTAAGAACCCGTATGGCGGTATCCCAATGAGGTCTGCGAGGCTGATGCATGAATTGACTTAGTGTTCGAACAACATAAACTATATCAGGCCTTGTGACAGTATGGTAGATCAATCGGCCAACCAGTCTCCTGTATTTGTTTGGATGATTCAGTAATATTTCAGATTCTATTCCATTGGGAACTTGTCTGGGCGTGCGCCTAGAAGTCTCGAATCTTGCAAAATATCAAGTGCGTACTTTCTTTGAGACATGAAAATACCTTTCTTAGAACGGGAGATTTCAATGCCCAAAAAATATTTCAAATCCCCAAGGTCTTTGATGCGGAAGCGATTGAGAAGGAACCTTTTGAGACATTCCATTTCTTGAAGATTATTTCCAATTAGAAGTATGTCGTCAACATAGATAAGAACTGCAGTAAACGAAGAGCCTTGAGTTTTGGTAAAAAGAGAATAATCAGCTTTAGACTGTTGATAACCAACCTTTTGAATAGTATCTGAAAAAGTGGAAAACCAGTTTCTGGAAGCCTGTTTGAGGCCATAGAGGGACTTGTTAAGCCGACATACAATGTTCTCCCCCTGTCGGCGAAGACCAGGAGGAGGCTCTATGTACACCACCTCATGTAAATCGCCATGGAGAAAAGCATTCTGAACGTCTAATTGGTGGATGAACCAATGGCGGGCAGCAGCAATAGTAAGAAGACAACGGAGTGTAGTGAGTTTGGCTGTAGGGGAGAAAGTCTCTTGATAATCAATGGCCTCAATTTGAGTGTAGCCTTTAGCAACAAGCTTAGCCTTGTAATGCTCAATGGTGCCGTTGGACAGGTATTTGATTTTGTAAACCCATTTACAGCCGATCGGTTTATGACCAACAAGTAATGAAACCAAACTCCCAAGTGTTATTGTGCTGTAAAGCCTCTAGTTCTGCAGTCATGGCTTGACACCAATGTGGATCAAGAATAGCCTAAGCATAGGATGTGGGTTTTGTGTAACCTGTAATGTTAGCAAGAAAAGCACAATGTCCAGAAGATAAACGAGAGTAGGTAAGGAACTGGGAAAGAGGATAATGAGTACCTGATGTAGAACGAGGTGCTGAGGTTGAGTGATTGGCGTGGTTGGACATGTGGTAGTCTGTATGCCATGCCGGAGGATGTTTAGAGCGAGTGGACTGTCAAGGAGGGGGAATGAGAGTAATGGGATTACCAGTATGTAGAGGGGTGGGCTCGATGGATGGGGTCAAAGGTGGGATGGGAGAGGTGGGGTTGTCATGCACGTCATGTGCATCAGAGAGGATAGAGTGGGTAGGTGCTTGTGGTGGGTCGTTTGAAGGTTGTGGCATATTGATTGGTGGGGTCCAGTTGTTAAGGAAATAAGCGGAAAGGTAGTGTTGAGGAGTATGTGGAGTAGGTGATGCCGGAGATTGAGAGAAAGGGAAGAGATGTTCACAGAATCGGACATCACGACTTACAAAGAATTTGTTGGTTTCCAAATTGTAGAGTTTGTAACCCTTTTGGCCAGTAGAATATCCAACAAAGACACAACGTGTGGCACGACGATCAAATTTATGAATAGGATGGACAACAGTTGCATAACAGAGACAACCGAAGACTTTCAAGTGGTCAAGTACGGTTGTATAACAATTCAAAAGGTGATTTAGTGGAAAGTAATGGTGAAGGTAATCGGTTAATAAGATAGACAGCGGTCAGGACGCGTTCACCCCAGAAAATAATGGGTAAGTGGGACTAAAAAAGTCATGTACGTGCGACAGTAAGAATGTGGCGATGTTTGCGTTCGACGACTGCATTTTGTTGTGGAGTGTAAACACAAGTGCGCTGATATTCAGTGCCTTTATTTTGAAAGAAATGCCTCATGGAAAAAAATTCAGACCCGCTGTCTACCGGAATGGTTTTAATGTTGGCATGGAATTGAGAGTGGACAAAAGTAATAAAAGACTTGAGAAGGTTTTGGTTTCAGATTTATGTTACATCAAAAATATCCATGTGCACCTAGTAAAATCATCCACAATAGTAAGAAAGAAACGTGCCCCTGAATGTGTGGGAATTTTGTGCGGGCCCTAAATATCACAATGTAACAAATCAAATGGTGCTTTAGTTGATATTAAACTTAGAGGAAATGGAAGCCTTGTTTATTTTGCCATTGGACAAACACTACAATTATTATCAAAAGAAGTATTATTGGAAGGCAATAATGGGAAAACTAATCGAAGATGAGCAGGGGATGGGTGTCCAAGTCGCATGTGCCATAAATTGGATGAGAGTGAAACTTGATATGAGACAGGTGTCTTTTGCAACAGAGACATGTAATAGAGACCACCACGCTGTTCACCCGAGCCAATCATCTTCCCCGTAGCCAAGTCCTGCAAGACACAGAAGGTAGGAAATAAAATGGCACAACAGTTTAGAGAACTAGTGATTTTGCTGGTAGACATTAGATTTAAGTGAAAAGATGGAACACACAAAACTTTGTCTAATGTGATATTTGAATTGAATGGTATAGTGCCAGTGGAAGTGATTAGGGCATGAGAACTAGTAGGTAAATTAACAATGGGCATTTGTGATGATTCAGTTTTGTTGAAAAGTGTGTGGTCATAAGTGATGTGATTAGTAGCTCCACTATCTAAAATTCAAGGTTTAGTGAACACATAATTTATAGAAGAAACGGAAAAAGGAGCTAGACTTGCAGCATTTGCATAAACATTGCTATTACTAGAGGAATGAGTCGAACTCATCATAGAAGCTGCATGTGCTAATTGTTGGGGTTGCTCTACCGAGAACCCATGTAAAGGGTTGGAATGAGAGGCTGGTTGGGTTGGTGCATTGGAACCATATGACTGGGCTCCTTGCGCTGGAGATGTGTTTGCTGTATGGGCAGTAGGAAAGGGCCCACGTGCATGGATGTTCCCTTTAGACCCTTGACGTTGTTGCTTAGATTGATTGTGCCTGCTGCCTTGAATGCCTGTGTCATTGGGAACCCATGTCCCATTTTTAAATTTACATCTTTCTTGAGTGTGACCTCTCCTATCACAATACTTGCAATGGAATTTGAGGGTCCGACATTCTTCAATTGTATGACCATTTCTATCACAGTGGTCACAGTGTTTGTGTGTCGAATTATTTGACATATTGTTTGATTGGCTATGAATCGCAGCGGCAATGGAAAAATTCTCTATTGGTCCTAATGTTATCTATCATTTCGTCTTGAACGACCAATGAATAGGTTTGACGGACATTAGGCAACGGTGACATCATGAGGATATTCCCACGAACACTGTTGTAGGTATCATTGAGGCCCATAAGGAATTGCATCATCCGATCTTCTTCCTTTTGTGTATTGTGTGCTTTCACCTCGTTACATATGAGAGGGGTTTGATATGTTTCTAATTCATCCTAGAGATCTTTGAGTTTCTTGTAGTAATCTGAAACTGTCCTAGTTCCTTGTGAGAGAGAGGAGATGGATTTCTGTATCTGATATATGGTGGGTGCATTCTTTTGTGAGAATTGATCTTTGAAATCTTGCCACACTTGATGGATAGTCTTGGCATGAATGACTGCTTTGGATAGATCGGGTTCCACCGAGTGAGCAAGCCATGATAAAATCATACTATTGCATTGATTCCAAAGAGCATATTCGGTTGGTTGTTCAGTTTCTGATAGAGGTTGAATGGATCCATTGACAAAGCCGACTTTGTTCTTGGCCGTGAGAGCATGGATCATGGATTTACTCCAAGATGGGTAATTGGTGCCGTTCAACTTTATTAGAATGAGCATGAGACCGGGATGATCTGATTGATGAACAAAAATGTGTGCGATGAATCAATACTAGAATTTTTGGTGCTTGAGTTTTTGGAGTTAATGTTTCTGGTTTCTGGTGGTGCTTGATTTGACATGGTGTTTGAGGGTGGTGGGTGGTGGCGAGCAAATATTACTGGCGATGGGTAGCGTTTTTTTGTGTGTAGAAGCTTATGGTACGCAAGTTTCCCTCCCTCTTTTTTTTAAGTTTGCTCTGAGACCATCTTGAGAAAATAAATTGTTGAATGTAATGTGTATATTGTAAATGTTACATAGTACAATATATATACAAAGAATAGCTAGCCCTACTATTAAAGTTGAAGATTTAATCTACTCTAATTTGGCTAGTAAATATATTATGAATATTTGCAAAGATATTATGGCAAGTAAAGATATTATGAATATTTACAAAGATATTTCTTAATAGCGAATATTTACAAAGACCATCCACAGATTGGTTTTGTCTTGAATGTTTTGATCCTTGTCTACTATCTAATGACTCTTGAGTTGCAGTATCTGTTGAATTCTCTTTATCTTTGTTACAGTTGTGCCTAGATTGTTTTGATCCATCTGAGCCTCGTTTAGGGGAAGCTGAGGGCGAACTAGTGTTTGATGAAGATTTTTGTCTTGCCTTGGGGATTTCATTTCAGATCATCGGATCATTTCCTTCGGAAATAGTTCTAGTTGAAGCTTCAATAGGAGATAAAATTTATCATGTTAGTGCAACATGTTGTCATTCAAGTATTTATAAATAGTAGTTTAGTCCTTTATCACCAGATAGAGTAAATAGCATTCTTTTGTTTCTTTATAAAAAATTAGATAATATTTGCATGTTATGATTCAAATAATAATATATTAATAAAATAATATAAGAATGGTGATTTTAAGACATATAGATCAAACCTTGCGAGGATAATAATTCACCAGAATCCATCTGTGATGAGGTTTCTGAACCTTTAAACTCATTTATCTGCATATTATAGATAATAAAAATATGTAGCGAAAAAATCTACAGTAATTGACAATTTATAGCTATAAAAAACTATGTTTTATTTGTTTAAAGAGAGATCATATAACTCTGTTAAATTATGTTATTGATATTATTTGATTTTTTAAATTAAAGATATGTCATTTATTTTCATTGCTTTGCAAAAAGTAGTCTATTATAAATAAATTATATTATTTTAATAAATTTTTTATTAAAATATTATTTTGTATGTCATGTGATTAAACACAATTAAAATAAATGTTTTTAATAAGGGTAAAAATGAAATATATAATCATTTGATAAAAATCAACAATAATAATATTCCGGCCAATAATTATATAAATACTTAAAAATTAATAAAATATTAAAATAAAATAGTGACAATAAAAAAATATTAAAACAAATATCTGTTGAACAACTTTTCATATTAATAGTCAATTTACTATCTATAAATGTTTGTATTTTTAATTATTTGACAAAATAAAATAATATTTTTGTAGAAAAATAATTAAAATAATGTATTTTTCCAAAGTAAGGCACATTTATCTATTTGTTTTAGTAATTAATCCTTAAAAAAAAAATAAAGAAAAGGAATGTAGTAGTATACCCAGCGGGTATTAATTCCCTGAAATAATACATATATAATGAAAACTGATTTTTTGTCTAAAATAGCAAAACGACTATGCTTTGAAAAAATACAAATGACATTTTTAACCATCCTTGCTTGCCTGACTACCTTCGGTTCTGCGCCTGCGTGAGATAGGTCTTCTTCTTCTATTTTCTGTCTTTTAATCTACTTAATATTGTTTGTTTAAGCTTCGCATCTGTTGCTCGCGTTAGCAAATACGTTTTCAAACCTTTCGTCTTGTGAGCCGTCTAGTCCATGTCTTCCAGCTCCACCACCGTTCAGCCGGGTCGGGTCAGGATTTTGACATTAATGGGACTTAAAAGCTTTGAAGCTGATTTGTTGTGACCAAAGAGGAAGTTGTTTTCCAGAATTGAGAAGATTTCGTGGGTGATGAGTTTGTCGGCATCTTGCTTTGATTCAATGTTGAGCATTGGAAATTGAGCAATTGTTGCTGCCATTTTTTCTTCTTTTGAATTTTGATTTAGGAGAGAGGGAGTAATAGAGCAATCACCCACTGGAAGAAGAAGAAGAACAGCTTATGTACATTCACATTTTGTATGTACAGGTTACATACACATTTATTTTGTATGTAACCTGTACATTCACATTTTGTATGTACAGGTTACCTGTACATACGAACTGTTCTTCCTGCAAAATGTGAATGTACAGGTTACATACAAATTCATTTTGTATGTAACCTGTACATTCACATGAAATGTATTGTATTATTTGTATGTTATTGTTGTTTTGAACAGCTTACAAAATGTGAATGTACAGGTTACATACAAAATGTGAATGTACAGGTTACATACAAATTTGTATGTACATGTTACATACAAATTTGTATGTACAGGTTACATACAAATTTGTATGTACAGGTTATATACAAATTTACATACAAAATAAATTTGTATGTACAGGTTACATACAAAATAAATTTGTATGTAACCTGTACATTCACATGACCTGTACATACAAAATGTGAATGTAGGTCATGTGAATGTACAGGTTACATACAAAATAAATGTGTATGTAACCTGTACATACAAAATGTGAATGTACAAGTCCATAAGCTTCGAAGGAAACACGGAAAATGGCGAGGTTTTTACGAATACTCAGATAAAGGGATATTTTGGTAAAAATCATATATATTATATAAATGAAACTCACCGTTTAGGTCCAAAAAGTGCTATTTAGGTCCAAAAAGCTTTTTTATTCAAATCTTTACTATTTGAGCAATTCACTGTGTTTTACATCAGTTAGAAACCCAATTAATATTTCATCTTGTTTTTCATCTGCAAAATTTATAGTACATATGAAGAAATTCATGAAGAAACAAACAAGTGATACAGAAGTTATTCTCTGATCAGCTTCTTATTTTCGTTTCTTTCGTTTCTTGATTTTACAATGAATTTATACATGGTTTATATAGACTAATATAAACTACTATTACAACAACCATGTTACTATTACAACAACCATATTCAATAATTCAAAGGGAATTAGTTGTTGAAGAAGAATTCAACAACCATGGTCGGCGCCGAATTCACCAACTAACATCGTTGCCGCCATTGTTGATTTCATAATTCAACACTCCCCCTCAAGTTGGTGCATAGATATTTCATATGTTCAACTTTCTTAATATCCTAATATCAGATCTTTCAAGTTGTAACCATATTTCTTCACAAAGTCCAAGTGATATGTCTGGTTATTTGGCCTTTGCATCTTGAACGGCAACAACTTGTTTATTATTGAACAGTATCAGAGCATCGACTTGGCTCTAATATATTATTTTGATGCCAAACCGGCATTTAATAGATCCATTTTTCAAACCGATGAAACCCTCCTTTTTTTTTTTTTTGGTTAAATCAGCCAACAACAAGTCACTTTCCCCCTTTCTTTTTTTTTGAAGTGCCTTGAAGAAAGGCAGAATTGCCTCAACATAACTGGATTTCTTGCCAGTCTTATTTGCATATCCTCATCATTTTTACCATAATGAGGTGGCTTCGTCTAGATTAGTCCGAATTGCTAAAGAACTTCTCATGAAAGCTCTAATTGGGCTAAAACTAGAAAATTTGGATCAAAACCGTACAAAATGGTAAATTTTGGATCAAATCGGGTTAAAATCGATAAATTTTGGATCAAAACCGTAAAAATGGTAAATTTTGGATCAAAATCGGGTTAAAATCGGTCAATTTTGGATCAAAACCGGGTAAAATCGGTCAATTTTGGATCAAAACTGGGTAAAACCGACCAAACCGGGTGAAATAGACCAAACCGGATAAAAACCGGCTTAACTGGATCAAACTGGATCAAACCGGACCGAAATTGTGCGAACCGGACTGACACGTCAGCGAACCGGTCACGTCAGCGTCTTCAACCTTCAGCTGGCGCGTGAGGGCGCGTGACTTTTTCCAGCCAACTTCTGGAGGCGCGTGGAGGCGCGTGTAGTGGTTTTTTTCTGTCCTAATTTTACCAAAATGCTCAGAATTTTGTTTAGAGTAATCTGGTAAAATTAGGTGAGATAAATACTGACTCAAAAATGAGGTTTTTAATTAATATTTGTTTAGGTGTTTCAGGAGTATTTTTTCAGAGAAAATTTTTTTTTCAAAGAAAGAGAACTCAGTTTATGAGAACTATGGCTTCAAATTTGTATAAAGCAACAACTTGGCTCTGATACCATGAAGAAATTCATGAAGAAACAAATAAGTGATAAAGAAGTTATTCTCTGATCAGCTTCTTATTTTCGTTTCTTTCATTTCTTGATTTTACAATGAATTTATACATGGTTTATATAGACTAATATAAACTACTATTACAACAACCATATTACTATTACAACAACTATATTCAATAATTCAAAGGGAATTAGTTGTTGAAGAAAAATTCAACAACCATGGTCGGCGCCGAATTCACCAACCAACATCGTTGCCGCCATTGTTGATTTCATAATTCATCAACATAACCTAATTGTTATGCCTCTTCCTGTCAAACAAGGACAAGGTAAGTAAACTCTTTTTTAATAAAGCAGTAAAGTTATGACATTTCTTAACTTGCTTATATCTCGACTCTCTAATTATACTTTATTAAAAAAAACAATTTAAACTTATTATAAGATGGAAACGTTGAGGAGATATAAACTTTAGAAACATGATCAACTTTTGAAAATTTAATTATTGAATACTTACCAAATATATGTGAAATATGTCTTAAGCCTTTGAAGATTCCCTTCACTTTGGTTCCCATATATCCTTAATAAAAGTTCTTCTAATAAAAAGCAGCACTGAAATTATGAAGGCATCTACTTCTCATTAGTGTAGGTCCTTCTCTTTGATGTTGTTCACATATATATTTAAACGAGTATTTTCTCCTTGTTGTAATATTTAGAAAAAAAAAAAAACCTAAAATATTAAAAATGTGAGATTATAAAAAATAAAAAAAATTAAATAATGTTTTAAATCGATGAGAATATTAAATTGCTTGTTTCAAGAAAACAATGAATAGACATAAAAATGAATTATTAAATTTGCTTCATAGAAAAAGATCAAATTAATCGAATCCTATCAAAGAACTTGTACCTTTATAAAACTTGTTGCTTCAAAACCATGTATATTCTCAAAACCTGACAATCTCAACGTTGCATCAAAATTTTCATAAATTAATACGTGCATAATTATATATATATATATATATATAGGAATAATTAAGGGGAGAAAAAAAAAAAAAACCCAAAAAAACGATTTGAGGTTTACTTTGATAATAAAATTGATGAAGAATGTAATTTCCACCAAGCAAAAAAGGATGAAGAGTTATAATAATGGAAAATCTGGCTTATTGGAATTTTAAATTCCAAAGAAGAAATCTCTTCCTAATATTTGCAATCGGAAGTCAGTAAATCAAAAGCAAAATGCCACCAGATTTTCAGGTGGAAATTCTGAAAGGTTGGAGTAAAAATTCTTAAATTTTCAGGTGAACAGGCTAATTTTGGACTTTTAACTGTTTTTTTATTTTATTTTATGAAAGATGCGAGAATAGAAAAAAGAATTGTGTCAATTGTATCACCATTTGACCTTACATTATATATATATCTACACACACATATATAAAAGTGTCATTTGTTTGCTAATTTTGCTTTTCGCCTTGCATATTTACGATTATTAATGCTTATCTTCTCAAAACTTAAATATCGATAATAAAAAAAACATACATTAAAATATATTTATATATTTTTGTAACGAACAAGAATATATATTAAAATATATGGTAATGTGGTAAACAAATTTAAAAATATAAACCAAAGGAAGCTTTGCTATAACTTGTCTAATTATCAAATTCATCATAGAGATAATATTATCTAAATAAAGTAAAGTAGAAGAAAAAGAAACAATACATGTTGTTTTATGTGATTTTGTCTCAATAAAACATAATTCATTAAATGCTCAAATGACCGGCACATATACCCAAAAGAGATAAGATACAATCTCAAGTATCACATAATCTGAAACAATTTGTTGCAAGCTAAAGAGACTCAACTCAACCCAAGGCTACAGACACTAGCAAACCCAAGCACACTAGTTGTCCAGCAAGAGGCAACTAACTTTGCTAACCACTAAAAAAACATTAGCACAAGCAAACTAAAAGTACCATCATTATTTTGAAAAACTAAAAGATACCAACAAATCCTGTTAAATTATATGATAATAATATATACTTTAATATAATGTTGTAATATATAGAATATATTATATCTATTATATAATGTATTATTTTGTATTAATTTAATTAAGATTTTAGATTTCAATAATGGAATACAATTGTTTTAGAATAATATGTGAGCATTAATAATTCTTGAAAACTTGTGAGTATGGTGTCCAACTTCATTGTTTATGTTTGTTCATCGTTGATTTAGAGAGTGCTGGGCAGCGAATCAGTTCTTCCTTGGGTCAAGAAATATCTTCAAGAATGACGAAGAACACCGATATTTTTCGACGATTTTCCGTCAGAATTTTTTGGCCTATTAGGAATTTTTAGAATTTTCCCGTAGAAATTTTACCAGATTTTTCGTTCCTCCAGATTTCCCGATTCTCAATTTAGTCAAGTCTCACACATTGTTTGCCAACCGAATACAAGTTCTTAAACTCTCTTTTCGAATGTACATTGAGTTTGGGTTTCTATTAGATAAACCCCTTCAAATCTCTATTATTTGGGGTTTGTATAACTTCCTCATTGATTTTCCACTATTTGATTAATATTTTATATTAGCTTTTGCTCCTCAAAACCACTCTTCTAGTTGAAAAAGATGAGTGGGACATTGATGGATTATTGATACCAAGCTTGGAAATAATAGACCTTGCATGTTGTATGGTGGGCTTTTGCAAGAGAGGATTTTAGGAGAAAAATATATAAGAGGAAGAGATTTAGGAGAATAGTTACTCAAGTTTATTTCTTCTTAAACTTGCTTATGAATTTACTTGATGGCTTCTTTTTGGCTTTAATAAAAATGGTGCTAGAGAAGCTTTATTTATAGGCTTCTAAAAGCTCTTCTTTATATCTCCCAATCAACTCATTAAATCAGTTCCCAACTACCTACATTAATTAGTCTCACACCTACAAAATCACAGCTCATACCTACTTACATTTATTAGTCTCACTCTTACTTAATAATCTTCTACAACTACTAAACATTTATTAGTACAACAAGAATAAAGTCTAAGACAATCTAGAAGATTTAAATGACTTATAAAAATCAAGTTTAATATTTCAACACTCCCCCTTAAACTTGATTTGGTGAAACTCCAAGAAGTCTACGCGGCTTGAGAAAAACTTCTTGCTTGAGTGGCTTTGTGAAGATGTCTGCAACTTGGTCATGAGTGCTCACATGTTTGACTACAACTTCCTTCTTTGTGATGTATTCTCTTATGAAGGGGTAGCGTGTGTCTATGTGCTTGCTTCTATTATGGAACACATGATTCTTTGCCAATGCAATAGCAGACTCGTTATCAACATAGATTTTTGTTACTGTTTGTGGTGGCATCTTCAATTCTTTCAGAAAATTTCTAAGCCATATTGTATGACAAACACAAGATGTAGCAGCTACATATTCTTTGATATATCTAAGAATTCTCTTTGCAGCCTTTAGGTGATTATTTGTTGGAGATTCCATGTAACGACTAACAATTCCAACTGCATAGAGAATATCTGGCCTAGTGCATGTTAGGTAGCGTCAATTAGGCTCTTGAAAAGAGTTGGATCTACTCTTTCTTCTTCATCAAACTTTGATAGTTTGACTCCACACTTCATGGGCGTGCCTATGGGCTTAGAATTGTTCACGTTGAACTTCTTGAGCACTTCTTTTGCATATGCTTCTTGAGAGATGAAAATTCCATTTTCTCCTTGCTTGACTTCAATGCCAAGGTAGTATGACATGAGCCCAATGTCGGTCATCTCAAACTCTTTGGTCATAGTTCTCTTGAATTCTTCAAACAATCTTGGATTATTACCTGTGAAGATTAAATCATTTACATACAAACAAACAATCATAATATCATCATTTTTCACTTTTACATAGAGAGCATGTTCATGAGGACATTTTTTGAAATCATTTTCTTGAAAATATTTGTCAATTATGCTATTCCATGCTCTTGGTGCTTACTTTAACCCATAAAGGGCCTTCTTCAATTTTAAGACCTTATCTTCATGTCCTTTTACCACATAGTCTAGAGGTTGTTCAACATATACCTCTTCTCCAAGATATCCATTCAAGAATGCAGACTTCACATCCATTTGATAAATGTTTCATTTATTTTGGGCTGCTAAAGAAAGAATTAATCTTATAGTTTCTAAGCGAATGACAGGAGCAAATACCTCATCGTAGTCAATTCCTTGCCTTTGACTATAACCTTTAGCAACCAATCTTGCCTTGTGTCTTTCTATCTCTCCTTGGACATTCTTCTTTGCTTTGTACACCCACTTTACTCCTATAATTTTTTGTCCTTGTGGAAGATAAGAAAGTTCCCATGTGTCGTTCTTTATGATTGACTTCATTTCTTCATCCATGGCATCTCTCCACTTCTTGTTTTGGATAGCTTCTTCAAAACCTATTGGTTCACATTCAGAAAGAAGACAAAAAAGAGTTACATCAAAATTGTTTAGAGGTTGGGTTACCTCATAAAGCTCTTCTAAGTCTCTTGTTCTTGGAATCCTTTCACTTGAACTTGTAGTTTGGCTTGTTGCTTCAATTGATGCTCATTTGCATTTGTACTTGAACTTTCATTTGAACTTTCGCTTGAAGGAGATGAGCTTCTCAATGGCAATAGTGAATGAAGTGGGGTATGTGGTTCTTCATCTTCATCTCTAACTTCTCTTCTTAGATCTTCTTCTTCTTCAAAGAAAAACATAGTGTCATAGTCTTCATCTTGAGCATTCGAATCCCACATGCCCTCTTCATTGAACTCTAAATCTCGACTAATGATGATCTTGCCATTTGTTGGGTTGTAAAGCTTGTAACCTTTGGAACTTGTGTCATAGCCAATGAAGATAAGCTTCTTGCTCCTATCATCGAGCTTGGTTCTTCTTTCTTCTGGAACATGGGCATAGGCGATGCTTCCAAAGACTCTCTTAAATGTGAAACAACGGGCTTTCTACCACTCCAAGCTTCTTGAGGTGTTTTGCCCCAAACACTTCTTGAAGGAGATCAGTTTGATAAGTAAACAACACTTGCTACTAATTCGGCCCAAAATTCTTTGGGCATCTTCTTGCTCTTCAACATGCTTCAAGCCATGTTGAGGATGGTTCTATTTTTTTTTTTTCTGCCATACTATTTTGTTGAGGAGTTCTTAGAACTATTAGAGGACAAATTCCTTTATTTTTGCAAAATTCTTTGAAATTTTTTGATAATAATTCACCTCCTCGATCGGATCTTATAGACATAATTTCACGTCCATTTTCTTTTTCAACAAGTGCTTTGAATTTCTTGAAGACTCCAAAAACTTTAGATTTTTCCTTCAAAAAATATACCCAAGTTTTTCTTGAATAATCATCAATGAAGAGAAGAAAATATTTGTTCTTACCAAATGAACTTAGAGTGATTGGACCACACACATTGGTATGGATTAGTTCCAGCAGTCTTCTTGCTCTTGTAGTTGATTCTTTAGGAAAACTTTTTCTAAACTGTTTTCCAAGCAAATACCCTTCACAAAGTTGGTTAGGTAGATTGATGGTAGGCAATCCTTTCACCATATTCTTGAAAGAAAGTAATTTTAGACCACCAAAATTTAAGTGTCCAAATCTTAAATGTCAAAGCCAAGATATATCTTTGAAACAAGCCATTAAACATTGTGCAACATCATTTTGAATGTTTAACAAAAGCATTCTATTTTTGGCCATTAGAACTTTGGCTATCAAGTTAAAATTATGATCTCTTAGAGAAAGGCTATTGTCTCTCATATGAACATTATAACCTTTTTCTAAGAGTTGCCCAAGCTCAAAATATTACTCTTCATTTTGGCACATAATAAACATTTGAAATAAATTGGTATCCTCCATTCTTCAAGCAAATACGGATTTCACCTTTGCCTTTTGCACTATTTACTACTTCATCAAACTCCACGAACATGTCTCTATTTCCACACATATGGTTGCTTGCACCGGTGTCAAGGTACCATGTGCTTTTCTCTCTTCTTTCCTCTCCTTTGTATGCTAGGAGTAAGGTGGTATCTTCTTCAATTTTATCTTCTACAAAGTTGCCTCTTTCTTCATTCCTCTTTGGAGCTCTACATTGGGAAGCATAATGTCTAAATCTTTGACAATTATAATATTAAATTTGTGGGTTATAATTTCTTACCCCTTGGCTGCTTCTACCACGATCTCTTTATGAACTTGGCTCTTGTCTCCTTTCTTCATTGTTGAAAGTCTTGAAACCACCTCTTCCTCGTCCACGGCCACAACCACGACCATGGTCTCTTCCATTTTGGCTTCTCTCTTTGCCAAACCATTATTGTTCCTCCTTTAGTATGAATCTTGTTTGAAGAACTTATTCCATGGTCTCATCTTTTCTTTTATTCCTCTCTTCATATGCTTGTAAAGAACCCAAAAGTTGCTCAATTGTCATTTCTTCTAAATTCTTTGTCTCTTCAATCGTGACAACAATATGCTCAAAAATTTTAGTTATAGAGTGAAGAATTTTCTCCATAATTCTTACATCACCCTAAGTTTCACCATTTCTTTTTAGTTGATTAGAAACGGTTAGAACTCTAGAAAAATATTCTGAAATTGTTTCGGATTCTTTCATGTGAAAATATTTAAACTCTCCTCTTAGAGTTTGAAGACGTACCTTCTTTACCGGTTCCACTCCCTTATAAGAAGTTTGAAGCATATCTCATGCTTGCTTGGATGTTTTTGCTTCGGACACCTTCTCAAAGCCATCATCATTCAATGCTTGAAAGATGAGAAAGAGAGCATTCTTGTCTTTCTTTCTCGAATCCTTGAGAACATCTCTTTGTGCTTGAGAAAGAGTAGTCTCATCTTGTGATTCAGCATACCCATTCTCTACAATGTCCCAAGTATCATTGGCACCTAGTAATGCCATCATCTTGATGCTCCAATTATCATATTTTTCCTTTGTGAGAAATGGGACTTGGAAGGGAGTCATGCCATTGCTTGCCATCTTCTTGAACAAAACTCTTCACTACCTAAGCTCTAATACCACTTTGTTATATAGTGGGCTTTTGTAAGAGAGGATTTTAGGAGAAAAATATATAAGAGGAAGAGATTTAGAAGAATAGTTACTCAAGTTTATTTCTTCTTAAACTTGCTTATGAATTTACTTGATGCCTTCTTTTTGGCTTTAATAAAAATGTTGCTAGAGAAGCTCTATTTATAGGCTTCTAAAAGCTCTTCTCTATACCTCCCAATCAACTCATTAAATCAGTTCTCAACTACCTACATTAATTAGTCTCACACCTACAAAATCACAGCTCATACCTACTTGCATTTATTAGTCTCGCTCTTACTTAATAATCTTCTACAAGTACTAAGCATTTATTAGTACAACAAGAACAAAATCTAAGACAATCTAGAATATTTAAATGACTTATAGAAATCAAGTTTAATATTTCAACACTGCACAAGCAGTAAGATGTTTGAGTTCTTGTCTACTTAACTCTTTTCCTTGGTTATTGTCTACTTAACAAATTCTTCACAAGAAAATCCGAACCCAATTTACAATTTTTGAAAAAAGAATATTTCAATAGTTTTTCAACAGTGGGTCGTTTAGAGAACCTCTTCTTCTTCTTCTTCTTCTTGTTTAGACAATTCTTATTGTCTTTGTTCTGCTTTTCATAAATGTCAAAGAAACCAAACCTTTTTCGTTACCTTTAATAGCAAAGACTCCGATAAAGGGAGATGAGATAACATTTGCAAATGTTTGTTTTTATTTAGGCATATTGTAGTTTATCATGAGAGCAAGAGTCAGGCTCCATGAGAAATAGATCTGTGATTTTCGATGAGTGGAGTGAAGAACATATTAGTGGAATAAGAAATAGGGCCAGACTTAGGGCTGGTGAAAGATTATGGTGGTGGCGAGTCGAGATGCCATTCAAATCTCAGAATATTTGAATGGAGTTGAATCAATTGATGGTCAATTCTCATAATGCAAGTACCTTGCAAGCAGGTGAGGTGTTGCTGCAGAAGAAAGAACTGTTGAGGTGCCTAAAACGGAGGAGAATAATAATGGGAATTTTAAGGAAGAAAAGTTGTTGGTGGATGAAGATCAACTTGAAAAGGATTGTGATCGGTAGATTCTGAATCAATAGATTATGTTTTCACTGCTGTTACATGGTTTTTCGTTTTGTTCCTCCATTTGTTTGACTTGGGATTCTTTATTGTATGAGAGATGTGATGTTATCACTAACTTTTCATCCAATATTGGTGCACATCTACAGATGTATTGCCACCACCACCACCAGTGTCCGAGTAATGTTGTGTTCAAACCTCTATCGATGAGTTGAGTATTGGTGCTTTAGTTTTTCTTTTAACTCCTGGGGTTGTTTTTCAAAATGTTGATTTTGTTTCCCTTATGAATGTTTCTTTGTCAATACAGTTAACTTGCCCATATTGTCTATAGATTTTTTTGCTACTAGCACCACTAGTGTCTGAGTAGTGTCAAGTTTAGAACTCTTTCAGTGAGTTGAGTGCTAGTGTTCAATTTTTCATACTCTTAGGATTGGTTTTCAGAAAGTTACTTATGTTCCTCCTGTGAGTGTTTCATTGTCATTGTCAGTGACAGACTCAACTTGTGAGCTATATTATTCTTTTGGTTTTGAGAGAGTTCATCAATGGTATATCTCTACCAATGCATCTTGTTTTTCATCCCTTGAGCTAACCAATGTGGATTGGTTCTAGTGTGAAATGGGTTTGGATGTTGCCAATGAATCACTATCATGATCTTTAATCTCTTCCTATGTTTTTCAAACTAATTAATCTGTTAGATTATATGATAATAATGTGTACCTTAATATCATGTAGTATATATGGTGTACTACATCTACTATATAAGGCATTGTTTTGTATTAGTTTAGTTAAGATTTTAGATTTCAATAATGAAATATAATTACTCTTGAATTCTAGAAAACCTTAATAAGAGATATGATCCCAAAAGGACTTCAAAAGAAAACCAGTAGCAACACCACACCCTTCATTTCCCCAAATCCTACATCACACAATAGAATCATCCTACAATTATATCAGCAAAGGCATACCTTCAATCTCCTTTCTCAATCTCTTGCCCCACACCACATCCAACAGCCTTGAGTACCATCTTCCCTCTCCTTCCATGTTAATCACCTTGCATAGTATAGCTCATAGCATGTTCTCCAAATCCCTTAACCGAAGAACCATATTGAATCAACATCAGGAGAGGAATTCTCATTTCCAACCTAGCCTAACCAGCAATCATTACCCTATAACCAACATAGGAGCCACTTTGACACGATACACCATTAGAAGCTCTTCTCCCCCTAGTACCCTGAGTAGCATTAGGAACACACTGCTAGCAGAAATGAAAAACATTTTATGATAAAACATATATGTTTATCTTTAACACACATCAATGACTATATGGTGTGTTTACTAATTTATAATGAGAATTAATTGGAATGAGAAAAAAATTTAATATGAATGAAAAGAAAAAGGAGTGTAAATTCACTTTCTTTTGTTTACTAAATTTTTTAAAAGAATCAGAATAAAAATATTAATATATTTAAATGCCCTTTAAAAGTATTATAAAAAATATAAAATAAAAGAAGACATTAATATAATGGATAATTTTGTAATTGTATTTTATGAATTTAGGAAAATGGATCAATACGAGAGGGAGCAGAAAAACAATAAATGAAAATGACTCCTAAATTTGTGTGGTCTTTACTAGTTTGTACCATATTTTTAGAAAGCAAACGATAGAATGAAAATAAATCATTTTTCTCTCATTTATTTTCTTAATTAAACGCACTCTTAATAATCTTTAGGACTTATATGAAATATTTTTCCAAAATATTCCCTTGAAAAAAAATGGTTGCACTAAAACACTAGAGTTATTAATGGAATAAAATGGCCCAGTTCAATATATGGACTGGCTTATGTAGAAAGTTCAGTGATAGAAGACGCAAAACTAAACTAGAGACACCGTTGACAGCTTTTGGGATTAATAGAGCTTCTTTTTGTCTAAAAGTTTTAAATGGACAAAAATAGCAGATTTTTCATTCAAAATGGTGAGTTTTGGTTCTTACTTCTTGGTCAATAAGTCTGTAAGACTTACAAAATTTATCGAAAATTTCGTAAGGTTTACAAAAATCAGAATGATTTTTTTCTTTTTCATTTCTTATCATTTTTTAAATGCTCAGGTAGCATTTTAAAACATTTCCTTTAATTTTTTTGAATTGGCCAAAAAAGTTTTAAAATTTTTTGATAAATTGTTCTGCTTTTTGGTATTTTTTGATTCTTCTAAGATTCTTTTTAATATATCTATTTATTTTTGTGACAATATTATTTTGTTCATTTTTGTTTCTATATACGCTAAAAACATTATAGTGGTGGCTTTGATACCAAAGTAGGGCCAAACTCTTATGAATCTACTTTTCATTTTTAGTTACTGCAATTTTTGATTCTAGGTATTATTAGATCCTTAATTCAACATTGGGTTTATAGGTGAATAATTATGTGTTCATATAAGGCTAAGCCCGTTTTAAAACTGATCTGATAAGATTTAAGTAATATGAGCTTTAATATATCTAATAGGGTATGTGCCTAAAATATATATATATATATATATATATATATATATATATATATATATAGTGATTATTGTCCCAAGTCATATGTTTAGTTCTTATTTATCTGATATCTTATAATTAGAGAAAAAGCACAGAGAAAGCTAAATGGTTATGTAAGGAAAACCTATAGACCTACAAGATAAAACACTCAATTTTAAAAAGAAATTGGTTGTTATAGATTCAGGTACGCTTCCATGTATTTATCTTTAATTCTCGATGATTTGACATGAATGTACCTAGATCTGTTATTGGTGATAGTTTTTACCAAAATTTTAGAATCTAACAAGTAATATCCGAACCTGTTGAATAATTGACTATCAAATTTATTTTCAATCCATGATTATAATTTTTGGTGTTTTCAAATCTAATAATTTTGGATTTGAGAAAAAATTGCTACCGTGTCCTTTTTCTCACCAACGGTAATAGTAAATATTCTGATTGGTTGGTTTAGGTTGCAGTAGAAATTAATGCTCTATGTTGGAGAGAAATTATTCATTGCTTTTAGGATATGCGTAGCTAGTACTCCAATCCAATGAAAATTAAAACCTTTTTTTAATTTTTTTTGAAAATCTTGAAATCTAGCCTTCTCTAATGCCATTAACTTTTCTCTCTCTTTAATAATAGCAGGCTCACTTTTCCAGGCCTATTTGCCTTGTGCTCCGAGTAAACCTTTTGCATTCTTCATGCTCTAGCCAAATTTTAGAGGAAATGGAGATTGAAATAAGCTTATCCATTTTGTTCATTCTATTTTCAACACAGCTTAAAATTCTTCCATGGATTTGCAGCTACGTTATCAGTAAGTTTTTTTTTCTTTATTTTTTATTATTTTATTGGGTACTTTTTTTATATAACAAAAGCACCAATAGCTCTACTTCTTAATCTTATTCTTCGTGGATACTACGTCAATATTTTTCTTCTATTTTATTGTTTGGATTTATTTACTTTGTTTTTCCTTTTAATTAATTAAATAAATTTGTGTTAAAAGATCAATTTGAGTCTTGCTTTTGCCTAGAAAAAATGTTGCTTATTTATGGGGAGTTGAATTTGAAGCTTCTATTTTCAAATATTAATGTCTCTTGCTCCTCTATAGGTCTAGTAAAGATTTAGAAACAAACTCTTACATTTTTTGTCAATTTAACTAATGTTTATGTTCTCAAATTAGGAATTTAAAGAGGTAATCCGTGTTGGAAATAAACTTGTTTTGGCCCAAATCATATTAGGTGTTGTAAAATCTAATTTAAGTGTCCATTAAAATGTTAAAGTCCAAAGAGTCCAAATTCTAGAAACATGTTCTAGAATTGTCTTAGAAAATATCTATATATTTTAAGAAGAGAGAGTAGTAGAGAATTATAGATAATTGAATAATTTAATAGAAAAATCTAGTGGGTAAATTATAACCATTAGATTAAGAGAATGTTGGCAAAATCCTAGCCATTGGTTAGGATGAGCTTTTAGTATAAATAGGGGTGGTCTTGCTCATTTTGTACAAAGCCAAAATTTGAGATTCAATAACAAGTATCATCTTCCTCCAAACTAACTTTATTTCTTTATATCTTCCAAACTTCTTAAAGCCTTCTAAAGCATTCATCTTCTAATAAAGTGATATCAGAGCTAGTAAATTGGTTCTAAACATATCACTATAGCATATCAAATCGAAGATCTCAACGAGTTGAACACAACAGTGAAAAAATCATCCTAATCGGACTAGGGACGCTCCCTCACGCTCCGTTGGAAGTTTGCTGCTTGAAATTACCGAGTCAATTCAAGTTTGGCTGAGTTGGACCTAGTTTGAGGCGAGGTCAAGACCCTCTTAAGGTATTTCGGTGTTCTAAATTCATCTGTGCAGTCAGAAATTTAAAATTATAATTGTATATAAAGATATGACTGGTAGTATGACATCATTTCAAGTTCCTATGCTCAATACAAGCAACTATGATAATTGGAGTATTAAGATGAAGGCTCTGTTAGGTGCACATGATGTTTGGGATGTTGTAGAGAAAGGATACAATGAACCACAAGATGAGACTACATTATCTCAAGCTCAAAAGGATAGTTTAAAAGCCTCAAGAAAGAGAGATAAGAAAGCTCTCTATCTCATCTATCAAGTTTTAGATGATGATGGTTTTGAGAAGATCTGAAGTGCAACATTTGCTAAGGAAGCATGGGAGAAGTTGCAAACGTCTTGCAAGGGAGCTGAACAAGTTAAGAAGGTATGTCTCCAAACAATAAGAGGTGAATTCGAAGCTTTACAAATAAAAAAGTCTGAGCCTGTGTCTGACTACTTTTCTAGAATTTTGGCCGTTTCTAATCAAATGAAAAGAAACGGTGAGAAACTAGAAGATGTAAGGATCATGGAGAAGATACTCTGCTCATTGGATCAAAACTTTGAGCACATTTTGGTGACAATAGAGGAAACAAAAGATTTGAAAGAGATGACTATCAACCAACTAATGGGGTCCTTACAAGCTTATGAAGAAAAGCATAAGAAGAAGCAAGAGATCACTGAACAACTCTTCAAAATGCAACTCAAGGAGAAAGAAGAAGTTAAAGGTTATGATAGAAACAACCGTGGTCGTGGAAGTGGCCGAGGTCAAGGATGAGGAAGAGGTCATGGTCCTGGACAAGGTTGGCATTACAACACCAACACTTCCAACAACATCTACGATAAAGGAGAAAGCTCAACAAGAGGATGTGGAAGAGTAAATTCAAACCCAAGGTATGGAAAATCTCAAGTTCAATGTTATAATTGTCAGAAATTTGGACATTATGCTTCAGAATGTAGAGCTCTCAAAACCAAATTTGAAGAAAAGGTCAACTATGAGAAAGATAAAAGAGAAGAAAATGAGACTCTATTACTAGCATATCAAGGCAATGATGAAAAATAAGATAACACTTGGTATCTTGACACTGATGCAAGCAACCATATGTGTGGAAAAAGAAGCATGTTCATGGTGCTCAATGAATCAGTGAGCGGTAATGTTTCCTTTAGTGATAAGTCTAAAATTCCAGTGAAAGGCAAAGATAAAATTCTTATTCGGTTGCAGAATGGTAGACAACAATTTATTTCAAATGTCTACTATGTGCCCAATATGAAAAATAATATTTTGAATTTAGGTCAACTCTTAGAGAAAGGCTATGATATTCACATGAAAGATGGTAGTCTTTCAATAAGAGATAAAACAAGTAATTTGATCACCAAGGTGCTAATGTCAAGGAATAGGATGTTCTTGCTTAATATCAAAAATGATGTAGCAAAGTGTCTTAAAACTTGCTATAAAGATGCATCTTGGCTTTGGCATCTTCGATATGGGCACTTAAACTTTGGTTGCTTAGACTTGCTATCCAAGAAAAACATGGTAAGAGGACTACCTTCCATCAATCAACCTGATCAACTTTGCGAAGGATTTTTACTTGGAAAACAGTTCAGGAAATGTTTTCCAAAGGAGTCAAACTCAAGAGCCCAAAAGCCGCTCGAGCTTATACATACTGATGTCTGTGGACCAATCAAGCCAACCTCTCTCGGTAAAAGTAATTATTTTCTTCTCTTTATAGATGATTTCTCAAGAAAGACATGGGTGTATTTCTTAAAGAAAAAGTTAAAAGTTTTTGAAGTTTTCAAGAAGTTTAAAGCTGCAGTTGAAAAAGAAAGTGGACGAAGGATCAAGGCTATGAGATCCGATCGAGGTGAAGAATTCACCTCCAAGGAGTTCCTGGAATTTTGTGAAGCAAATGGAATTCGATGCCCTCTAACCGTTCCAAGGTCCCTCCAACAAAATGGAGTGGCAGAAAGGAAGAACAGGACAATCCTCGACATGGAACGGAGCATGCTCAAAAGTAAGAGATTGCCAAAGGAATTTTGGGCTGAAGCAGTAACATGTGCAGTCTACCTCTCCAATCGATCTCCAACAAGAAGTGTTTGGGGAAAGATACTACAAGAGGCATGGAACAGAAGAAAGCCCGATATTTCCCATCTGAAAGTTTTCAGAACTATAGCTCATGTTCATGTATCGGATGAGAGAAGAACGAAGCTAGACGATAAAAGTGAAAGTTTCATTTTCATCGGCTATGATGCTAACTCAAAGGGCTACAAGTTGTACAATCCGAGCAATAAAAAGATTGTGATTAATCGAGATGTGACATTTGATGAAGAAGGAGAATGGGATTTTGGATCCCATACATATGATTTCAACTTCTTTCCTTAGTTTGAAGAAGATGAGCAATCATCAGTGGAGCAACAAGGAGAAGTGCAACAAGAGCCATCCACTCAACCTACTTCACAAACAATAGCTATTGGAGGCTCACCACCATCATTCTAAATGAAAGAAGCGTCTCACGTGCAAGGAATCTAGAAGAAATTTATGAGGACACTAAAAGGATAGAAGATCTCACACGCTTCTGTCTATTTACCGATTGTGAACTTGTGAATTTTCAAGAAGCTATCCAAAACAAGAAATAGATGCTATGGATGAAGAGATTAAATCAATCACAAAGAATGATACATGGGATCTTGTCTCACTTCCAAAAGGGCATAAAGCTATTGGTGTCAAGTGGGTCTATAAAACAAAGAAAAATGCAATGGGAAATATTGAAAGATACAAGGCCAGACTAGTTGCAAAAGGATATAGACAAAGAGCTGGCATCGACTGTGACGAGATATTTGCTCCAGTTGCTCGCCTAGAAACAATAAGACTAATAATTTCTTTAGTAGCTCAAAATAGGTGAAAGATCATTCAAATGGATATGAAATCTGCCTTCTTGAATGGATTTCTCGAGGAAAAAGTCTACATTGAACAACCGGTGGGCTACATGGTAAAAGGACAAGAAGACAAAGTCTTTAAACTAAAGAAGGCTCTCAATGGACTAAAGCAAGCACCAAGGGCATGGAATAGCAGGATCAATAAGTACTTGCAACAGAATGATTTCACCAAATGTCCACATGAGCATGCACTTTATGTCAAGATCAAAGAAGGAGATGTCTTGATCGTATGCTTGTATGTGGATGACTTGATCTTCATAGGGAATAATCCTAATATGTTTGAAGAATTCAAGAAAGCAATGACAAAAGAGTTTGAGATGACTGACATTGGACTTATGGCTTATTATCTTGGCATCCAAGTAAAACAACAAGAAGATGGAATTTTCATCTCACAAGAAAGCTACGCAAAGGAGATCCTTAAAAAAATTCAAAATTGATGATTACAAGCCAATTAGTACACCAATAGAGTGTGGTCGTAAGCTATCAAAACACGATGAAGCAAAAAAGGTGGATACGACACTCTTTAAGAGTTTGATTGGCAGTCTACGATATTTGACATGCACAAGACTTGAAATTCTCTATGCTACAGGGCTCATAAGTTACTACATGGAGAATCCAACCATTACTCACTTCAAAGCTGCTAAAAGAATTCTTCGTTATCTCAAAGGTACAATCAACTTTGGCTGGTTCTATTCAACAACAAATGATTACAAGCTTGTTGGTTATAGTGATAGCGATTGGGCTGGAGATGTTGATGATCGAAAAAGTACTACAGGCTTTGTGTTCTTCATGGGAGATACTGCCTTCACCTGGAAGTCAAAACTCTATCAACCTGTGAAGCTGAGTATGTAACTGCTACATCATGTGTTTGTCATGGAATATGGCTAAGAAATTTGTTGAAAGAGCTGGGATGGACACAAGAAAGTCTACTAAGATTTTTGTTGACAATAAGTCTACTATGGCATTGGCAAAGAATCCAGTGTTTCATGATCGAAGCAAACATATTGATACTCGCTACCACTACATAAGAGAGTGCATCACAAGAAAGGATGTACAAGTGGAATACGTAAAGTCTCGAAATCAAATTGCTGACATCTTCACCAAGCCACTAAAGCATGAAGAATTTATTAAGTTGAGAAGCTTGCTTGGAATGACAAATCAAGTTTTAGGGGGGGTGTTGGAAATAAACTTGTTTTGGCCCAAATTATATTAGGTGTTGTAAAATCTAATTCAAGTGTCCATTAAAATGTTAAAGTCCAAAGAGCCCAAATTCTAGAAACATGCTCTAGAATTATCTTAGAAAATATCTAGATATTTTAAGAAGAGAGATAGTAGAGAATTCTAGAGAATTGAATAATTTAATAGAAAAATCTATGGGTAAATTATAACCATTAGATTAAGAGAATGTTGGCAAAATCCTTGCCATTGGTTAGGATGAGCTTTTAGTATAAATAGGGGTGGTCTTGCTCATTTTGTACAAAGCCAAAATTTGAGATTCAATAACAAGTATCCTCTTCCTCCAAATTAACTTTGTTTCCTTATATCTTCCAAACTTCTTAAAGCCTTCTAAATCATTCATCTTCCAACAATCCAATTATGATGGAGCTTTTTCCTTTAAATGATTTATAACTTTCATTGCCTTTAATTTAATGTTCATTCTCTTCTAAGTCATGTAGTCACATATATTTTGTTCTAGTATATATTAACTTATGTAGTCACGTATATTTTGTTCAAGTATATTAATAAAGTTGTTACTTTACAGAATAAATGAACTGATTCTAATTGAGGACGTAGGAGTTAGTAAAAGAATAGCAAGCTGAAAATTGAAGATTTTAGAGTTATGAAAACAATAAACAAGCTTGAAGAGAATAACCATATTAGGATGGATGGTTTTTGTTTTCTTCTTCATTTTATTTCCGAAAAATTATTTTTTGGTCAAATTCTAGAAGAGCTCAATGAATTCAAAACATATTGACATCAAGTTCCTAGCTGTAGAGGAAAGAGTTCAAAGTAGACAAATGTCTATAGAGCACATCAGTACAAACTTCATGATTGCAGATCCTCTTATAAAGAGATTTCCACTCAAAATGTTTCTTAAGCACATTGCTTGTATGTATGTCATGTCATTTGAGGATATTCAATTTTAGTGGAAGTTTTTAATTTGTAAGTTTTTCTTTTATATAGACACATTTTTAGTTATTTTAATTTAAGGATATTTTGAAGTTACCGTAGAAATACAATTTTGATTTATTTATACTTTGATTCTAGTATGGTTTGATCTTACTAAGGTTTAAAGATGGACCCGTTGGAAATAGGCATGTTAAGATCACATTACATGAAATTTTCATGCTACACATTTACATCATAATCCATGTCATTCAGTTTTATCAACATACGTCACCATTGATGTGTTAAGTTACAATAAATGTAACAAAGGTTTCTTTGATCCTATGTTGATATGATTGATGGAAAGATACATTTAGACGATGATAGTAAAATTGAGATCATACGATTATTTTTGCAATGTATGGTTATAAATTACACATATGGTCCAAGTGAGAGATTGTTGGATCCTTAATCCAACATTGTGCTTATATGTCAATAATTATGTATTATGGACTTTCATATATGACGTACAAATTTTAAATGCTCGTAAGTACACGAATTACTAATAGACTAATGATAAGTTTACCCAAAGGTTGGTCTCTCAAAGAATATGCGGTGGTTTTAAAATGTAATTTTTTTCTAAATTAATTGCAAAAAAATAAATCCTAAATATTCTAACAATTGTCGATTGTGAGAACAATTGCAAAATTCTAAAATTAAAACAATTGAAATAAGCGAGTAAAAAGTCTATCGATGTGATATGATGAATGAGTATGAAAAATTAGCTAGCTAATCATTCATGAAGAAAACAATTTAAGTGATTTTCACAATTAAGCATAAAAATTTAGATATATTGATTTTTTTACTAAACTTAAAAAATCTCAATTCAATGAAGATTTTTCCTTAATTAACTGTCAGATTTATAGTTGACTCCCTTAAGCATTACAGTTGGGTTCTTAATGGGTTTGGGATTAACTTCTTTTATCCGGATCATTAATTAATTAATTAACGTAAACTTTAGAAAAATAATTTAATCACATAATTTAAGACAGGTCAATGCATTTAAGTTAGACTCTTGCTCAATCAAACAAATATGAGGTTTTTAATGATCAATTCTAAAATATTCTTTTATGCTCATAAACTAATTTAGTCCAAAATAATCTATGAACAAAAATATGAAAAATAATGAACAATAAATAAATCATTTTAATCCAAATAAAATTACTTAAACATTCATTTATTCATGATAGCTTAGCTAAAATTCCACACAAAATATTTAGCATCTCATTACAAAATCAAAATTAATATTTTTTATTACAAGAGACATGTTTAAAATATAGAGATAAAAGAAAAAAAAAAAAATATACCCCACTTTTACTCTTGAATCAATGCTCTTGAACTTGGATGGTCACCTTTCTCAAGAAAACTTTGGAAGAGCTTCAATGAAGGTTTCTCTCTTTAGAAAATGGTGGAGAAGATTATATTCACTACTACTGTTCACCAACTTGCCTAAGAGGGGTTTTTAAGTTATATTTATAGGTTAGGTTTAGGTTGGGGATGGGTAGTATACATGTACAATGTGTAGGGCAATTTCTAGCAATTTTGGGTGTGTGAGCTGCGGTACACATTGAATTTACGTCCAGATAGAAAAATTTGAGACCTCCCCGCTTCGACACACCACTTCTTCTACTATGGCGTGCCTTGAATTACTGGTCTAATACAAAATCCCGACATCACACTGCTGCAGCACATGTATTTCTTCATCACGGTGCAAGTTGAATTTGCATCACTAGTATAAAAATTGGAGAGTGTCCTGCTGCGGTACATGTATTTCTTTGTCGGTGTGCACCTTTTTTTACAAATCTTGTACGTACCCCTTACATAATGGTTGGTTCTCAATGTAAGGCTTCCATGCCTTAGCCCTTTTTGCTCCATTTTCAATCCCTATGATCGTTTAAATCCAACAATCCTTCCAAAAGCACTTGAACCTATAAAACATGAAAATATCCTCCAAAATAAGATAATATCGAAATAAAATATAAAATAAATATTTCAAAACATAACAAAATAATAGGTCAAAATAGTGTTCATCAAATACTCTTAAACCTACGTTTTTATAGTCCTCAAGCAAAACTAAGATTAAAAAAACTAAAAAGACAATTAACAAAACTATGAACTTAAATGAACAAAAAAAATTTATGCTTAAGTTTCCTTTCAATTTATAATCAAAACTTATGCACAAGTTCATCTAATATCTCTACACATCAAGATTCATCATGCAAATTAGTTATTGAAAAATGTATAGAGATCATCTAACAATTTGACATAATAAGAAAAATGTTTAAAAGAGTAGAAGAACCATTATCTCTCATAATGAAACGATATTGGCTCAATAATCATCCCATGAAGTACTCTCCACTATTTGATTCCTAAACACTAGATTTAGATTAATCTCAAATTCAACATTTAAAGCAAGAAATATAGATTGCAAATAAAAACCAATTTTTACAGCAAGCTTTAATTATGTTTAAAAGATCGAATAAAAATACATAAAGTCTTGATTATTTATCAAAAATTGACCAAAAGCATGATAATTTTGTATCAAAAAGTTTTTATTGGACCTATTTGTGTCCCCAAACCTAAACTAAACATTATCCTCAAGGTTTTCAAGTATGCAAAAGTTCAGAAAAAACTTCAGAGGCAAATAGAAAACTAACTAAACTAAAAGAAAGGAAAGATATTACCTAAAATAGTATTTTGCCTCCTACCAAGGGCTTAGTTTAACATCTTAGCAAGACGTTGCTTGTTTTTATCAAGGAGGCCTTAATGTATCCTTGGAGTGCTTATTCTCTCCTTTGTCTTGGCCTTTCTCAAAACAACACTTCATGTTACCTAAAAAAAACTTAAAACGAGTATTACATAGCATTCTTTTCCAGGATAAAAGAACTCACAAACTAGGTTTTGGTTTTGGGAACACTTACGCGGTCTCGGTAAGCATTATCTTCGATTGAGTTTGTAAGTGTTTCCTTCACCTTCCTATCTATAGATGAAACAATAGTTTTATTACATGTATCCTTCTGCAAATTACCATTACAAAGAGGTAAGTTAGTAGAATTTATAACAGCACAATTATTAACAAAAGAAATAAGAGTAGTAGGTAAAGGATTAAACACTTTGAAGTTTATAGTCTCTCTTATGACTGTCATTGTCAACTTCCTTTTTTGGACATCAATTATTGTCTTGACAGTAGTAGCCATGAATGACCTACAAAAAAGAATGGTGTGCTTATTAGCCTTAGATAGGGTGTCTTGCATCTCCAAAATTATGAAGTCGACCAGTATAATTATACTCTTTTTGCTTGTACCAATATATCCTCAACTATTCCATTAAGATATCTAATAGACCTATCAGTAAGTTTAAGGGACATAGTTGTGGGCTTAAGTTCCCCCAAACCTAGTTGCAAGTACATCGAATATGGCATGACATTAATACTTGTCCCTAAGTCCAGCATAGTATTGGACACCATCGTATCTCCCAAAGTGAGTTTGATATTGAAACTTCCTGGATCCTTCAGTTTGGGAGGTAGATTTTGTTGCGTAACCACACTATCAAGTTTTGAAGCTATTACTTTCTCCTCATTCTCATATTTTCTCTTGTTGGAAATCAAGGTCTTGAAGTTTTTTGGATATGATGTAATTTCCCTATTGATCATCAACAAAGTTAAGTTAATATTAACTTTAGAAAGTAAAGTAAAAATTTCAAGTAGTGTTTTATCCTCTTTGGTTGCCTTTAGACGATGTGGGAATGGAATAGGTATGAATGGCACAAGTGACTTGTGAAGCACGAGAGGGTCAGCTGAATCTCCAAGACTCTCCTTATTCTTTTCAAAAGATTTAGGAATTCAATGTTCTTAGCTTGACCTTTCTTGAGAATTGCTTGTTTCCTCTATATATTGCCTGCATCTATAGATAAATCATTAGATTTCTCAAGAAAATTATCATTTAAGACTTCTTCACTTTGAGTAACTGTGATGGCATTCAATTGTTCAAGCATCTTCCCTTTTTCTTGCTTGTGCACATACTTAGTAAGTTGGCCCACCTAAACCTGTACCATTTTCATCAACGCGTCCAAAGAACCTAGCCTTTGATCAGTTTGTACTTGATTATTTTTACTTGATTAAGGTTGGCTTCTTGAGCTTGTTTGGTGACATGTTGTGATTGAAGGGTTGGTCTTGATTATGGTGTTGAGCATAGTTAGGGTTGTTGTTTGACTTCCAAGAAAAGTTAGGATGGTTCCTCTAACTCAAATTGTGAGTTTTTGCATGAGGGTCATTCCTAGGTCTAGGTTGGTACCCCTCTATCGCGTTCACTTGTTCATGACTTGAACCTACCTGAGAGTCACAAACAAAAGGACAAGTACTAGCCCCATCTCTATAAGTACTACAAATACCACAAACCTTTTAATTTGGTGCATTTTTTGAAGCAAGGAGTGCGACTTGTTCTGTTAACTCCACAAGTTGCATAGTCATTTCATTACCAGGAGCGAACTTAACTCTAACTCTCTTTTCTCTTGAACTCTTTTATTGAGAATTGGCACCTAACATCTCATACAGCTCATAGGTTTCAACTGTAATCTTTTCCCTCATTGCTTCTCATGCAGCGTTGTATACTATAAACTGACACTGTGTATCAACCTATTGATGTGATAAATTTAGTACTCGCAAGTGTACGAATCACTCGTAGAAAAGTGACAAGCAACTTCCAAGGTCGGTCTCTCAAGGAATTGCAGTGGTTCTAAATAACCTTTTTCTTAATCTAAATAGAGTTCTAACGAAAGTAAAATACTAATTAAATAGAGTTCTAGTGAAACTAAAACTCTAAGTAACTAGAGTCCTAAACCTACTAAAACTGTAAAAAGTGTTTGTTTTGTGACGAGATCAATGGTACGAACAATTAAACAAAAACAATATCGCAAGTTAACAATCAATTCAAATAGCTTAAAAATCAATGGAGGATGTATGGACGTTTAGTTTGGTTGGCCATGCTTGCATCGAAAAGTAATGGTGAAATAACATTAACGTTCTAATAAACAATTTTACCGGCTTTCCTTTTAATTACGAGACTGCCTACGGTCGGGATAAATCTCTTTGTTGATTAACTAATTAACATCCTACGATCGGGTATATCAAATAGCAATCAAATTATGCGCAAGGAAATAAATGCCAATCAAACTAATGCTATGACTAAGTTACTAATTTGAAGCTTTGATTAAGTGTTTCAGAATAAAGTTGATGTGACGTTCCTAAAACTATATCCTCAGATCTTTCAACCTAACTATGAATATCAAATTGGCCCATGAAAATTAATAATGAAATATTTAAACATGCTCTTAATCAAAACGTAATTTATTTATATTAATTCAATAAAACATTCACCATACACAATTCTAACAAACATGACAACACAAACTAAACATCCATAATAAAATTAGCTGCTCATGTTCATATTAAAATTCATAGACAAATATAATATGATCATACACTTCAACGAAAGAAGAAGAAAATATAATTCTATAACAACAAGGAAAACCTATATCTAAATACCGCTTATGGATGGAATAGCATTCTTTTCCAAAAGCTTGATCTTCGATCGTCAACGGCTTCCTTGGATCCTTAGAATGGTTTCTCTCGCTTCGTTGAGTGTGGAAAAAATCCTAAAATTGAATGAATCTCTTGTTTGGTCGCAAAATTATTGTGCGTAAAAGTTGTATTCGAGTTCTGTGTAAGGGGGAGTCTAGGGGGTATTTATAGATGTAAGGGTTTATACAAATCCTGATTTCAATAAGAATAGGCGCGCCGCGGCATACATTTTTCCCGCCGCGGCGCAACACAAATTCTGGAAATAATGGTCAAAATCCGAGAGCTCCCCGCCGCGGCATGCCTTTTCCTCGCCGCGGCGCATGTTGCCTTTCCTTTCTTCATATTTACCCCCTTACATATGTGATGGCCCGTTATGTAAGGCTTACATATTTGACTTGTTTTCCCTGTAACTCGTGATCCGAGCGCCGTAAATGTTCCGTCTTTGCGTGTTTGCATTATTCAACTCATTTGATGCTAAAAACACCTGAAATGCACTAAAATATACCCGTGACTCCGAATTGATAGATTTATGAAATTAATCGAATAAACAACAAATAATAAATCTATTTTTAAACAATTAAGTGTAATAAATCACGAAATATTAGTGCTTTCAGAGCACTTATCACCCATCATAGAATAACTAGTTTTTAAGCTACAGTGAAAAGTGGTGGTGTAGGCATTGTATCAAAAGTAACTTGAATCCATCCTATGCTTCATGAAAAGGTTATCCTTTCATTTGTGAAAATGTAGGAATTTTTGTCCTTAGATCAACAGTCTTTTGATGGGAGTACAACTTTCCCATAAATTTGTTGTATACTGCCTCCCAAGTGGAGAGGGAACCTGGTGGAAGAGTTATATATAACCATGACTTTGCTTTATCTTTGAGCATGTATGAGAAGCATCTCATCCTCAATTGACCCTTATTAAGCCCTTATAGTGAAAAAGTCTTCATAGTAGCATAAAAATTACGATAAACGTTAGTGGATCTTTATTAACAATCTCATAAAAAGAAGACAACTTAAAATAATAAATGTTTTTTAGTTCATAATTTCTAGCTACTTCTCCCAATTATATAAAAGAAGTAGCATTGCTAATAATTGGCCTTGCATACTCCTTCATTGCCAACTCTCTAGGTAGAGATAAATGGTCTCTCATATTTGATAATTCTTGGTGTAGCTCTTATTCTTCTAGAATTAGCATGTCTTAAGTGCTCTCTTGACCTGTTAATGTTGTCTATGAAAGATACTATTGGATTTTCACGGGATTTCCTACCTTACATATACAAATGAAAACAACAATAATATCAAAGTATTAGAAACTAATTGACTCAAAGCAAATAGCAAAAACAAACAAAGATAGACATAAAATAAAATAAATGAAAGAACTAAACAAAAATACTAAAATGAAAAAAAAATACAAAAACAAACAAATTAAGAAAATTAACTAAAATGAAAATAAATAAGCAATTTAAAATGCCAAATTTCTTAGCAACGGTGTCAAAAACTTGATGTATAAATTTTAAATGCTCGCAACTCGCAAGTGTGTGAATCACTAGTAGACTAATGATAAGTTTACCTCGAGGTCATTTTCTCAATAAATTTGCGGTGGTTTTTAAATGTTACTGGCTTTTTAAATTAATTACAAAAAATAAGTCCTAAACATTTTAACAATTGTCGGTCGTGAGAACGATTGCAAAATTTTAAAATCTTAAAACAATTGAAATAAGCGAGTAAAATATTTATCGAAGCGATATGATGAGCGAGTATGAAAAATTAGCTAGCTAACCATTCATGAATAGAATAATTTAAGTGATTTTCACAATTAAGCATAAAAATTTGGATTTATTAATTTTTTCCACTAAACCTAGAAAATTTCAATTCAATGGAGATTTTTCCTTAATTAACTAATTAACTTTTATTATCTAGACTGTTAATTAATTAATTAGCATAAATTTTAAGAAAATAATTTATTCATTTAATTTAAGACAAGTTAATGCACTTAAATTAGACTATTGCTCAAAAGTGCTCATTCAAACAAAGATGATATTTCTAATACTCAATTCCAAAATATTCTCATATGCTCATAAACTAATTTAGTAATAAATAATCCATGAATAAAGATATGAAAAATAATTAACAAGAAATAAATCACTTTAATCCAAATAAAATTACTTAAACATTCATTCATCCATTCATGATATATAGCTTAGCTAAATCTCTCATAAAATATTTAGCCTCTCATAACAAAATCAAAATTAATATTTTTCATTAAAAGAGACATGCTTAAAATATAGTGAGAAAAGAAAATAAAACAATAAATATATCTCACTTCCACTCTTGAACTAATGCTCTTGAACTTGATGGTCACTTTTTTCAATAAAATCTTGGAGGAGCTTCAATAAAGGTTTTTCTCTCTAAAAAATGGTGGAAAAGATGATACCTACGACTATTGTTCACCAGCTTGTCTAGGAGGGATTTTTAAGTTGTATTTATGGGTTAAATTTAGGTTAGGGAGGGGTAGAACATGTGTACAAAGCGTAGAGGAATTTCTGACAATTTTGGGTGTGCAAAATCTTGAATTGCTGGTCTAGTACAAAATCTTGAGAACACATTGCCACAACACCTGTATTTCTTCACAGCAACACAAGTTGAATTTGCATCCCCAGTATAAAAACCCGAGAGCATCCTACTGTGGCATATGTATTTCTTTGTCGTGGCACGCCTTGTTGTACAAATCCTATACGTGGCCTTTAAATAATGGATGGTTCTCAATGTAAGGCTCACATACCTTAATCTTTTTTGCTCCATTTTCACTCCCTTTGATCATTTAAATTCAACAATCCTTCCAAAATTACTTGAATCTCCAATACATGAAAATACCCTCCAAAATAAGATAATATCAAAATAAAAAAATAAAAAAACACTTAAACACATAAAAAATAATAGGTCAAAATAATGTTCATTAATATATAGTTAGATCCGTTTTAAAAATGATCTAATAAGGTTTAAGTAATTTAGGCTTTAATGTATCTATTAGGGTGTGAGCCTTTCATGTGTAAAGACCTAAGAATAATTTTTTTTTAAATGATGGGCTAAAATAGATATATAGTTATTATCTATAGATATAGTGGTTATGGTCTATAGGTCAAACATTGAGTTCTCTGATATCCCATAGTCAAAGAGAAAGTTGAAGGATTTGCTTAGGAAAACATATAGATCTGGAAGACAAACCATTCTACTACAAAATCAATTGGTTGCTATGGATTTAGGTACACTTCAATATATTTATCTTTGATTCTTGATAATCTAACATGAATGTGTTTAGATCTGTTATTGGTGATGGTTTTTACCAAAAGTTATTTTTCTAACAAGTATAACCATTCATAAATATTTTCTATAAATCATTCTGAATCCATATTAGTTAATCTTATACTTGCTTCTAAATTCATGTGTTCTTCAGTTGGTTCCTTGGTTAAGTTATGTTTTTTTTCTAATTTAGTGAAATAATCTATTAATCCTTGTAGGTTTTCTATTATTTTTTATCTTACTTGACTTATAACAAAGTATTTTTTAATAGATTCCTTAAATTTTTGGATTGCTACTTTAAGATAAATAATATCTCTAAGATTTTCTTTAGTTGGTGTTTTCTCTTTTATTTGAGATCTATATAGATCTGAACGAAATTTCTTTTTCCTTGTATATTCTTTAGTCATATTTTTAAATTTACAAATATGGTGGTTAAACAAGGTTGATGATATTCAAGGTTATACTAGTTATTTAAGGATATAAACTGACATATATATGAATATGAGTCCACCTCGATCTTCCGCTTCATGTTGTCCCCTTCTTGTTCTTCAAATCTTAAGCCTTACTTCAGATCTAAGCTCTTAAGCCTTCTTTATGAAGTTAGAGTGACTAGAGATTTGGATTTCAAACTGGACTTTTATTCATAATACAAACCTTTTACAGCCTAAGAGAACTATAAACCTTGAAGAGGTTTTCTTAGTTACTTACAAAAACCTAGATTAGAAATGATAGATAGAGAATGGATATTGCTTGAAAGGATGTATCCAATTTTTGAGATTGAGTCCCCTTTTATAGATCCAATGGTACTTTTACAAATGAAAATATTATAATAAATGTATTTGCTGACAGCAGAATGCTATTCCACCTAGCCTTATTTTTTTGTGCTGGTGCAACTATGTTGTTTTGTTGGCAGCAGGATATTATTTCATTTATTACTAATGTAAATTTAGCCATGATGTCATCCAATTCATTACTTGAGATAGATCCTCGTGATGTTGGTCACCCCACATATCCCTTTTCTTCTTTATCTCTTACGCAATAAATGCACTTGTAATATGTTGATTGTGTTTTAGCAAAATAACAAAATATCTTTTTTGTCTCTTCACCAACTTCTAATCATTGCAATTAAATGCTGCTTCATAATTTGTAATTTTCTTAGCATCTTTTCTATTTACAGGCAAATTGCTTTAAGAAAATATTATGATCTTGCTAGTTACATAATTAATTTTGATTTCTGAGAAATTATTGATCCTTCGTATTTTATAATAGTTATGACCAATCATTTGTCCTATTTCAATATCGAAGACTTCATAATTGAATTCTTTTTCTAGCAAAGCCTTTGGTCCTGGAACTTCACAATTACTATTTGCAAACGAATTTTATGAAATGATGTGGACTAATGCTTCTGCTATGATCCCAATCCATTTTACTGCTAAAGAATTTGCGATGAAGTACCCGATCTGCTGCTTTAATTTTTTTCCTAAAATTCTTAATAGTTTTCTTAAATATTTTTTTAAAAATAATTTAATTCTATCAAATTGTTCCCTGGATAAAGACTCCCATTTAATCATGTATGATATGTTTGGTAAACAAATTTAGGGTCTGTTTCTTCCATAATATTGAACCTACTACTGTGAGAAAGTTCTTTTTCAATAGTATAGAACTTCATTTATTGCATGTGTTTATTAGTAGTTTTTCGTGCTAAGTTATACAAGCATAACCATTATTATTTTGTTAAATTTCTGTATCTTTCGTTCTCATGTTATTGGAACAGAAATGGTGCTTCTTCTTTGAAAATGATCTATTTTGGAATTTTTTCAAGTATTTTCATTGATTTTCTAATGGAGCTAAATTCTTGAAAATTTGGTTGTATGGTCCTATTATCTCACTAGGTGTGAGTATCCTTGGCATCTGTAATTAGTAAGGCTTCTTTTTACTTTAATTCTATGATTGAGAGCTTTATGAGTTATTCTTCTAAATCTAATGATATATCCAAATATTGCTCTACTTGCTTATGACCAGTTATTATAAATACTTGAAAAGGATTTATTATAAACAACATAGTATTTTTCTTTTTCTTTTTAGCAATTCCTTTTTGTTTTAAGTCTTTTGACTTTTCTTGTTTTTCTTCAACAATGTTAGCCCAATCTTTTTTGCTAAAGATTGTGAGGGTTTAACCTCTTCATTTTTCTTTGGGATTATTATTTCCAAAAATTTTAAGTGTGAGCTTCTTTTTGTTCCTATTTAGCTAGATGATAAGCCTCTTCCTTTTTCGCCTTTGATATACAAGATTTTTAATTGTTCTTGAATGATTTTTAAATCTTTTTCTATGATCATGATTTCCACGTCTAATTGATCCATTTTGCCTATAATCATAAAAATTGGTCATGAGGCTAATTCCCTATTAAGAACAACAGGTGAACTATTCTTACTTCTTGGTAGATGTTCAACCTCAAATTTATAATGATTAAACCATTGTTGCTAATGAATTAATCTTCATTGCTTGTAATTTTCTGTAAAATTAGTTCAGTAACCAAAATTCTTATTATCAGTCCTAACAATAAACCTAGTGCTAATAAAATATAATGAATATTTCTTGATTGCCTTTTTTACTGTTACATATTCTTTTTCATTACTATAATAATTTAATTCAAAATATTGAAAAAATCTATATGTAAACTTGTAAAAATATTTATCTTTGTCATATACTTTTGCTTTTAATACTGCTTCCCAATATTCATGTGAATCATCTTTTTCTATTATCATTTTATCATTTAGTCTTTAATGGTATAAAGCTAGTAAATATTTTATCTGTGCTCTTATCTTATCCACATACTTTGTGTCCGAATGAGCCTATTGCCAAACATAATCTTTCTTAAACTTTGTTTGTAATGATTTTTTCATTTATGTTAATTTCTTTTTATATGCTTCTGTATATGTTAAATAACCTAAAAAAAATTTGTAATTGATTCTTTTATTTATTGCACTTAATTTTTTTTTATTTTATATATATATGAAATTGTAGATGATATTTTCTATCTTCTATTTTTAATCCTAAATACTTTATTTTTTGTTGGGCTATAACAACTTTCCTTTCTAACAATATTATTTCTTTATCTTTACATTTTCTAAAGATGCTAAGTATATCAGGATAATGTTTTAGCAAGTCATTACTAAAAATTAATATATCATCAATATAGATACAGCAATATCTAAGATATTTTTTGAATATATTATCTATATATCTTTAAAATATTTGTGTTGCTTATTTTAATTTAATTGGAAAAACTGTTCATAGAAATTATCCTTGTGGGCAGCAAAATACCGTTAATTTATGAGATTCTTCATATAACCTTATTTGCTAGAATATACTTTTGCAATCAAAGTTAGAGAAATATTTCTTTTAAGAGTGATAATAATTCTTCTTTCTTTGGAATAAAATAACCATCATCAATGGTTTCTTTATTCAAAACCTTGAAGTTTATTATCATTCTCTTTTTACCTTCTTTTTTCAGTTTCTTTCTTTACTAAGAATGTTGGACTAGAATGTGTTAAAATGTAGTAAATTACTCGAAATAATTACTTGTAATTCCAAAAACTCTTGAATTTATTTTTCAAATTCTTCTCGATCTTTAGAGTATATATTATAAGTTTTATCCTAATGACTTTTAAATGATCTTTTAATCTTATGCTTGCTATTTCATTAGATTTATTTATATTAGGATTTAATGGGTTTTTAAAACTTACTATTTTCAATAATTTCCTAATGCCTGTTAGGACTTTAACTTCTTAGATTTCATTTAGAAGGGGATTTTAATTAACTTCAATGTCTAAAGAAATATTTTCTATTTGCGATTTTTTAAATTGTATATTCTCACCATGTGTTCGTTTCTTATGTTGTAATACAAAAGTTGGTGATGATATTGTTAAAGCTTTTCTTATTTTGGAAACAAATATTGTTTCACCTTCTAATGTTGTTAAACTTATTATATCCAAGTATTATGTAAATAGTTGGTATAAGTTTAAGAAGTTATTTTCTATGAACAAGTTTGCATATGTTTCTTGATAATATATTGGAATATGGAATATTTCTCCTCTAATTAATACATTTTATCATTTAAAACTTTTTCTAACTTTATGGTAGTATTAATTAACTCTTTTGGAGTTAGTTTTCAAAGTTTTTCTAGAAACACATGTTTATTGGCAACACACATACTTGTTTATGTGTTAATATAAGCACGTAAATGATAATTATTATATCATTTGAATTTTAATTATATTTTTATATATATACTATTTTGATTTATTATACTTAATAATTCATAAATTAATTAGAATTTGTATTAGGGTCAAATATTTTTCAAATTCTGAATCTGTTATTTCTTCTTCAGTTTCTTCTAATAAATAGATATTGCATGTATCTATGTCAGATTCCTTAATTGTTTCTAATTCTGAATCTGTTATTAGGACACTAATTTGCATAATGATTTTCTTCATAGTAGATCCAACATTTACATTTTTTTCCTAATGGAAAATAATTTCTTTATTAGGTTTTGTATATCTTTTCTTCTAAAATACATTTTCCTATAAAGTTCCTTATTATACCTCCTTTTATATTTATGAATATTTTATTTTCTAAATTTATATCTTTTATGCTTTTTATATTTCTTTTTACCCTTGTAATTGTGCTTATAAATCTTAGTTTTACAATTATATTTTCCTGGTAATAAACATGACAAATATTTGTATTTCCTGTGGCTCGCTTAACTTCTTTTTTTTCTTGACATTTTAAGATAATCAAAGCTTTTAATTCTTTTATTCTTCCTCCTAAGATATTTTGTATTGTTTTCCTATTCCTTTTGTGTCAATTTTCTTCCAAAGTTTTATGCAAATTTCCTGGTAATATTTGATAAAACATTTCTTGAAAGAATTTTGTCTATTTTAGGTATTTTATAATAAAACATTTTATATTCACAAATAAAAAAATATGTATAACACATGTCACATATTTTCATATTTGCTAGGTGTTATTTAGCTTCATTAATTTCTAATTCATTTACTTTTGTGGTTGTCTACCTTTATCTTTACTTATAAATTTCATTTACTATTTTATCTAGGTATTCTTTATCTGTTGTTAAGCTACCTTGCATATGTAAATGCACTTCATTTGGTAAATTACTAAACCATATATTGATTTTTTTTTGTCATTTTATGGTTTAATAATACTCTACAAACTGATGAATTTGAAAAAGTTTTCAAGATGATTGGATAAGTACACTCGTTCTACTTGCTAATTCTTCCAAACTTTCTTTCTATCTCATATACAATCGAGATTTAATAAATCATTTCTTCCATTTTCCATACTAGGTTGGATATTTGTTGGTACATCAATTGATGCAGGAGCATAACAACACCATCCTTCCCATTTTGTTTCAAGAATATTTTATTTACATATGTGTTCCTTTTGGGGTATTTTAGTCTTTTACTTTAAATTCTGAATTGTTAGTTATTTGCAGGTTGATATAGCAACCCGAGTAGTGGGTTAGGAGGCGTAATTTTTAGAATGATTTGTTTTTCTTTGTGAGTTTTGTACGAACTTTCTTTTTGCTAATGCAATTGAGATCAGTCACTGAACTGAGCTCAAGCTTGGAACATTTTTGGTTCAAAGCAATTTTCCTTAGAATTTGTTGCATCATAATTGGTATTAGAGCAATGGTTGACCTAAGCTTTGATGGCTGAAGACGATGATAGCAATAGATGAGTTGATGATGAAGTTCATAACTCGAAAGCCCTGTGGTTAGTACTCAGAGATATGGAAACACATTGGGATTTGAAGTTCAACGACCTATCTCGTGACCTTCACCATTCCTTGTCACTCATCAACCAACAACTTACTACCATTCAATGAGAACGACATAGAGAAGAACCACCCACAGTGAGAAACTCACCACCAATTGAACGAAAATCAACAGACCTATAACCACCACAAAAGTGTACAACCATCGCAACTTAGAAGCCCACAATCATCGCAATGAATATAACCCACAAACCTACAACAATAAACCACCAGATGATTTTGATTCTGATGGAGGTAGTGGGCAGTGCGATGAAGAACAACTAATGTTCAAATTGAGTTTGAAGCAAATGAATGAAATTATCCATTGAGAACAACTAAGCGCACTGATTACAAACTCAATATTGATTTACCTTATTTCTCTGGCCATATGCACATAGAAGAATACTTGGATTGGATTAACTTTGTAGAAAAATTCTTTAATTATGTTGATGTTCCACTTGACAAAAGGGTCAAACTAGTAGCTTATAAGTTAAAAGGTGGAGCTGCTGCTTGGTGGGATAGGTACAATTTGAAAGAAGAATGGCCAACAAACTTCCCATCAATAGTTGAGAACGAATGAAAAAAGAACTGAACAAAAGATTTATTCTAGCTGATTATGAGCAAATGATGTACCAAAAGGATCACCAATACCACCAAGGCTCATGTATAGTGCATGACTATACAGAAGAGTTTTATAGATTGAGCAATTGAGCTAATGCTTGGGAAAGGGAACCACAGCAAGTCTCATGTTACATCCAAGGTTTGAACTCACCTATTAGGGACAGGATTGAACTCAGCCAAGTTTGTTGGACTGTCAATGAAGCCAACAATAAAGCTTTAAAAGCAGAAGAATCCATTGCTTGAAACAAGAAAACCTCCATCACTTCCAGAAAATATCAGACTGATTTATTCCCTAAAATGACCAAATCCTACTCCATCCCAAACACTCCTAGACCACAAACAAAATTTTCAACCCACCCAAAGCTTCATTCTAAACCACTTAATCAGTCCATCCATCAACCTCAGAAAACAAATCCCATAGCCAACCCTTATGCCAAACCTTTCCCTAAAAAATGCTTTAGATGTAATCAAACAGGCCATAGGTCTAATGAGTGTCCACAAAGAAGGACTACTCATCTGATAGATGAATGTGAAGACACTGGGGAAAAAGAGGAAAATGAATCCCATTTGGAGGATGATTATGATGGTGGAGTACCTGTGTTAGGTGATGATGGGGAGAGAGCAGTCTCCTATATTGTCCAAAAATTACTTTTAGCACCAAAGGCTACTGAGTCATGCTAAAGACATGCATTATTTAGAACTAGATGCACAGTTAACACCAAAGTGTGTGACATTATCATAAATAGTGGAAGCGCATAAAACATTATCTCTAAAGCTTTAGCGAAGGCTATAAATCTGACAGTCAACCAACACCGACACCATTACAAAATTGGGTGGATCAAAAAAGGAACAGAGGTATAAGTGAATGAAATCTACAAGGTTCCTTTTTTCTATTAGGCAGTATTATCAGGATGAGGTTGTTTGTGATGTGGTGGATATGGATGCCTGCTAGATTTTGCTAGGCAAGCATCCATATCCTAAAACTAATTAAAAATTGAAAAATAAAATCAATGATAAGAACGGTGATAATTGCTAAAGAACGAAGAGCAAATTATGGTTCAACTTAAAACTAACTTAAAAAATGTTGTAAAATATCAATGGAGGATTTATAAACTTAAAATTAACTTCAAAAAGGTTGTAAAATATTGATGTAGGATTTATGGACATCTAGCTTAGTTAGCCATATTTGCATTGAAATATTTAGGTGAAATAATATGAATGAACAAATAAATTAAGATTGTTAGTTTTTTTTTCAATTGTGAAAATTCCTACAATTTGATAATTTTTTTTGGGTAATTGACTAACAAATAACTTACGATCAGATATATAAATTAATCAATTAAATTGTGCATAAGGAAAATAATATCATTCAAACCAATGCTATGACTAAGTTACCAATTTGAATATTTGATTAAATTTTTTCAAATTAAGTCAAGATGATATTTCTAAAACCTGATTCTCAAAATTTTTAACCTATTTATAAAGATTAAATTGGCCCATAATATTCATAGAGTATATATTTAAATACACTCTTAATCAAAAATCAATCGTTATTTATCAAAAACCAATAAAATATTCATCAAATATATCTAAGCAAAAATAGCAACAAAAGCTAAGCATCCATAGTAAAATTAGTCACACATGCTTAAATTAATATTCATGATTAAATATAATCTATTATTCATCCTAAAGAGAGAAGAAAAAGATGAACAATATTGAATGATGTTTTATTCACCTAAGCTTGTTGCTCTATCTTTAATGGTATCTTAAGTCCTTAGATTAGCTTCCTTTGTCTCTTTGGATGCGAAAAAGCTACAAAAACCTCTAAAAGTTTCGTAAAGAGTTGTATCTAGAAGCTAAAAATTGGAGTCTTTTATAAATGTAAGAGTTGTACATAAGTTGGACTCTCTAGAATTATACGAGGGTTGTGGCACACATTCTTATCTGTCGCGGCGCAAGGCTGAAAATTGTCCCGTAATAAAACCCGTGACCAATTCGCTGCAACACAAGTTGATTTTTTGGTGCAGTACAAAAGTTTAAAAGTAGGGTGCCACGGCACACACTTTCTTTCGCCACGACACATGTTGTTTTTCATGTATTTATGTGTAACTCTTACATACTGGTTGATTTTTGATATAAAGCTTACATGCCTTAGTCATTTTTGCTTTTTTCGTGTTTAAATTATTTATCTTTTTTAAAGCTAAAAATATATGAAATACATCAAAACACACATGTGATTCCGAAATAATAGATTTATGCAAATAATTAAATAAAAATATCATAATTAAATTTATTTATAATAAATAAGTACAATAAATCATGAAATATTAGTATTTTTCAAGTATTTATCAATATTGATATTATCATTATCCATGTTTTTTTGTTTTTATTTTTTATTCATTCTTATCTTTCTATTATTTTATGAACTAAATTTTTTATCTTATTTAATTTCCGATATTAGTTCTCTTATTTCTTTTTCTTGTTTGGTAATTACTGCTAAAGAGTTTTTAAGAGTAACTTTAAGTATATTATTCCTTTTTATTGGTATAAGAGATTTTTCTTTAATATTTAGGTTCCATTCTTTAGGTACCTCAAAGTCTGTTAATATTTCCGTTTTTTTATTTATCCTAATTTTTAGAATATTTTCTCTATTTTTGTGAATTCATTTTGTTCATATATTGAACTATTGTGATTATTTATTAGGAAATATCCTACTATATAGTGTATTGAAAATGATTGATTTTCTTTTTTCATTAAATCTACTTGTTCAAATTCATAAGTTAAACTTAATATTTGATTTGAATTTTTGTCAATTAATATTAATAGCAAATTTTAGATATGCTATGAATTTTAATTTTTAATATTTTAAATTTTTATAGATCATTCTTAATAAAACATCTTTTCGATTTGCTATTTTATTATCTTATAATACTAATTTTATTGGTTTATCAATTCTTTCTCTAAAATATGCTTTTATTAATGTTTGGATTTATCTTAAATAGATATATCCAATTTTCTCTTTATCTTTCTGGAGAATTTTTGATAATTTTTTATAATAATTTTTTTATCAATTAATGGTATGTTGTATTTTATTTTAGCATCTGTAATTGTAATGCTCATTTTTTATTGCTTATTTCATAATAAATTATATATTTTTTTGGTAATATTTTTCTAATTCTTGAAAAAGATTATTAAAATTTATTTTTGACTTTTGATTTGATTCAATTTTTTTTTTTGACTAAAAATTATATATTATGATCATTCTAGTATGTCTTGCATTTTATTTTCATTATTTATTTATTTTTTAAAATTTTTAAATAATGTGAAAAATACAATTATTTGTATAGTTAATAATGTATTTGTAAAATTTACAAAATTTTTATTTTATTTTATAAGGTTACATAAAATATTATAAATCATTAAAGATAAGATAGCATTTTATCAAAAAAAAATAAAATAATAATAATAAATTTTATATGCTTAAAACGAAATCATTTATCGACTTTGTTCAAAGCTTAGCTAACAAAATCCGTGTAAAGCTTGAGGATTGGAATGGGCAGACGATTTCATTGGCAGGACGGCGTTGCTTGATTTCTTCTATCATTCAAGGAACATTCCTCCACTCATTTCAGATTTATAAATGGCCAAAAACAATCCTTGACGACTTAACAAAAATTATTCGTAATTTCTTTTGGTTGGGAAAGATAGATACAGTTAAAAAGGTACAAGTGACTTGGAGAGACTGTTGTCGTCCAATAGATGAAGGAGGCCTTGGTCTGCGGGACCTTCGTCTCCTAAATGAGGCCATGCTAAGAAAGTTTGCATGGAGGCTAATCACAGGAAAATATAACATTCTGCTTTACTTACGTAGCAGATATCTAACAAAAAATGGCTATCCAAAGAATTATTATGTCTGCTCATCAGTCTGGCCTGGTTTGCGCCCTCACTATTTAACCCTCTTGGAGGAATCTAGGTGGTTAGTTGGAAGAAATTCTACAGTAAAGTTTTGGACAGACAATTGGTTGGGTATACCTCTAATTGATATGATGGATAATCCCCCAGTGGACCCCCCGATAAATTCACTAGTGGGGGATTACCTACAGGAAGATGGTTGGCATTTACCTCAAACTTTCAAGGTATCCTATCCAGATATTACCTCAGAAATTCAATCAACAGTTGTTGGAATTGGTTCGGACATCAGAGTTTGGACACACTCAATTAAAGGAGGTGTTACAGCCAGTGAGGCTTATGACTCACTACGTGTGGTTGGCGAACGCAAGATGTGGGGTAAAGCCATCTGGGCCCGTTATATACCACCATCAAGATCTATTTTGCTATGACATGCTATCCAAAATAAACTTCAAACGGATTGCCAGTTAAAAAGGAAGGGACAATCGTTTCCTTCCCATTGCTCATTATGTGGATCCAAAGAGGAAACTATTTCACATCTTTTTTTAAGTTGTCATTTTGTAGGTGCTCTCTGGGACTTCTTATGCTTCTTTTTTGGAAAACGACCATGTACAGACTCCTCTATCCTAAACTTATGGACGATCGCAATGGCGATGGAATTTGGATCACAGCTCGCCAGCTTATGGAAAGCAGGAATTATTTCAGTCATCTGGGTGATTTGGACCACTAAAAATGATTATCGATTTAACAATAAGAGGACAACGCTGAGCTCGGCCTTTGCAACAGTGTGGCGTTTTATTCGTGAAGCGAGTCTCTCAAAGAGTGGTTGCATGCAAAATACTGTGGATGATCTACAGGTTCTTAGACGACTTCGAATTCAAGGCATCCCACGACGGGCTCCAAGGGTTATAGAGGTTAATTGGAAGGCACCACCTTCGGGATGGATAAAGGTTAATACAAATGGAGCAGCTTTTGGAGCACCACGATTATCGGATTGTGCAGGCATTTTTTGAACTTCTAGATCATTTGTCAAGGGTTGTTTTTGTGTCCCGCTTGGAATATCACATGCTTTTGAAGCAGAACTAGCGGCAGCCATTTATGCGGTGAAATATGCATATACATTTCGATGGAGGCGTTTTTGGTTGGAATCAGACTCGGCATATGTTGTTACTCTACTTCAGAATCGGTCTTCTTCGGTTCCTTGGAAATGGCATTCAGCTTGGACAGATTGTTTAGATAAAATTACACACTTGGAATTTCACTGCTCACATATTTACAGGGAGGGCAATGCTACAGCTGATAATTTAGCCTCTAGGGCTCCTAGTTTATGTACAGCGACTTGGTGGTGGAATGCCCCACCTTTCGCCAGCTCTTTTATTTATTCAGATGCTAACAACAAACCTAATTACAGGTTTTGTTGAGAACTTTTATTTATATGTTCAATTTTATTAAGATTTAATAATATTAGTGGTGAGCGGTTTAATGAAGAAGGTGCTAAGGAGGTGCCAACCTAGTTGGAATGTCCCGGTGCACCCACTGAAAACTGCTAGCTACAACCTTTCATAAAAAAAAAAAAAAAAAAAAAAAAGACCTAATTTATCACCTACCGACATTGTAAGTTTGTAACCCTATAAATCCGTTTATAAAACAAAAACCCTAGCTTCGCCTCAACCCCATCGTTTACGTATCGCTCCGCCTCTTTGCCACACAGCTCAAACTCAAAATGGTGAGCCTTGTTCTCTAATTTCATTGCGTTATCTATTAATATGGGTTTCGGAAATTTTCGTAATATGATTATCTGATATTTTTGTTCTGTTTCGTTCGTTTGGTTGTGGCTTTGTAGCCATTCAAGAGATACGTCGAGATCGGGAGGGTGGCCCTCGTCAACTACGGTGAAGACTATGGAAAGCTTGTAGTAATTGTTGACGTTATTGATCAGAATCGGGTATGCTCTCTTTTTCTTCTTTTTGTAAGTTTTTAAGTCTCTTGTTTAATGAAGTCCCCCTTTCCCCTTTGTTTACATTTGGATTTTAACTGCTGTTTGTTTGCCGAGAAAACGGAGGAAAATAAAATCAATTTTTTTTTTTGAAAATGTTTTCTTTATTTCCCCCAATACTATTTCCGGTATCAACACGAACATTTTCTATCAGCCTTTTTTTCCTTTGTTTTTTAGTTCAATGTAACTGAATTGCCTTCGTTATTGTGTTTACTTAAATAATTGGATTTTAACTGGATAAGTGGATAACTGCTTCATAGAACTATAATGGGGTATTGTTTCATTGGAGTTATTTTCTTTCTTGTAGCTTGGTTTGTTATGTTTGCAATGTTTTATTGCTTATGATTTTGTTCGCAAGTTGTCTGATATTTCCCTCTTGGAACTATGCATACATATTATTTCTGATTTTTCTTTAATTTCTTCGTAATTGCTTGTTAAATTACGTACTTTAGTACATTGTAAATTTGACCATAGTTTATGTTAGAAAACATTGGTCTGAATTGGTTGCGACTTGCAAACATTTCAAATATGGAAAGTTGTTCTAAGCCATCTGAAATTTGAATCCTTTGTTCTGACAGGCTCTGGTTGATGCCCCTGATATGGTGAGGTCTCAAATCAATTTTAAGAGGCTTTCGCTTACTGACATTAAGATCGACATCAAGAGGGTTCCCAAGAAGAAGGAATTGCTTGCCGCTATGGAAGCTGCTGGTAGAATCTCATAGCAATTTGGTTGAAATGTTATATTGTATGCTTGGTTGATATACCTCCATTTTGATTTAACACATCTTTTCCTTGCAGATGTAAAGAAGAAGTGGGAGAACAGCTCTTGGGGAAGAAAGTTGATTGTTCAGAAGAAAAGAGCATCTCTTAGTGATTTTGATAGGTTCAAGCTCATGTTGGCCAAGATTAAGGTTTGTTTTATTTCAACATTCCAATTTTACCCCTTAATTTAGAATTGAATAATACAATATACATTTGCTCCATCTCATGTCTTTATGAATTGAACATTCAAGCTTATAATTTATATTTTGCATCTGCAGAGGGCTGGACTTGTCAGACAAGAGCTTGGAAAGCTGAAAAAGAACGCAGCTTAGTCATTTATTTTACTTGTGTTGCAATTTTGTTAATTTATGAAATTCCATCTTTTGGATCTTGTTTTTCAAACTAGAATCAGAGCAGCAGTCTATTTTTTCTAAATAGTGTTAGAACTATGTTATTTTGTTTTATTATTGTCTGAGTGTTTGTGCTTGTTATATCTTTTCGGATTGAACTTTTGCCATTTTCCCATAATTTTCGTGGCCTATTGGCTGATTTAGTCACTATTCCTTTATTCCATTATTCAGGAGCCGCCATTGTCCCTCGAGTAAATATAAACCCTCTTCCTTTTAAGAAAGGAGTTGAGGAACATAATTTGGAGCTCTTGGCTTAAATAGCATACATTTTGGTTAAAAAGTTAATTTTTTTAAAAATAGCAATAATAGGACCAAAATTGTGAGTTTTGATTACATTAAAATTATATAAATTATAAAAATATCCTTAATCATGTGATATGTGATATTAGTATGTAAATTATTTGCATACTATGTAAACTGTGTTACATACTGATATGACAGTATGTAAATGAGTTTGCATATTAATATAGCAGTATGTAAATGAATTTATATACAAATATGGCAGTATATAAATGAATTTATATATCAATGTGACAGTATATAAATAAGTTTACATATTAATATGGCAGTATGTAAATGAGTTTACATACTATGTAACACAGTTTACATAGTATGTAAACAGTTTACATACTAATATGGCAGTAAGTAAATGAATTTACATACCAATATGACAGTATATAAATGAGTTTATATACCATGAAAGTATGTAAATGATTGATTCTTTTCGTCGGAATTAATCATAAATGTTAAATGAATAAAGGAAGATCTAGGTTGAATAAAAATTTAATTCAATTTTTTTTTTCTTTTTCAATAACAGCAATTGACATAAAAATTTGATGAAGTAAATATATATTACTGATAATTGCAAAAGATAACAAATGAGATCTTATGCGAATGGATATCAAATTAACTTAAGATCGAAAGATTAGATAAAGGAATCAAGGATATAAAGAGAGAATGAGAGATATTGGATTTGATAGAGGAAAAAGGTATATGTCATAGTTGACTATTAAAGGAAAAGACTTTTGTGAGAATAAAAGTCTCTTGATAATGAATCAATGATATACCACTTGAGTGTACCATCTCGTCCCTTTGTTTGTTTGGGTACCATCTCAACGATGAAGCAGCGCTTGAGAGTGGAGGAGATTATAGGCAAATCTATCTTTACTGGTAAGACATCTGAGAGACTTATCGTTAATAGTTGTTGGTAAAGATAAAATGCTAATTAAGTATACTGAAGGATAAAATTGTAAATATGTTTATCCTAAACGACGTCAAAAAGCGAATTATAAAAAAAGTTTAGACACTCTAAATAAGCCTCTATTCTGAGGCAATAATTCACATAATTTGACCATTATTTTCATAAAACTTATCATGTGATAATTGCATGCCTTCATTTAAATGGTTATAGTTGTCATTTTACTAGGTTCCTATCATTAAACTTGGGCAAATGTCTTAAATAGACTCTTGGTTATGGCAAATGGCATTTTTGTACCCTATAGGTATTTTCTTGCGAAATGAGTCATTTGCCAAGTAATTGACTGGTAAGAGCCGGTTAATTGTAGGATTTGTGAAAATAAAGGGAAAAACAAAGAAAAGAAAGATAAAGGAAAAAAACCTTGCGCTAGCTATAAAATTGATCTAATTCGGTAAGCTCCATTGCCGCTATAGTCTTCGCAGTCCATTCTCTAGTAGTTCGTTATTCTCCATCGGGCAAACCCTTTTGTCTCTCCGTCCCCCCCGATAGCCATTTTCTCTCAAAGTTGCATAGAAATTCATTTGTTTGGTGGCTTTTCGTCGTTGCTAGCGACTCAATCCAGTCTAGTTGCTCTTGCTTAGGACATATTCAAGGAGTAGAAGATAATAAAGTCTTATTTTTATTGCTTACTAAGTGTTGAAGCTCTGCCCAAGACCAACCATTCTTACTCACCGAGAAAAGAAAAAATCTCTACCTCGTCAACGTTCTTCATTGGTCACCACTAAAAGCACAATCTTCCCATTCGTTCTTCCCCACATTAGGTATGGTTGTGTGATATTATCATTTTATTTCGTTGATGTTGATACTTTTTGATTTATGAAATTTTGTGTATGGTTGTGTGATATTTACTAGTTTAGTGATCTTATATAATGCTTTATATACCTATGAATCTTTCCATTGATCTCCACATTTTTAATTGTACGGTAAACCTCACAGTTCATGTGCCCAATGTATTTTACATTTTAGTAATATTTATTGAAATTAGCTTGTATATGTTAGGTCTGCATAAGTTCAAATATTGCTACATTTATATTTGAACTGCTGTATGGTTGTTTGAACCTAGTTCGAACGGGAAATCCATTCCTTATAATAGAACCTTTGAAATTTTTTGATTTCAAGGGAAGGCAATTTGAAAATAATTTTATGTATGTTTTTGTAATATTTCCTCATTATTCGGACAAAATCTAAAATTATTAAGGAACTCAATATATGTTGATAGCTTGAAGTTAATTTTTATGAGTTCCATTTTGTTTTGATATAAAGTACATAATGGATATTATGATTTGTAAAGTTGTAGAGATGAAGGCTACTCTTAAAAATTATCTTATGATTGTCTTTAGTATATAACATATACTGGTATCTGTTGACTTATATCAATTTAGGCCATTTCATATGAATATGTGGTGTTTCAACCATAGTTTTAAGAAAGTATTTAAGGCTAGCCTAAAGGCCTGTGTTAAGTCTTTGTTTTCGTGAAATATTGGATGAAGAATAGTACATTTTTATTGTTCTATAAGGCTTATGCCAGACTTGATGCCTGAAGTATTAAGTTCCAAGTAATCCGGCTATATAATTGATATATGTGTGTTAATTGATGGGATTGGAAGACATAGTTGGCAATCCTAAGCTAAAAAATTAGGCAAATAACTCTTTTTTTATAGAGACATAGGTTTGTTTTATTGTTTGTATTTTTAAGTGTACTTATTTTTTTTTTATTATGCATATTATGAAAGTGTAAAAATTGAGTCAAAACTATCTTCCCTAATTGGTTTTGGTCCATGTGTTAGTAAGGTTGAAAGGCTACTTTGGTGAAGTTAAATTTTTTGTTTATAGTTCATTTCTATCATAAAAGTGAACTTTGTCATCATAGGTGGCTTGTATACTGGTTTGTTTCATTGTCGTATCATGCTATGGAATGTAGGCTATTGAAATGGGATGAGTTCATGTTTACAATGGTAGTGTGAGATTATTAGTTTATCCTTTTCTTTTCTTTTTATTTTTTCTGGCTTTCTTTTTAAGTTTCATCTTTATTATTGCATGTATAGCCGAATTGGGTGAATCAACTTTTTAGTTTTCTTAATTTTCCATCTATTCCAATTTTTTTAACACAAGAATGCTACATGCTTTCACCACTATATCCTTATTTAGTTCTCTTTAGATGAAAAATGACAAATCTGTGTTTATATTGTTGTTTAGAACACTCAAATGGGGATAACTAGTGAAAGGTCCAATTCTGTCCTTGGAAGAGAGAGGATTGTTGGAAGAGAGAGGACTGTTGGGATAAATATTTACACTTAACTTTGCAAGAAACCTCACAATAACAAAGCTTTCTTCAATTTTACTTGAAGCAATTTATTTTAGATTGTTAACTTGTCACCCTATTTGTTGTCCCCCAATTGCTGCAAAGTCACAAGAGCAAAGGAAGAGAACATCCGTCATAACTCCTCCTATTTCCAGAAACTGTAGCTTCATTGGCAATTGCCGTCACAGTTGTGGGCACGGCAACTACCTATCTTGTGCAAAGAAACAAAGCTTCCAAGGAAACTCAGGTTTGTTCTTAATCAGAGTCGAATTCCTCGGGTTAGGTTTGTTCTTAATCAGAGTCCAATTCCTCGGGTTAGATTTACACTTACAGTAGTTCACTGGTTTAGGTATCAAACATCCATATAAAGAATAAATAAATAAGTAAAATTTTAGACATTATGTGGGAAGTTTTACCGTGCTTCCCTTGGTATACATACTATATAATAATTACAGCCTATTCACAACTCAATAATATTGTTAAAAGTCCTCAACGACTTACTACATTATCACTTTGTTGTTGCAGCCCTCTGCATATTTCCTTTAGTATTAAACATGTTATATTGCTCGTTATAATGTGGTGTGTTTTTATGTTTGTTTTTTAAATTTCTATTTTTTTGATGAATATATAATATACTTTTTTCTTGTAACAGACAATGGCATATGAAAATATTGAATGATTTCCATTGATTAGACGCGAAGACTACTTTATTGGAAAGATTTCTAACATGTCTAGAATGGAAGAAATTGAAACAATCGCATCAAAATTAAACATGTTTGGTTTGAAGAGGGAGTTTGAAGAAGCATGCTTTGGATTTCTATTGAGAATGCACCAAATTGAGTTCACAGGACCTTTGGTGCACCATCTTCTAATGATGCAATATAGCAAACAAAGCGGGAAGGAATTTAGAATTGTTTATAATGGACGTGCACATCGATTTGGTTATGAGGAATTTTTCCTCATTATCGGTTTGATGTTTACCGGTGATGAGAACATTCCATCCTCCCAAAGTCGCTTGAAAGAACAATATTTTCGAAGGGAGAATATCATTACCAAGTCAAGGTTATGTGAAGTATACAGAAGGTTACCAAAGAACACAAATAAAAAAGATGTTCTTCGTTTGTCACTTGTGGTCGCATTAGAAGTTATCTTGTTAGGGGAGTAGAAGTCACATAAGATTAATTTTGATTACTTGTGTCTTGTTGAAGATCTAGATAAATTTAACAACTTTCCATGGGGGAAGGTTGTTTATCATTTCACCATACGAAAGATGAAAAGAAGTATGGTGAATAGGGTAACAAAGAACATTAAGACATTGGAAAAGAAACAAGAAGAAATTGAAGAAGAGGTAGAAGAGGATGATGTGGACATGGACGTTAATGAAGAAGATAATAAGGTGAGGAAATCATACGCATGTACATCGTATAATGTGTATGGTTTTTCATTGGCATTACAAGTATGGGCTTACGAAGCCATACCAGCTTTGGTTGATGATTTGGTTTGTCAACGTGCATCAGATTCAATGCCAAGGATTTTGAAATGGGTAAACAATAAGACTGGTCAGTGGTTGAGGTTCAAATACTTAGAGAGGACTTACTTCAGCCATGATGATGTAAGGCATCATCTCTTACTAAATTATTATCTCTTATTCTTTTATTTTATTAAGACACATATACTTAATGTTGTTAATTTAATGAAAATTTAAAATGTGAAATTTCTTGCAGCTTTTGGTTCAACAAGTTTTGGCCCCTACTGAAATAGAGAAGGAGACGTTGTATTATAAATCAAGCTTGGCTTCTAAGAGAGGAAAGCCTGATGAGTTTGGTGAGCAAGTATTTGAAATACCCAAAGGGTTGACAAGGGGAAGGAAAAGTTGAACGATCAATATCATCCCTCTTCATCAACAACATCCATTGATAAGGTACAATTAATTTGATCAACCAGAGCCCAATTTTGGACTTTGTCTAACGTCCATTTTCGGTACCTTATGTACTCATATTTAATTTAAATTCTGATCTACTTCAATATTTTTGATTAGGTTATGGAAGTAGTGCTCGTTGTTAAGGAAGAAGTTCGGGAAATTAAGCAGATGCTTGCTAGTATTGTACATGTGTTGAATAAGGGAAACATAAATGTCCCTTTTGAAGGTCATAATGTATTTCAAAGAAATAGCCCAATAAGGACAAATTGTAGCGGTGATGTGGATGCTACAGTTGGCGTCAATGTTGGGTGTGATATAACATGAAACTCGAATGAAACGGTCATTGGAGAAGAAGAAATTCTTTGTAAGAGTCAAGGCATTCCTGTGGATGCTGATAATGCAACCAATGTTGACGATCACGTGAACACGTTAACATATCAGTATTGTCAAGAAGATAAATCAATTCAAATTATATTCTTAGAGGAAGAATTACAAAAAAAAAAATTTGGCAGTACAGGGATATGAAATTGAAAAGGATTTTGGTACACAATCAGAGGACGTCGATATAAACGATTCAGATTGTTGTATGATTGTGTCGGGTCCCACACCACCCAAGAAGTACCACATGAGAAAGCACATGTCGGTTGGTCCATCCCTTAGATCTCCATATGAGATCTACAAAAACGTTGGAAGGAAGAGGAAGACATTAAGAATCGATCAGTCCTCCAATGTACTTGATAAATCCTCTCTTAATTACTATAACGTCTATACAGGACTAGATTAAGATAAATACTTTTATTTCATTACCTGGCTACATAAATCATCGTCTAGTATCGTGTAAGTAAATGATGTGGAATATACATGATCTCGTATATATAAATTTTCATACTATATTTTGCATGTTTTCTTATATTTAGATCAATTTCACTTTCATCAATTAAGAGATTTTTGGCTTTTTTTTACTTAGGGACAACATCAGTGTTGGTTGCCCTAGTAAAGGGAGAGCAAATGCTATATGGTTTCACTGTCTTTTGAAAAATGAAACCAACCTCTTCAACTCAAAAAGCATTAATATTCACCTCCAAAAATCTACAAATTTAAATCTTTAAATCTGTTTATATTGAACTTGTTTAAACATTAACAAGGAATTTTTTCCTGGTGTAATAATTACAAACTGTACCTTTCAGCATATTGATTGTGGTCTTTGGTTGTTGAGAAAGAAGTTCGATGTATGCCTTACAAAATTTCAACTACAAAATTGGTCAACAATGGACTCCATTTTCTTGGTAAGTAAGCCTATTCCTTTGACCTGTAGGCTCACTTCTTATTACATGAGGACTTCTGAATTTAGTTAATGTACTTTGGCTGTACTCTGGCATTGTTATGGTTTATCAATGACTGATTCGTATGCTTTTGAATTGTTCTGGTATACATGTCTGTTAGATCACAAGGCCAACTCTAAAAATTGGGTGACTTGCCAATTATGTATGTAAGTCATTTTTGTATCTGTTATGTATGTATATGTTATGAAAAATGTAACAAATATTTAGACCTATGCACAAGTGGTGGTCCAAATCTTTAAGTCATCATCTTTGCTCAATTTTCATTTGAATGCTGTTTTTATAAACCTTATGTTTCCAGCCACGATTGTTGAGTCATAAAGATGAATGGCTAAGGGCAGAAGGAAGGAGTGAGCAATATGGTTGGTTCTCTGACAGAACTCTAACAAATTATATACTAGGATCCGTTCCTGAATTTGGGGTGCCATGGTATGAATTGGACGTCCTATATGGAATTATATCCTTCAAAGATCATTGGATTATGTTAGAGTTTGATATTCTGTCTCAAGAGATACACATCTATGACTCACTTCCATCCCATATTCGAGATGCACCCTTGAAGAGACAAATGCAAGATATATGAAAGATGTTCCCTGATTTCATCTACCAGTGTGGAGTGTATGAGAAAAATCATCATGGTCGAAAAATAACCTTTACAAAAACTTGGAAAATGTCCCGCAACCAAAAGGAGAGAGTACCAATACAGGAGTATGCGTGAGTACAAGACCTCATTGCATATTGTTATGTTTTATATATAATCCATTAAGACATGGTTTTTATAATTGTTTTTTTTTTTCATAATTTACAGTGAAGATTGCGGGATTTATGCATTAAAGTTCATTGAATATCAGACTACAGGGAATCCATTGATCTACATTAAGCATGAAGACATAACCTTATTTCGGAAGAAGCTATGCTATGAATTGTATAATTCAAGAGACAATGTCCTTCTGATGTGATACTTGTAGTGTTAAACAATACATGTTTTGTTCAGATTTAATTTTGGTTAGGAGGTAACATGTTTAAGTTGTTACAGATATTTTACGGCTTCGGTTATTTTGTATTTGTAAAGTCGAATTATGGTATCTGCTTATGAGGTAACATGTCATTTTGTAATTTATTTAGAGGTGTGTCAACTGCAGGTGCTCTTACTCTATCCCAATGTATATTTTCCTCCATTGTTCTCCTCCCATGTGGAGAATACATGCAACTTTTGAAATTGTCAAATTCATTTGAATGCTTCTTATGAATTTGAGGCCCAAAATCGCTAGTTGAAAGCATGTGCATGAGTTTTGTACAGGATATACAACTTATAGTCTTCTATACATGTTTTGCACGAGTTATGGCTTTGCAAGAGTTGATATTTTGTCTCTTTTTGAGTTATGAATTTAATGCATGAAACTGGAAGTATAAATTGGGGGATGAATATATAAGCATTAAACACCTAAATCATATCGAAATTCCCAATCATTTCCAAGCACGGTACTTCCAAACTCTGTTTGCATGTGCTTTTGCTAAATTCAAAGGTAAGCGGTATTAATGTAGTTGGCTTGCCATTTATAATTCCAAGCATAATTTAATGATTCTTGACTAATAGATAAACTGAAACTGAGCTAAACTTGAAGTTTTGTGCTTAAAAGGGTCAATTTGGTTATTATGATAGGCGGAGTGAAATTTCAAAAACACTCGATCGATCGAATACTTATTCACGATCGATCTATGCATACTCGATCGATCGAGAACCTCACTCGATAGATCTAGTCGTTCCAGTAATGCAGAAATTGAACCCAAGACCTCTCGATCGATGTTCAATCTATGTTCGATCGATCGAACAGGTCTAGATCGATCGAATACCTCATTCGATCGATCGATCAACACATGATTCGATCGATCGAATGAGGACTCGATTGATCCAGTTCAACACGAGAGCACCTAGATTGAAATCGATATATACTCGATCGATCGATCTATGACATGTCGATCGATCGACAAACGTGTGCTAAAACTGAGCTAAACCTGCATTTCTATAATAATACAAATGCAAAATAAGTCATTGCATTAATAATTAATGCCACTAATAATCATACAAACTATGACATGTTTTAAATTTGTGTCACAAATACAAGCTGATAATACAAATTATGAATTGAACATTACAATATTTATCCATAAAATAAGTCATAAAAATAGTTAATTAAAGGATGATGGTATAGGTTCGACAATCATTTGCAAGACCTCATTGCATGTTGCACAATTATGTCTAGGTCTTCGGCACCTATTACAAAGAGTAATTTTCTTAATCTCCTCACCACTTGATCTAATTCGCCGTTTTCTTTGCCTACCTGATTTTTTCTTTGTGTTATGGGGTTCATTTACCAAGTTTTCTATTTTCTTAGGAACTTCCCATTCACCATGATCATTTGCAGGAAAGATCAGCTCTAAATAAGCAATTAGATAACACTCAGTTGTATATTTCTTATCAACCAAGGAGTGAACGTCAATATCTTCAAATCTAGCTGCCGCTATGGCATGACTACATGGAATCTTGTGAATGTCAAACTCCTTACAGGTACACTTCTTATTTAACAAATCTACTTCATCATTAGTGTCTCCATGAATGACCTGTTAAATATACATAATTCAATATGAATAATAATATAAAACATTTTATGTTTACGGATAAAATAAGTACATATAAAGTATCAATTGTACATTTATACTTGAAAAATATAAGCATTTATCCTTAGAACTCTGAACTTTAATGATTTTCTCCTATTACAAACTGTTTTTGCATCTGCATCCTCTATAAAGTATCGATTCCCCCATCTTAAGGCTAATTGGCTACGAAATACAAACCACTCTTGTAGCTTGGCGCGATAATACTCGGCAAGCATGGTAATCGACATCTCATGAGCAGCCCTCATTACATTGTTGAATGACTCGCTTATGTTTGTAGTCATAATACCGTATCTCATTCCTGAAAAATGATGCCTTGACCACTTCTCTATTCCTGCATCAATTAAATAATTTGCGATAGCAAGATCAATACCATTCAAATCAGCCATGTATTTATCAAATTCCATTCTTGTGTATGCTCTTGAACAACAACGAAATAAGGGAATTATATCTGCATTTTTGAATCTTTAGTTTAAGTTCATCTCCATATGGAAAGCACAATATCCATGTAAGGCATTAGGAAACACTTTTGGAATAGCTTGTAAGATTCTTGGATGTATATCTGAAACAATTATGAGATTAGAAATTTCACCTATTGCACCACTTAATTTGGAAAGGAACCATTCCCAAGTATCGTTATTCTCTGAATTTCCAATACCCATTGCAATTGGGTAGGTGTTGCTATTGCCATCTGATGTCGCTGCCACAAATAACGTGCCAGCATATCGACCCGACAGAAAAGAACCATCAATACTAACAACGTGCCTCATACAACTAGCAAAGCTGCGAAGTGAAGGTCCTAAGGCAAGAAAAAAATATTTAAATCTTCCCACATTGTCTACTTCAATATGAGTCACTGTTCCAGGATTCTTTTCTTTGAGAATGTGACAATAAGATGGGAGCTTAATAAATGACTTCTCTGCAGTGCCTCGTATTTGATTTATAGACTTTTCCTTTGACTTGAGGCAGTAGTATAACTTAATTCAATCTCAAACTCCTCCCTACAATCATCAATAATGTATTTAGTCTTATAAATTCTACTAGGCCTAACCAATCTCATCTTCATCGCATTCGCAAAGAGTTTTGATTTTGCTGCTCGATTTTTTACGACATACTTGTTCGGATCACAGCTGTGATCCTCGTTGAAAATTGTCACCTTGAACCTTTCTGATCCCAATATCTTGTTAGCTCTGATCCTCCAACAACAAGTTTGATGAACACATTTCATTACTACAACCTCCCTTCTTCTTTTGCTTTTTTTTTTTGTCTCAAAATGGTTTCGTATAGCATAAATACCAATTTCTGTAAGAAGGTGAGATTTAGAGTCAAATACTTGTCCAACACTTAAGCCAAGCTCGCCTTTTGATCTTTCAGAAAGCATGTTCAATCCTGTACACTCATTCCTTGTTGATGTTGTTGAACGTGGGACAACCAGATTGTTTGAGTAATTTTGTCTCTCAACTTCATCAGCTACATTAATTGGTGAGCATGAAACTTCACGTCCTTCATCTATGCGAACATTTTGTAATGGACTCTCCTCAATCGTTGTCTCTATGTTGTTATTTATGTCAAAATGATCATTCTCTGGTATTCTTATAGAGTACAACAATTCCATGTTTTCAACCAAATGAGGAGTGAAGTTCATTACGGACTAGTCGACAGGCGATCTATTCTCAACAAATTGACCACAACCATTCTCATTACTTGGTGAGCAGGTAGAATGCCCGATGTCTGTCATAACAACAGAAACATACATTATAGCCTTAATATTTTTTTCTTCGAGGTGCAAGTTGATAAATTCATCCAAGTCTTCATCATCACATATTGCAACTATTGGGAACACTATATCATTCTTAAAGAAGTATTTAATTGACAAAACATTTTTGTATTTATCAATTTTCAATTTCTTGTATAACTTATCTTTCAACTGAAGGTAATCATCTCCTTTTCGTAATCTTATGACAACACCTCCTCCACCACGATACTCCTCTCTATTTCCTAAATTCACCCACTCACCACCATGTATTACGAGTGCACTCAGTCCATCCATCACCAATCTGAAAAAGTTATTTAATACGTAAGTAAGTATTTTGTTAAAGTGATATTTATCACATTATGATAAACCAAGATAATGTAATTAATTGCAATATTTGTAATTAAAAAAAAAGTTTGCCAATATGGTAACTGAGCATAATGTACCATTGGTTGTATGTGGGGTTAAACTCATTTAAATTAGCAAGCATGGCAATTAGGAAATTTAGGTCGATTTTAAGTCGAACTATGGTCGAAATAAGTCGATATTCGTGTAAGTTAACTATTGAGTCATAATATAGGGGCAAAATATGAATACCAAACAAATTTTACAAAATCATCAACCTTGACATGCAAGCGTGTAGAGTTAAACTCATTTAAATTAGCAAACATAGCAATTAAAAAATTTAGGTCGATTTTAAGTAGAACTATGGTCGAAATAAGTCGATATTCTTGAAACTAAATCTTATACAAAGTAAAACAACAGTGTGGAACTCTAGAAAATCAATGAAGTGAATCTTAAAATTTGACATTATCTATATCCCTGTGGCTGACCACAAAAATCATGCTTTTCACATCCAGTGCATTAGATAGAACAACCAATAAATTAAATTTATAAGATATAATCAACAAAGAAGCAACAACATAATGGACAGACAATTTTTCTCCAATTTAGAGTGGGATTGATATGTGTTGACTGAGTTTTTCGCGCTCTGAGAAACAAAAAGAACGACAGAGAGAGAGAGATTTGGGCACCTGGAGTTAGCTAGGAGGAGGTGCGGCATTGAAGATGATGGGGTGTGAGAATCCAGATGCGTCGGTCAGGGCGCTCTTGGGGTTGGGAATGAGGTCTGAGAGGCTCGTCTGAGAGCTACCAAGAGAACTCAAATGGTGGATTTTATCGTTTCCCTCTTTTGCTTTGCCTTTTACCGGCTGTTAACGGTGAGAAACAAGTCAAGTGACTCATTTTCCAAGAATTCCAGCATGGGGTACAAATATGCAATTTGCCACCCCTATGGGTACATTTAAGGCGTTTACCCATTAAACTTATCATGTGATAAAATGCTGTTTGATTTGAAAAACTTTCTTTTCATTATTTTTTTTTCTCTTTTTAACTTGTACCAAAAAATAATATTTTAATCATAATTATTAACATTGTTATTTTATTTTCAGATGTGCTTAATTTTTGACTTTTTGTTCTTATATGGCTCCATTCTAAATAATAGGACATTATTTTTATTCTAAATGTGTGTAAAAAATTTGATCACTTGTCCAATTTGATTTGTTCATTTTTGAAATGTTTCGATGTCATCTAATTAGATCAAACAAATTAGATTTCTTTATATTTGTAAATGTGATCATTTTTTGTTGGTCATTTTTATTTTTGTTATATACACTATATTATCTTAACAATCTTTTAGCAAACTTGACATGGCAATAACGGTAAATATTTGATGCGCTAGAAATTACACAAATATATGTAGTTGGCGTATAAATGATAAATAATTTAAGAATAAAGGTTTTTAAATTCATGACAATTTGTATAATTTTTACTTTTAATTATTAATTCGTTTGTAAAATTAATAAAATATATATTTTTAAAGAATTGTAAATAAAATACGAAAAATAATTAAATGTGAATAAAATATGATAATAAAAAGTATGTGATTATAAGTCTATTCTTACAAAGTGTATAATTTTACCAAATATGTCATAAATAAAGATTTAATTTCTTAAATCATGAATTAACATTTTAACCTAAAACCTTTAATTCTTAACTTTAGCTTTAACAATTTAGGTAAGCTTAGACTTTATATATTTTCTTACTGTGTAAAACCTTTCATTCTTAAGACTTTACAATCTAGGTCCGCTTATGAGCAACATAGAGATATACTTACTTGATTTAATTTATTCTTTGCATTAAGATTTAAAAAGATGATAATTAAATTTGAAAAGATTAGAACAATCGTTTAACATTTAAATAACGTATCAATCCTACTCACGACAGAAGCCACAAGGTACTACTTCGAATAATAGTATTAGCTATTACATACTAATACATAAAACTAGATGTAGGTATATTCATGAAATAAACTAGTTGATCACTCTAATTCATACATGCAAAGTCATGATTTGAACATAGAATTAAACACATCTAGAATCAAGAATTGAAATTAAAAATTTATCATAACATTACTTTAATTAAATCATAGTCTAGGGCTTGAAATTACCCATAATTACATAAAATATTTATCTAGCCATGAAAATAACAAAATTCAAGAGATAAAATAAATCATCCATCATAATAAAGAAATGAGTAAAGAAAAAATCTAATTTTGAAGAACTATTAGAGTTTTAAAGGGACTCACAAAACCAATCTCCAACTTCTTTAATCTTCTTTTCAAAATCTTCAACAATAACACAAAGATAAATTTTTTCTATATTTTTTCTGATCAATTTTTCGTGTATTCTTAACTGCTTTTTTTTCATTCTTCTGCCGCTAACTCTCTATTATTATCAATCTCCCACTGTGCTGCTACTTCTCTTATATATAGAGTATTTTTTATCTGTTTTACAACTGGTTCTTTCAAAACTAACTTTTTTACATAAAATAGGAAAATAATAATTTTATGTAAATATACTATGCTAAGTTTTGATAAGTCCAAATTACATTTTTAACCTTTAAAGAAATTCAAGCTCAAAATTTTATGTAAATCTTGCTTACAATAAAAACATAATAAACTTTACAACCAAACTATCTTAAAAAAAATGATAGAGATCATAGAAAATTAAGAAATAATGAAAATAGAAATACAAGACATCTCAAAATATTTTTTTTTACATAAAATGATATTTAGTATAAAGAAATTTGAAGAAATAAAAAAAAAATCTCAAAGAATTTGATGGATTTAAAGAATCATTATTTTCAAAAATAAGAAAAATATTCCCTAGAAAAAATATAGTTTATTATGAAATAAGTAACAAAGAAATAAGATTACTTTAATAAATGCAAGAGAAAGATTCAATATACCATTAATTGACAAAGAAACAATTATGGATAAACTATCAAAAATTTCACAAAAAGATAAAGAAAATATTAGATATATCTATTTAAAAGGAATACAAATTTTAATAAAATCACATTTAAGATAATGAATAGATACACCCATAAAACTAGCATTATTAGATAATACGATAATAAATAGAAAATATGCTCTATTAAGAATGGTTCACGGAAACTTAAGATATCAAAAAATAAAATTTACAGCATATCCTAAATTTACTATTAATATTCATAATGAAAATTTAAACTAAGTGTTAAGTCTTGCTTATGAATTTGAAAGAAGAAATTTGATGAAAAAAAAGAAACCACCAATTTTTCGGTACATTATATAGTAGGATATTCATTAACTAATAGTCATAACAATTTAATATATGAACAAAATAAATTTATAGAAATAGAAAAAACCTTTCAAACAATAGAACAAACAATAAAACCAGAAATAATAACAAATTTTGAAATACCAGAATAAAGAAATTTAGATGTCAATGAAAAATTTCATATACAAGAAAGAAGAAGTAATATTCCAAGAATTAAGTTTACATATGATTAAGCAAAAATTAGTAAAATTGAATAGAAATAACAAGAAGTTAAAGAATTAAAACAAGAAATTAAATAAATTAAAAATTTATTAATTCATGAGTTAATAGGAGATTAAAATATGTTAAAATCTAAATTACAAGAAATAGAACTAGAAGAAAATGGGAATATAAATGGCAGTATAAAAATCATAATGAAAGCTTTAATTCTTTTAACTTAAGAGGTAAATACAACATGTGAATCAAATACTAAATATCTATAAAATCTAAATAAAGTACAAAAAGAAATCATTGAAGAAATAAAAGCACACAGTTATATTAAAAAAACTTCAATTCGATATGCGTACAAAATTTTCAGAATTAAGAAAAGATATTAATAATATACCAAAAGAAAATGGATTAAAATTTAACCCATTAAGAGGATCAAAAAAAGAAATTTTTAGGAGATCTGACGCATTAATACCTAAGAATAATGAAAGAAAAAAAAGGAAAAATTTGAAGATAAAGGAAAAGATATAATCATAGTTTAATAGAATATAGGAAAGAATTAGAAGAACAATGTATGAATCTTGAAAATAAGGATATAGGAAAACTAATCAATCTATTAACTTTAATAAATGAAGAACTAGAAAAACAATATGAAGAAAAAATATGTACAAATAAAGAAGAGAATAATATGACAATAATTAATAAAAGTAAATCTGAATAAGAAAACATAGGACTTAGAATATATATGAAACCAGTATTATCAACCCCACAAAGACCAATATCACAAAGAAGAAAAACATCTGACCCACATAGAAAAGAAAGAAATAGACAGAGATTAGAAGAACCCGAACCTTTTAATAAGAAAAAACAATAACTTAAAATAGAAGAAGGATTATACTAGGGTACTAGAAATAGTATTCCATTATAACTTAAGCCTCATGAAAACTATAATTACGATATTTTAGACCTAGATTGTATAAGAGATAGAAAGCTTTAGATGAATGGGTTAGTAGAATGAGTGTAATTATACAAATTTCTACAATCATACAAACAACCATTTTAACTTGTAGAGTATTATAAGCTCATAAAATGATATAAAATGTAAAAATTTGGCTTGCAAATTTAGCAGAACAACAACACTTATTAATGCAAGAAAATGCAACTATAGGAAGAGAATATTTGAACACTTTAATAAATGAGATATATAAAGAATTCATTGGAGAAGACAAAGGAAGAAATATTACTAAATCTAGTAAAAATGAAATAAATGAAGCTAAATGGCATTTGGCAAACATGAAAATATGTAATATGTGCTACATAGATTCTTTTATATGTGAGTACGAAATGTATTATCATAAGTTACCACCTTTAGTGCAAGAAACTTATAAGGCAAATTTTTTCAAAAATTACATAGAATATTGCATAAAATTACGACAAAACGATGAAATAACAGGAATAGAGAAGTAATACTTTATACATTAGGAGGAGCAATAAGAAGTCTTAAAAGTTGGATAGTATTTAAATGCCAAGAAAAAAAAAATGTAAACAAGTAACAGGAAATGATAAAATCTGTTGTGATTCAAAAAAAAATTAGAATGCTAGGAAAATATGAATGTAACATAAAAGCTTACAACAGATATAAAAAGCATAAAAAATTTAGAAAATTCAAGAGATATAAATTTAGAAAATAAAAATTTCAAAAATATAAAAGAAGATATAATAAAAAACCTTATAAGTAAATATATTTTAGAAGAAGAAAATACAATACACCAGTAAAGAAAAACTATTGCCTATCAGGAAAAAAAAGAAATATAGATGTTGGATGTGTAATGAAAAAGGACATTATGCAAATGAATGTGCTAATAGACTTCAACATAAGAAAGAATTTAAAAAAGAAATCCCTCAAAAAGAAAAAAAAATCTTTGAAGAAGCTTTTAAGATGGAATTAGACCTAATAGAGGAATCTAATATAGAAGATACATTCAATATTTATATATTAGAAAAAATTGAAGAAGAAATAGCAGACTCAGAAACATCATATTTTATTTCTGATTTTCATTTTGATTGATGGATGAATTATTAAATATAACAAACCTAAACAATACATATAAAAATAGGATTGAAATTTAAGGGATATAAAAATTACCAGTTATATGCATGTATTGACATAGGTACACGTATGTGTGTATTTCTATAATATATCAACATAAAACAGGAGTTGATATTATATTAGAAAATAGCTAGCTTCCTAAACTTATATAAATCATTTACCCAGTGTCTAGATAAAATCAATTTAACAACTTTAAATGGATAAACAATTTATGTAACAAAAATAAGAAAAGTCTTAACAGTTTCATCACCAAATTTTATGTCACAACATAAAAAGCGAAAACGTGGTGAGGATATAATATCAAAAAAACCACAAATAAAAAATATTTCATTAAAAATAGAGGTTAATCAAAACTCTTTTTTAAACAAAATATAAGAAGATAAAGCTTTAAGAGAAATTAGAAAATTATTAAGAAAAATATGTTTAGAAAATCCATTAGACCCAAATATTAATAAATATATTGACATAACAAGCATAAAATTAAAAGAACTCTCAAAAGTTATAAGAGTTAAATTAATGATTTATACTCTAAAAGATCGAGAAGAATTTGAAAAATAAATCCAAGAACTTTTGGAATTAAAAGTAATCAGTCTCAGTAATTCACCCCATTCAAGCCCAGCCTTTTTAGTAAAACAAGAAGCTTAAAAACGAAGAGGAAAGAAAAGAATTATCATAAATTTTAAAGCCTTAAATAAAGAAACAATAGATGATGGATATTTTATTTCTAAAAAGGAATAATTATTATCATTAATAAAAGGAAAGAAATATTTTTTAAGTTTTTATTGCAAGAGTGAATTTTGGCACATAAGACTTGATGAAGAATCTAAAAAATGAATAGCATTTAGTTGCCAACAAGGACATTTCTAATGGATGGCTGTTTCATTTGGATTAAAACAAGCACCAAGTATTTTTCAAAGATACATGGATAATATATTTAAGAAATTTCCTAATTTTTGTTGTGTCTATATAGACGATATATTAGTATTTAAAAATGATATACAAAATCATTATATAGATGTAATAAATATATTGCAAGAATGTCAAAAACTAGGAATAATCTTATTAAAAAAGAAAGCAATAATTGCCCAAGAAAAAAATAAAATATTTAGGACTCGAGATAGAAAATAGCAAATACCATTTACAACTTTATATCTTAAATAATATACAAACTTTTTCATGTATTATACAAGATAAAAATCAACTTCAAAGATTTTTAGGATGCTTGACATATGTTGAAGCATAAATAAAAAAAAAATTTAGCAAAAATGAGAATTTTTACAAACGAAACTTAAAAAAGACTGTATGAAATTGGACTGAAGAAGATACTAAATATATGGATAAGGTAAAATTACAAGTTAAAAACTTGCACACCTTATAACATCCAGGACCAGATGATCAAATGATCATGATAACAGATGCTTTTCAGAAATATTGGGGAGCAGTACTAAAAGCAAGAGTAGATAATAAAGATGAATATCTTTATAAATTTACTTCAGGATCATTTCAAGGCCTTGAATTAAATTATCATAGTAATAAAAAAAGAATATTTAACAGTTAAAAAAATATATAGAAATTTTTTATTTATGTTATCAATATCAAATTTATTGTTAGAATAAACAATACAAATTTTGGATATTTTTTAAGAACTAACATAGCAGGTGATTACAAGCAAGAAAGACTAATCAGATGGAAACAATGGATTAATCATTATAAGTGATGTAGAACATTTATCAAGAACTAAAAACAGCTTAGTAGATGCATTAATTAGAGAATTGACACCTCTAACTATTTTTATATTAAATTCAGAAATGAAACATACTGAGATTAAAATCAAGATAAAAGAAAAGGAGAAAAAATCCTTTAAGAACAGCTCAAACTCTTATACCTCGAGAAATCTCTTAAGGAGAAAGGAAATAAATAAGAAGAAATTAATTGTTTAAAATAACTCTTAGAATCAAAAAATTCTAAAGAAGAATCATCATTATCAAAAATCCAAAATATAGAAGGTAAAACTTATGAGAATAAAATGGAAGAACCTAACAGTTTAAAAGAAAGTAAAACCCTTGAGATAAAAGGGAAAGCTCATTTGGGCTGATGAAGTAGAGAAGGAAGAACAGAAAAAGACTTATGTGGCCTACAATGGCCCAAAATTAAGAATTTAAAACAATTGGGCAGAAGCAAGTAAAGCTATTTTTGGGTTCAATGGAGTAACTCACATAGCCTTTACTAACAAAATAGAAGCAGAAGGCAATTATGTTAATTACAAAACACCAAAGTTAATAACTCTAGAGGAAATTATAAAAAACTACTCTATAGCATTACAATAACAACCAGCATAAACAAGTAGTTTAAGAACCTTAGGAAAGATAGTACGATCACCAGTTTTATTCATAGAAACATTCTCCAGAAATACATCAAAAACTGAAGAAAAAGACCAATACATGAAACTCAATAAAACACAATTGTTGGGTCTCTACAACTTGGCTAGAACATCTACCCAAGAAGATATAAAAGGTATAAGATTCTACACTACAGAAAAATAATATCCTTGAGATAGTAAATTTAATATTCTTGAAGAAGCTCATCCAATTGTTGTATACAAAGCTTACCATGCAGGCTTAAATTATTATCCAAAAAATTTTAAGAAAGCCATCAAAAATTTTAGAAAAAATATTGGAGCAGGAGATAAGCCTATTTATCTTAGATTTTTTAGTTAATTAATGGACTATAATGACGAATGTTATATTAGTCCCTATCATTTTATTAAGTTAGGGATTTCTAACACCAATAGAGAAGTTTCTAAGCCAAGGGCACTCCTAGAAAAAGAATAAAACACAAATGAAATCTGTATATCAAGAGGGAAGGCAAATGTTAGGATAAATTTAATATGAAATCAGGAAAATTGACAATTATTCTGAAATCAAAGTAAATTATTCAACTAATAAAATCATTATTATCTATCATAATAATATGGCTCTCACTAAAGAAGATTTCTTGCTTTTATGCCAAAAAGATTACTAAGAATCACAAATCCATTTTTTGCATTAGGGATCGAGAAGAAGAAGAAACGTCATTATCTGTGTCATCAAAATTGTTGAGAGAAAATGAAAAAAAAAAAAAAAAAAGGAGAACCGTCGATAGCACATGCCAAAGAAAAATAAAGATGGAGAACCCACATCTTCAATCGGTAGCACATGCCAAGGAAAAGAAATGGTTGAAATTGAAAGACAAAACAATAAAAGCAGATAAACAGTGACCCTTTATTCTGTAAACAGGGTTTCCTTGTATTATAAAAGTAACCCTTAGTTTCATTTGAAGGACACATATTATAAGAAAGGAGCAAAGAATTTAAGAATAAAAAGCTTAAATTATCTCCACTCTATGTGTAACTTAAGAATTATGTATTTTTAATAATAAATGAGCTGCTAAGGATCTCTTCAAGGTTCTTAGTTGGCTTTAGGGTTGTAATAATTATTATATTATGAATAAAATGAAGTGAAGTCGCTCTTTCCTTACTTTTATAAGTCCAATTTTAAACACTATAATATGTACGGATACAAGGGTTTCTCCACTACCAAGTAGGTATCAAGGATTGAAGTAAGCAAAGCATATCAAGTGTAAAAAAAGAAAATGAACAGAGGAAGAAAAGATCATGATAGACCCATTAAATTTAGATATGATAATTATAAACCTAAGCTAATTAAGCATCTTAAAATATTTAATATTTGTTTATCACATTTACAAATTAATAAATAAAAAGGACATGAAAAAATTTGAATAAACAAAAGAAAAAAGAAAATGAAATAAAACCATGATTAAAATCAAAGATTTTGAAAGAAAATATTTAGAATTTTTAAAACAATATTTTAATAACGAAAGTTACGAAACATGTTTAGAAAATTTTAATAGATTTGAAACTCTTTTAGATATTAAACATATTATATTTCTAGATTTTATACCTAATAGATCACCTCATAGAAATTTTTTTAAGGAATTATTTTACGCAGAAGTTTGTCCAAGTAAATAAAGAGGAATTTAATAACCTAATTTTTGGATTTTACCTATTCAAAGAAAAAATAGAAAGATAAGTTAACTAAAGTTTAAAAATTAAAAATTTAGCTCAAGATTGATATCAGAGCCATAAACATATTTGATAATAAGGCTACAAACAATGTTTAAAATTAGATATAATCAATCTAATTCAAAAAGACAAATAAATTATTTAAAATATTATTAAAAAAATAAGAGAATTAATACTATTAATTAAGAAAATAACCAAAGGTTACCCAAAGAAGTAACACAAGTAATAATTTATAAAGTATTTTTCAATTAAAACGTAGAATTAACATAATTACATCATAAATAAAAATCTTATAAAATTATTATGATTTTCGTAAACCTTACAAAATTCTCTGAAAAATTTGTAAGTTTTACATACATATTAAATAAGAATAATAAAAGAAAGGGTATTTGGTAAAAATCATAGCGAATACTTGATTGAAACTCATCGTTTCAATCTAAAAATAAGCAATTTGAGTAAAAACCCTCTATATATATCCCTATCCATAGGTCATATCGGGTTGGGCTTTAGAGAAGTGAGATGCGAAGTGCATCCACAATCCATCTGCGTTAATCCATCTAATTAAATAAAATTTATAAAAAATCTATAAAAATTTCAATTTTTTTTAAAATAAATTATATTTCCTCATAATGAATAAAATAAATAGTTACAGCACATAAAAATAATAAAATAAATGTAAATATGGAGGAACAACACTTAAAAGTATATATAAAATAGCACTTATCAAACACTCCCACACTTACTCTTTATTAGTCCTTAAACAAAGACAAAAAATTATCCCAATTTTTACAAATTATATGTAAACTTCAATAGTGCAAGTAAAGAATATTATAACATAATACACTAATGCCTTGATTGAGATTTCTACATGTAAATATAATTGCCGAAATAAATGGATTGTTACCAAGAAAAAATTGCGTTAAAATCATTGGACTATTACCAATAAAATGTTGTGTTAAAATCAATGGATTGTTACCAAGAAAAACTTGTGTTGTATGATGTAGCACTTTTTCCTTTTTCTAATAATAAGGGGTCAAGATGAACCTGTTTCACTATGTGTCGAATTGTTGATACCTCTTATATCCAAGGCATTAAAGAGAGATGAGAACATTTATCGCAATGAACAAATATCCTTTTGTATATGGTCAGACAAAAGGTGGTTTAAGTCCTTTATCTTTAATGACAGTGCACTTTAAACCTATAATTATCAGGTGGGCCATTACAACAACCCTTTTTTATAGGTAGCAGACTTGTGTTGCCCCACCTAATAAAGCAGGTCTATAGTATACTTTCATTAAAGATAGCAGATTTGGGCTAACACTACAAGAATACAAGCAATATAAGACGACCATAATATTAGAGAGAAAAAATAGGATGGCTACAAGTAAATAACCGTCTTATGTGTTATATAGAACAATTATTAAGGAAAAAAATTCGCAAAATTTTATAGGACGGCTAATAGCTATCTTAAAAACTTTTCTTTTAGCCGTCCTATTTATTAAAATTTAGGATGGTTAATAGCTGTCCTATAAAGTTTTGTTTACACACAACACTTTTGGTTTTTTTTTTTGGTCAGTTATAAACACTTTAGGGTTAGTGTTTTCCTCCAAGTTACATTTACTCTCAGAATTACATTGCCATTCTCGCTAGAGGAAGATATCACCATTTTGCCAGCCACCGGCGCGCCATCCAGCTAGCCAGTCCATCCCATCCAGCCTGTCGTGGTCTAGCCTTCGAGCATCGTTCGTACTTCTCGTCTCCTCGACTTCGCGTGCCATCCTTGCTGCTTGTCTCCTAGCCTTTGCACCCCATCTAATCTTCTCACCTTCGCACACCATCCCTTGTTCTTATAAGGTAAAACAATACTCCATATCATGTTTTTTTTCCTTAAAGATGCAGATATTTTATTTTTTTCTTCACTTTTTTTAACTCTTCTTTTTTGTTTTGTTCATCACCTTAATTTTTTTTAGATTTGAAGATATAAAAAGCCAAAGTGCAAGGATTAGAGGAGTTGTCAATACTGTACATTCTCAAAGATCTCTGTAAAATTTTCTTGGCTATGTCTATTCAGTGTATTGTGTCTATAAAATGATGAATGTACATACATGGTTTCCATGGAAGCTATTGTATGAAATAATTTATGTAGAGATTTTTTTTTATAAAAAAATATAGGATGGTTATTGACCTTCTTTTTGTGTATATGAATGGTTAATGACTGTCCTAAACATTGACCATCCTAACAGAATTTCTATAGAGTGGTTATTGACCTTTCTATTTGTTAAATTCTTTTAGGATGGACGATTATAGGACGGTCAGTAGCCATCTTATAAGACTTATAGGACAATTTATGGCCACCCTATTTTACCTTTTTTGTAGTAGTGTATCCTTTTTCCTATATTGTAAGTATGAGAAAAATCCTAAATTTTGCATAAAAGTATTTCCAATCATTACCATAGAGGTTGGTTGATGGTATTTAGGTTAACCCTTATGTCTAATTTTGAGTCTTGCCTCATGCATTATGGTTAACCTTTAACATCTTCTCCATATCCCTTAAAAATAGGGCAGACATTGTAATCATTGAACAAAATATTTTTTGTTATAAAATGAACTCCTAAATATCACAATATTGAACAATTTCAAACATAATCAAAATATTCAAACAAAACAATGAATACAATCCGACAAATGACTCTAGCAAGCCCTAGAAATGATTATCAATAATAAAAGGAAGTAAAAGTAAGAGCAATGAAGGAAAAAAAAAAATACACCAAGAATAGTTGTGTCTACTCCACTTTTTTACCCCTCCAAGAAATGAGTTTCACTAGATTCAAATAGTGGTTACAAGTATAATTGATAATACAAGATTAAGAGAAATACACTCTCAATAATAGCACTCAAAGAGACCTCACAATCTCTCAAATCTAAAAAATAGTGGAAAGCTCTCGTCCTGTCTTTTCTAGCCTTTGCCTCAAGCTCTCAAATGTTCTCTTATGATTCTAGAGCATAAATGTGTGTTATAAACATTCCCCCATGTTAATTACAAGAAATCCCATCTAATTTTGATCTCTTAAGTGTAATCCCCATGCCTTTACATGTAATTTTGTATCAAGTCTGCGAGTAAAATTGAAGGCTTGCTTGATTGCCTCATAGGGCGCCTGAGTGCAATCTAATATGAGGAGCCCAATTTTACACGTTTAGGAGGATTAGAGTGTGCTTAGAGGGGAATCGTTCCCTCCATGTAGGGTGTCGGATCGTCCCTATCTAGCAGGACAGGCACCAAGCCATTTTCCTGCAGCCAAAAATCTTATTGTTCATTCTTCACACATGCAATGCCTCTAGTCCAACTTTTGATGTTGATCATCCATGATGATTTTCAATCATCCCATAAGTTTGCATCACATATCACATTTAATCATTATTATTAGGAGTTATTTTTTATTTTATTTAGTTATTTCTTTTTGGTAATTAATTTGAGTTATATTATTTTGAAATATTATGCTTATAGCATGCTTGTGTTTGTTTAAGAACCAAAAAGTTTTGATTTGCGTCATGTGTTCTTTGCATGTTCTTAAAAAGTGATTTGTATGTTTAGAAAAGAGTACTCCTTTGAATTTTTAAGATATATAAGTGATTTTGAGCATTTAAAAGAGAGAGAGATAGGTGATTTTGAGAATCTCACAGGTACAATTGAAAAGTAAGGAGACCAAAGTGTGAAAATTAAAAAATAAAGAGACCATAAATCATAAAAAAAAATAATAATAATAAGAGACCAAAGTGAAGAATGTGGAAAAAATTTAGGTACTATTTGTGTAATTTAACCAATAAAAAATATTTACAATTTTTTGATGTAAATGACGTCTTATCTACTAGCTTATTATTTTTTTTTTTTTATTATCGATTCGAACTTTAAGTGGTTTTCCTCTCATCAAATTGCTTATAGCAATGTTAGAAATTTTAATTTATATTTGTTTTTGTATTGATATAGTAAAGGTATAATTATTTAAATAAAAATGTTTTCCTACAAAAATTATAAAATAATATTTGTTTATAAATTGATGGATAAATTAGTATATTACAATGATTCTGAAATGATTCATAATATCAAGGAAATGATCTCAATAGGTTGTCTCTTTAATTTCATATTAAATATGGATATAAATTCAATGAGAGTGTAGAAAAACTATTTAAGCATAAAATTAGTTAGTATTTGATAGAGTCCACATAGTGCATTTGAAAAAAAAATAAAAAAATTATAAAACTATTCCATGAAATCTCAACTATTAAAATAAGAAGTGCAAAAACTTGTCTACAAAATAATGGTTATTGATCCTGTCCCTTCATCCTTATATTTATCAAATTAGCTATAAACAAATTATATATATGCACAATATTGATACACCGCTAAAAATTCTTATTTATTTTTAGGTTAATTTTCAATTGTGTAAAAAAATGTCGAAAAAATAACAAATATAACACATCTAAAACTCATAGCAATAAAAATAGTACACCTAACATTAACTCACTACAAATTCATATTATTTTAAATGTAATAGAAGAGCGTTATTTTTTTTATTATTATAAATTTTATGAGTTGTTTAGATAATTTTCCAAAAACTTATTTATACTTCTCAATATAAATGAAATTTCTATTCATCTCAAACTATTTATTAAATTGAAATAATATTAAAAATTATTGCTCAAATTATTTTGTGGTACCTTAAAACTTAAAAGTAATCCAGTTATCCAAAAGTTAGCCATTTAGTCAAAAAAAAAAAAATTATGCATAAAAAAATTAAGGTCAATTTAGACATTTGAATTAATTTATTTATTTATTTCACGGATTCGTCTATTTTTCTTTTTCTTTTTTTCCATCTCTTTCTCACACCTCTATTTATTTGCATAAAATTCTCTCTAATTTATTTTTTAACTAAACAATAATAACTAGAGGCTAAACCCTAAACTCAAAGAGAGAGAATGAGAAAGGGGAAAAATAGTTAAAAATTATAATAAATATTTTAAAGGACTAAAATACCCTCCAATTTCTTATGCATATATATCATTTTTGATTCAATGGGTATCTTTTGGATAATTTGTGTACTTTTAAGGTATCATACAAGAACTTGAGCAACAATAGTACCAAAACATTAATATGAAAACTAATAAGTACCATATCTCACTAATAACTATATAAAGCTTTGTTAGCAGATATATCGTCTAAGGATGGGTTGGTTACATTCAAGCTTTAGTACACTGCTCGGGTTCATTTGGAGTTCATAAAATTTATTTGTTCTTATGGGCTATTTCTTAATATAACAAGAAAATTGAAAAAGATTCATTTTTCTCAAATTGACATGCATGCACTTGATGGTAAAGTTTCATCTAAGTAACTTTATGTGTAGTAAATTTCATCTATAAAGTTTACTTGACAAGATGAAATTATTTTGAACTTTGATTAGTATGAGTAGTATCAGTCCTTGGTGTATGTTAGTTAAAGTGTTGAGTAGGATTAGTTTGTTATCCACGTGTATAAGGTGTAACAACCTCTTAGCTAGTATAGCTGACTATATATAGTGTTGTATAATTTCTACACAATGTGTTGAATGACAGAATCTGTTTCATTCTTCATTGTATTTACTATGATATCAAAAGCTCTATAGGGATGTGTTGTTATCATCTGCTGCTTCTGCACCTAAGAATAATCAGATTGTTTCTATGAACTATCTGATTCGTAATCAAGATCCACTGATTGCTTCAGGTCAAGTTTCACTGCCTAATCAATTTTATGATTCTATTGCTCAGAATTTGTCATCAACTCCACCCGAGTCTTGCGATTTATGTCAAACTTGATTATGTAAATTACTTGATTGTGTGAGAACAAATGTTGAGTTGCATCACTGCTTATTGCCTTGAAGGCTTTATTGATGGATCTATTAGCTAGTAAACCAGCTAGCTAGGTTGCTTAGCGATGGTTCTCTTAATCCTAGTTTTGTTAATAGGACAAGGCTAAACTCGATTTTGAAGGGATGGACGTATGGTTCAGTCACAAGAGGAATGACTGGTCATGCATATTGCTGGAAAGGAAACTGATTATGAGCAGAGGATAGCTTTAGAATAGGCAATAATTTCGTCTACTTCGATCTCAGGCCATTTGTTTGCAGCTAGTGATCCAGTGTCACAATGAGATTTAATAATGTTTATTATGTCAGGACTTAGTTCAAAATCCAATTATAATTCCATTATTACATCTCTTAATATGATGGCAATAAAGCCTTCTATTAGTATGTTGGAGTCTTACGGCAGAATGCTTATGAAGCAAGGGTCTCTCTCTTAAACATTATCAGGCAAATCTTATTGGTGTGCATAAATAAAGGTGGTATTAAGGATGGTTACAATAATTCTTTCAATCCAAGCAGTGATAAGTCATCTTGGAATTTACGTTAATTTCTTCAGCTAATGACCAAAAGGTGACTAATTCGATGCCTTTTCTTGGAAAAGAGGGTGTCTTGACAGGTAATGACCAAATATTTCCATTTCTTATATTGATAAATATGTTCTTCAAGCTGGTGATAAGTGTTAATTATCTTTTCTTAAATAATTTTCTTTAAATTCCTTATGCTGCTACAAACTTGTTATTTGTACAAAAATTATGTGCCGATAATAATGCTTTTCTTGAGTTCCATCCTAATCTGTTCTATGTGAAAGAATAGTCTTCGAAGAGGTTGGTGCTTCAGGGCATAAGTGAGGGTGGCCTGTACAAGTTACATGGAGTTGTTGGTTTAGTTTTTACTCCTAGTATTAAGTGCACTGGAATGGTAGCTGCTGATGTCTCTACTTGGCATGACAGGCTTGGTCATCCTTCCTATAATTAATACTGTAAAGACTATTCATAGTAACAATGCATGTGACTAATGTTGTTTCTAGTTCTAGTTAGTCTCACTACCACAAAACGGTTTTTTGGTCTTGCAAAATTAGTTAAAGTTTTTGTAAAAATCAAGGCCTTAGGTTTTTTGTCACGGTCAAATTAAAATCTTGATCATTGTGTGTGTATATAATCTCAATTTTTACAATAACCGTTACCATAAAATAGGCTAACAAAAAAATAAAAAATAAAAAAATTTATAGTTACGGTTATTAAATAACCGTGACCTAATCATGCTAATATAATCTTAGTTTTTTAAAACCGTGACCATATAATGTGTTTTGTGTTATTTTTTATTTTGTAAAAAAAAAAAAAAAAGAACCCAACGTATAAGGTAACCTAATTAATCCCGACTTCTCAGATTTTCATTTTTGGCTGGCGATTGAAGAAAAGAGGCACCCACTTCCTAGTCCCCTGACCGTCAACCTCCGCCGCTTTCGACGCTGCTCCATTACATACGCGGAAACCATCGAGAATGACGCGAAAATAAAAGCCACTGAAAACGACAGGCGCCCTTGCTGGTAGCCTTCCGTCGCCACCTAAGCCCACCTCATTCCACCCAACCTTGCCCACTAGCCATTCCAGTCACGCTTGGAGTGGCAGCTGTTCTAGTTCATCTTTTTCTGTAAAACTTCTTCCTTACGCACTGAGCACCACCTAGTAGCCACCATCCCCAACCACTAGCCACCAGTCACTTCCAGTGATGCTACCACAGGTTTGTAACTCTTTTCCTTGCATCACATTACAATTTTCATATTATATTACATGAATTTTCCTCACGCAAAAGACAAATCAATGCTGCCTTGGTTAGCTGTGTGGTGTTTCTTGATTTTGAGTCTGTAATTGATATTAATGACGGTACAACCCAGTATCTTGATAAAATTGTAAATTTCATCTCCTATATTAGAGATACTGATAGAAAAACCTGAACACCATAAATTTAGTGAGTACAAGTAATCATAGCAATGTAGACTAAGTGTATGCACAAAGGTTTGTGAGAAAGAGACACCTTGTAACCATGTAAACTTTTCATGTCACATTCTTCTAAACTTTCAGGGAACCATTGTCCTTTAAGCTTACTAATAAGAGGCCACATTAAGCCATAAGAAAGCACAGCTCCAAAAAGCAAAGACAAATTGACTAAGTGGGAACAAATCATCCCTGCTCCTACAAATGTCATACTGAAATCGAAGTAGAATCTGCAAAATTCAATATAATGTGGTCAGTTAAAAACTATATTATATGTATGTATGTGTATATATATATATATATATGTATATATATACATATATGTATATATATATGTATATTTACATATATATACATATATATATACATATACATATATATATATATACATATATATAGTACCTTTACAATTATCTAATTTTACATCAAAATATTAAGCTTACATTTAATTATCTTATATCTAATATGTAGTGTCCTCATTAAGATGATTTGGTTACGTGTGGATATTATATCTTTATGTTTCTAAGGACAATTATTGTTAGCCCTCTTGCTTCCATCATAGACTTGGTAATTGATTTTTTTTTTTTTTTATGTATTTTCTTAATTAGATTGAAGTTATATAGCCAATACTAATTTACAATTTATGTACATATGTAGCTTAATAATGAAGGATCATACACCGATAATTAAATTGATGAAATACGAAATGAGTGAGCGGAGTTCACAAATTGCTTCTTAAAGCGATAGCTAGAGATAGTGTTTTGCAATACTTTGAATTATTATAATTTCATATATGTACTTTTAATCATTAGTATTGTTGTTACATGGTAAACTTTATAAAGTGACATTAATTTTGAAACACTTTATGCATTAGTATTTGTAATTTTATTATGTTTCGGATCATATGAACTTTCTATAATGTAATCGCATTTTTAGACTCTTTATAATATATGAATTTATATATGATAATTTAATACTTTAAGAATGCTGAAAAATAGGTGTTACTATTGTTAAAAAAAATTACCTATGGTCACAATTTTTGTAAAAATCGAGACCAAATATATATATAATTCGAGCTAATTTGACTCTTTAACTTAGTGATTTGAGACCGATCACAACTAGATATCAACATTAGAACAACTAGTTGTATATCTCAAATACACACAATTGTCATGCTTGCTTCTTTTGAACCCAATCTTCAAAACGAAGTCGTCGAATCTCTTGTACCAACATCTTGGAGATTGCTTCAAGCTATATAAAGACTTCTTCAAGAGACACACCATGTCACCTTTGCCTTTTGCAACAAACCCCTTGGGTTGCTCCATGAAAATTTCCTCTTCAAGGTAACCATGTAAAAAAGTAGTTTTTACATCCAATTGGTCAAGTTCCATATCATTATGCACAACAAGAGATGATAATCTAATGGAACTATGTTTAACAACATGTGAAAAAATTTTGGTAATAATCTAATGGAACTCTTTGGGCGAACCCTTTTGCAACAAGTCTAGCCTTGTACCTGGCTAACTCGACATTTGGCACACATTCCTTTACTTTGTAGACCCATTTGTTGCCCACAACTTTTCGACTCTTTGGTCGAAGAACTAGTGTCCATGTCTTGTTCTTGCATAGAGAATTCATCTCTTCTTCCATGCCCTTCTGCCATTTATCGGTAGCCTTCTTACTCATGGCTTCCTCATAGGACCTTGGCTCAAGTCTCGAGATCTCCGACTCCATACTCAATGCATAGGCAATAAGGTTTAACCTCTCAGGAGCTCTAGTCACGCGTCGACTGTGGTATTGTGCTAACAAGTAATCATTTCCTGGCCTAGATGACCCGGGCTCAGTGGTGTCTTCTTCTTCTTCCATCTCTATACCATGATCATCATCATTAGGAGGTTCTTGTATAATAGGCTCTTTCGGTTGCCTATGCCCACCTATGGATTGATTATTAAACAACAATGGCTCCACCTCAAAACTAACACGCCCACATCCGGACTCTTGTGGTGAGTCATTTGTTTCTTCAGAAATCCTCCCATATACATCTCATCTTCCTTGAAGGTTACATCTCTACTAATGGTGCATTTGTTAGCATCACCATACCACAACTTGTAACCCTTGACACCATTAGGATACCCAAAAAATATACACTTCAATGCCCTTGGCTCCAACTTCCCTTGCCTCTCACGTACATATCCAACACAACCAAAAACACGTAAATGGTCATATTTAACAGGTTTGCTAAACCATACCTCTTCTGGCGTCTTGAAGTTGAGCAGCATTAAAGGACACCTATTGATAAGGTATCTCGCCGTAACAATGGCTTCTCCCCAAAATCTCTTGGGCATATTTACATCAAGAAGCATACATCTCACTCTCTCCAAGAGTGTTCAATTCATCCTCTTCGCCAAAACATTTTGTTAAGGATTTCTCTGAATGGTCCTGTGCCTTGTGATACCATTTTCCCTACAAAAACTTGTGAAAGCTTCATTGCAAAACTCTAAACCATTGTCAGTTCTCAAAGACTTGACCTTTTTCCTAGTTTGAGTCTCTACAAGTTTCTTCCACTCAACAAATTTTTCAAAAGTCTCATCTTTATTCTTCAACAAGTAAACCCATAGCCTTCTAGAGAAATTATCAATTATAGTTAGAATGTACCTTGCACCACCTTTTGACGGTGTCCTCTCCGGCCCCCACAAATCCAAATGCAAATAATCAAGAATGTCACATCCTTTGAGCTTTGCCAGTGTGAATTTCACCTTTTTCATCTTGCCTAAAATGCAATGAGCACAAAATGAAAGCTTATCAAGTTTACCGTCGCCAAGAATCTTCCTATTGGAAAGTTTCTCCAATCCTCTTTCACTTATGTGTCCCAACCTTTTGTGCCAAAGGTTGACATTCTCCTCTTGGTGGCTAATCGTGGAAACATTGGTCTCTACCATAGCATCAAAGTAATAGAGCCTATTTCTTTGTATACCTTTGAAGTATACCAAAGAACCTCTACACACCTTCAATTGGCCATGCTCACCCTTATAGCTATAACCCATGTTGTCCAAAGTACCCAATGAAATCAAGTTCTTTTTTAATGCCAGCACATGCCTCACATTCTTCATCACAAATGTTGAACCATTATTGAGGCAAATCCTCACCGACCCAACTCCCGTCACATTACAAGGATGATTGTTTTCCATGTGAACAATGCCACCATTTATTCTTTGTAATCAACGAACCAATCATTGTATGGTGTCATGTGAAAAGTACACCCCGAGTCTAAGACCCAAGTACCATCACTAATGCTTGAAGAAATTGCAAGTGCCACGGCACTATCAGAACTCATTTCATTAACCGCCACCACCGGTGCATTTCCACTACTATTATCTCCCTTAGTGTGTTTACCCTTCTCCAATCAAACCCTCTTAAAATGCCCCTTTTTGTTACAAAAGTAGCATTTCATTTGTTCTTTTGGACCACTGGACTTTGACTGGTATATACCCTTTCCGTTACTTCGGCTTCTTTCTCCACCTCTTCCCCTCAAAAACATGGCATCACCACTACCCCCACTCCCACCAATATGAAGCTTCTCCATCTTCAACTCTAGTTCTCTCAATCTCAAATGAGAGATAACTAGATCCAAAGAGATATCATCTCTTCCATACTTAAGACCCGTCTTCACTTCTCGGTAGGAATCCGACAAGTTATGTAACAATAAGTGAGCAAGATTCTCATCGCTAAGACTCTCCCCAATGTTTTACAAATCATTGGAGATTCTTCGGAACTCTACCAAGTTAGGCTCCAAACCTCTTGACATGTCCATTCAAAACCCAAACAATTGTTCTTTCAAATGGAACATCTAAGACATCGTCTTTTGCATATAAATCTCCTCCAACTTCTTCCATAATGCCTTTGCGATTTTTGGACTTTGCACCTCCCTTATGACATTATCATGCAAATGCAAAAATAAGCTGTCATCAATAATTCCTTCTTTTGAAACTCTGTAAAACCTTCCGCATATTCCGGTTGATCCTCTAAAGCTTGAGCTACCTTTTGTTGAAATAACAAACTCCTCATTTTACTCTTCCAAATATGAAAGTTCTCGGTGCCATCCTACTTCTCAATTTCCATCCTACTCATATTCAATAACAAGAAATTGTTTCTAGACACAACTTCACTCCACAATATCAAACCCAAAAAATTTACACACAACAATCACGGAATAACCCAAGGCGAAACCAAGTTTTGATATCACTTGTTATGAGCAAATTCAACTTCCTAGATATTATACTATTGAATTTAACCAAGCATAATAGAAATTTTTAAGCACCCAATGAAAAATATCAATCCAACAACAATCACCACAAGCCCTAGATATTTAATCAAAAGCCATGGAATATAAATAATAGCAAAAGGAAATAACACACCAAATTTTAGTGGTTCAACCCAACCAATGTGGTGAGTCTACTCCACTTCTTCACCCCTCCAATGGAGATGAATTCCACTAGCTTCAAAGTTGGAGATTACAAGTACAATGGAGAAAATGCTTGAAGAGAAACACTCAAAAAGACACTCAAGAACTTTTGAGAGGGATCGATCCTAGATGCTCTGTAGCCCTGTTTTCTTTCTCTTCTTTCTCCACACTTGATACCATGCAATGATCCTAGTCCAACCTTTGATGCTTGATCACCCACATTAGTTTTCAAACATCCTCCATGGATTTGTATCACAATATCATAATTACTAATTAATTAATTAATTCAATTTTATTCATCAAATAAAATAAATAGAACCGCTAAATTAAATATGAAAGATAAACCCAGAAGAAGGTAAACTAAGAAAACTAAACACTTGAGAATAATGAAATAATGGTGAAACAAAATTAATCTTCAAGCAATACATGGTTAATTTCACAATTTCAAGGTCAAATCCAACTGGTTTGAATTAAATTTAATTTCTCTTTCTTTCAATTCAGCTTCTTTTGCAATATTAAACTCCAACACACCAAGAAAAGGCCTAGTTCCATCGCTTGAAGGCTCTTGTTCCACCTTTTTATGTGGTACTACTTGTTGAATATTAACCAAAGAAGGCCTATTCACTTGTGGCCTAAATGGCGGGATCACCTTGTTTTTGGCTAATTCAGAAACCTTTTGTAGTGAGACTAACATTTGTGGCCTAGAATCAATAATATTATTGCCACCACCAAGTAGTAAAGAATTTATCTGATAATTAGGCCCTAAAGTACTTGAACAATCTTTTGGTGTTATTGGGTCATTTGGCCTAACAAAAGCGTTTGGAAGGAGGCTTCCTTGGAAAAACATGACATGTTGTTGAAACCTTCTTAAGGCAATATCATGTTCTATTCCATGAGAATCCATGTGGTGTGTTAGTGCTTGGCTGCTCAAGAACACTTGATTGCATACATGACATGCAATTTGATGTTGATCGGATAAAGGCCTCATGATCTGTTGTGCCTTGTTTGAGCTTTGCATGTTATTCCCATGACGCATATTGTTCAAAACATTTTTCGGCGCCATTGAAATGGTTGAAAAAAAATTGTTTAGGGTTTCTAAGACTTAGAGAGAGAGATTAGTGTATTGAGACATGAGACTAAGAAAGAATTTATAGTGTGATTTGTGGAGAATAAAAGCAGGGAAAATACTTGTTGCCATAAAGGATTGAAGTGTCCTTGTTAAGAAATATTGGTTTGAATAAATTAATTTATTGTGAAATATAAGAAAACAAGTGTTGGACTAAATTGGGAAGGTAAATAAATTTTTTTGTACAAATATTACTAGTGCTTTGATTGACAAATCTATGTTCATTTTCAAATAAAGGATTGACAGCTTGCATATGTTGAGGAAATTAATGAGCATAAATAAAACACTCATAAAGAAACTAATAACTATATATAGTTCTAATATTTTAGAAACGTAATTAAAGACATCTTATATATTATTTATAAAATAAGCAAACACAACCTCTTCTCATTCATTTTAATTTAATATAGAGCCCTTATTTATAATTTTATATAATAAAAAAATTATCCCAGAATAAAATTATTGAGTTAGGTTTATGTTAGCCTATTTTCCTTCAATATTTGGTATTAAAATTTTTTTGAGAAATTACCAAAAATAACGATCCTAAAATTTATAATAATAAAAATAGTATCTCGATAATATTGAATAATGGTCAATTGAATGACTTTTAACATTGAACGGGTCTAACTTATCGTAATACAATTTGAATGGTATTCAAAGAAAAATGATATAATAATTATTTTTTTAATTGTAAAAATATATAACTTGAACACAAAGAGTACTATTTTTGTTATTAAAAATTTTAAGATGTGATATATATTTTGTTGTTTTCCTTTAATAGTGTCCATATCTTTTTAGTTGTGAATTTTTAATTAAATACCATTTATGGTTAAAAGCAGAGTGTATCTATTTTCCTACTTTTATTTCTAATTTTTTTTTAATACAGAAATATCATAAAGGCTGTCAATAATTAAGATTTTATTCAATAAATGAAAAGAAAAAAAAAGAGAGAGACGCTTATTTGTGACATCAAATTTCTTGACTAAGTGTTAAATTAAAAATACAGAATTGGCTACTAATTTTCTTGTAACTTAATGGTATATATTTTTTATGCCCCTTATGAGGGCTCGAGTCCGATCCTATATATCCAGTTGTTCATGATAATAAATTTATTAGGTATATATATATAGTAATTAGCATTTAGCAGCTTTATTGATGTAATACTCGTAAAGATAAAGTCTGTGTATTTATTTCAATAGATATGGAAATAATTGTAGCAATCCGTGTAATATTAATATCTTCCATTGAATATGTTTTAATATAATATTTCCCTTGTAATTATCATCTCAAATTAAGGTCACAATTTTTTTTTAATAAAAAATAGGGTGCGACTATTTTCAAGATTAAAAGGCCTTATTCATGTCTTACATAAATTATAATTATTAAAATGGTAGGTTTATTCTAGCATTGTATATATGTAAATTTTTTTACCAAGACAAAGCTTTATTGAACGAGACAACAGGCTTACCCAAAATATATTATATTATATTATACTCATTCAAATCAAGTACATTATAAGATCAGGCGCAAACTTTTTTCAAGCATTTTAAATTCTCTGAGTTGTCTTACATTTGTGTATGATTTTATGTATTAATAAGATGACATATTTTTAACATGCAACAATAATTAAATAAAATATATATATATATATATATGTCACTTTATATATAATCTTAGCGAGAAAAAAAAAATCACACCAGATTAAAACTCATGTGTAATACATAAATAATTTATGTTGATTAAATTAAACTAGCAAATAAATAATCTACATAGAAAGTTCCCATAATAGGAGTTCTCCATTTTTCTCAAAAGAACCATAGATAGCTATATTTTCTAAATTAAAGAAAGATACAGAGGCAAGAACTTAACTAATAAAAAAAATTAGTTGAGTATTACTATTTGAGCCACTCGTTATGTATTTGTTTCTCTTTTATTAATATAATTATCATTGACTCATCCAAAAAAATTTCAATAATGCTCCTAAAGTTTCAAGTTTCTTCGGTATTGCCCTCAAAGATATATAAATGTCCAGATACCCTCAAACATAAACTGAGTTAAGAAAGTATTGTTTACACTAAACTGCAAGTACACGGCATGCATACAAGTGATAAATATATAGAAAGAGTCTCGAACCTACACAAAAAATTATAAGTTATAAATGAGTACTAAGGAAAATATTGTGGCTCTTATTTTGACAATAAAAGGATAATAAACTATAAACTAAATAGCAAAACACTTCAACAGGACACACACAAAAAAAAAAAAAGATATATATGAGGAATAAAACTTAGGAATCATTAATCCCTTAATCTCGTAAGCACGTAAATCATTAAATTTCTCCCCAAGCAATTAACAACAAGTTATATGATCAATTGACCCTAAATTATACATGCATTCCTCACTCAAGTAAATTACTTACAATATAATAATCTAACCTAACCACACTCTCATGCCAATTATATTAAATTATTACTTATGAAGACCGTCAATTGTGGATCACGTACATACGAATCGTACCTCTCAGCCTAGAAACTATATATGCTATTCGATCAAGACAAATAAATAGATACTTCTCTCAAAACTACTTACTTACCTCTATAGATTAATTGGTGATCAAGCAAATCACTAACAATGAGAATCAAATCAAATAATATAACTTTAATTTGCAATCACAAGAGATGAATAAAATAGATTAACACATGTTAGTTATTGGGTTCATAAGACCCCTAGATTAAACAAAATTAGCTACTCATAATATTTATAAAATTCAGAATATTCATGAAGGCAAACATTACAAATAATTAAAGAAAAAATAAAAGAAATATTTACAATCAATCTCCACTTGAATCATTACCAATATAATGTCTTTTCCATTTGTATTCTTAACTTGTGCTCTCCAATCTCTCCAAATCTCTAGTGAAAATTATGCCTATTAAAGGTTGATTATTATTCTAACTCTAATTCTGTATTCTCATTCTCTTATTTTGGTTTAGGACTCTACATATGTATTTATAGGCATAAGAGTAGTTTAGCTAAATTAGGATTTAAGTACAAATATGGTGTTGAAAATCAAGTCCTAGATTCGCAATAAAACATCTGCAAGCCACAACCCAAACATTTCACCACCGCGGCACACAATGAAAATTGGGGAACACTTTACAACTCAAAAGGGCTCCATTGCTGCTTAACTTACTTCACACCACAACTCGTATTGTTTTTCAAGAATTCCAATTTTGATTTGAAAGGGTTAGGTCGCTGCTCACATAAATCCAAGCAGGGGCACGCATACTTTTGTTGCATTTTTCTAGCTGACCCTCCACTTGATGTGTCCTTATACCCATACGTCGCTTTATACTCGAAACTACTTGAAACACATCAATGTATACCCCGTGATTCCAAAAACAACAATTGTGCCATATTTTAATAAGATGAGTATAAATAGATCCTAAAATCTCATTTAAGTCCCAAATAACCACAGAATATTCGTACTTTTTAAGCACATATCACAACCTCTAACAAGTTTCTGGCTAGTCTCTAGCTAAAAAGTGGTCCACATGATTCAAAGAGAGAAAAAATAAAATAAAACATAATATAAAGATAAATCATTTTCAAAGATGGTCACGATCACATTTGGCATATGCAACAGCTTTTAAATCCCTAGGTGACCCCAATAGACGAGTTATAGTCTCATGAGAGGTTCTAGTGATGATACTCACAAACATCCAACAAAAATAAAGAAAAGAAATAAAATAAAATACTCACCTAAAACTTTGACTACCAAAGAACAAACTCATCCATTTTGTCTCAGAAATTGCATTTAAATCCCAACACATATATAGTTTAAGCATAACTCACAGTTAAAGCATAATTCAAACACTCATATCACCATGTGATCAGCTCTTAAACATCCATTCAATCCACAAACCTTAATTATTGTATTGGACATTCTTATGCATGACATTCATAGAACAATATCATTAGTTTCATATTATAGAAAATGCAATATGCATGAATGAAAGTGCAAATAATCACAAACTTCTATGCCTATTTTCCAACTCACTCTTCACTAATATACGATAATCATTTTATTTGGGATCAAAAGGTCTTTATCAAGGTTGTAATGTAAAGCTAAGGTATGGGTTTATGAAAGATGAGAAGGAAAATTACAAAAGAAGTGACTTTCTTAAGTGTCAACACACAAACATATTTCTTTTAAGCACCAAGTCACTTTAAGTGTTAATCACCCATTTAATTCAATTACCCATTTTAGGAGCTTTGCTAACCTAAATTTCACTTTACAACTTATATCATTGTAGCTATTGGCTTAAGAATTGTTTTAAATAAAATTAAAATTACAACCTCCTCCTTTTCCACGATGTAGAAAAATACTTACAACTCCCAACCTATCATGTTTCATATTGTTATTTGGGGTTGTATCACTGCCTCCTTTTATCTTCAAAACTATGTGTGTGCACATGACAAGGTCTCTTGGAATTTTAAAAAGGTGGGATAATGTTGAAGATACATGGTTTATAAGGGTTTGGTTATATGGGTTATATACAAAAAGTAAAGGCTACATGAATATTCATTAAGGCTTAAAAGGCTACTAGCGACATTAAGATTATTGATAGGCTTGAAAGTGTCAAACGTTTCAAAAAATAGCCTAAATCCTTTCTTAAGTAAAGTATTTCACATGATTTTGCCTTGAGTGCATTTCAAATATGTTCTAGAGTTTGATGAAGCTTTGACATGCTCATGAAAATTCATACATAATAGGGTCTAAATACTCAAATTAAAAATACTTAAACAATAAACCATAAGAGTTATCACTAAGTTCAAGCCATATCTAGATCAATTTTTAACCTAAGTAAACTTAAATTTATCTATATGTCGAGTTTAATCACAATTTCATTTATTGATGTTTAAGTTGACTCTAGGTAGTCATACTAAAACAAGTGAAATAAAACAAAGCTAAAATAAAATCAAAAGTTTAACTACAAATTGCATATGAAAATAGAAAAGGCACTTTTTTTACCCCCATCCTAACATGCACATTGTCTCCAATGTGCTATTTCATGAATAAAAAGAACAAAGGTAGATGAAAAAAGTTACCCTCCTTTTGAAATGGTGAAGTGTTGCTATGTGGTAGATGGTTCACAATTGTTTCCTTGCCATCATTCATATTATCTCTCATTGTTAGAAATATTGTGTACCTCTCAATGTATGTCACTTAACCAAAACAATATTAAACACAATGAGTAATGTGAGAGGTGAGAGGTGAGAGGTGAAGAGAAGAGGAGTTAGGGTTGGGAGTTTTTGAAAAATTTGAGTTTTGATTCAAAATCCAGTGTGGAGAAAGGGTTTTAGTGTTAAAAATGCCCACGGGCCGCGGCGTACGATTTATGTAAGCTGCAATGCACGACTCTATGTGTTTCTTAAAATGTAACTCGAGAGCCCCTCACTGCAACTCATAAAAGTTTATGCCATAGCGTGTGTAATTTTTCAATTTTCTAGCCCCTACCTGAGGCACTCATGTCGCAGCCCCCACAAAGTTTATACCATGGTGCAACTCAATTTTTCATTTTTACAATTCCACTTGAGAGCCTTGCTCTGCAGCCTAGAAAAGTTTGTGTAGTGGCTCAACCTGAAACCACCAATTTTGTTAGAAACAAAAATAAAAATAAAATAAAATGAGAACAAAACTAAAAATAAAAATCATGTAAAAATTTGTTAGGTTGCCTCCCAACTAGTCATCAAGTTTTATGTCATTGGCTAAACAAACCTAAAAGTGGTTATTTGGGGTGTAAAGTGTTACGATCCTTGACCTTCTTCCAATAGAAAAGCCCCTTTTTTACTTTGTTGTTCTTGTCTCCACTTGCATTGTTGTTGACCAAGTTGATATCTTCTTTATTGTCTATGCTCTCATCTTTGTTATTTAAGTTGTGGTAATTAGGTACCCACACTTGCTTGAACGTCTTCTTCCCACCACCTTTATTTGCTTCCAAAACTTCATTTTTCTCCTCTTTCTCTTGGGTAGTAACAACATTAATTTCTTATTTTTCCCTAAAGACGTAGGGAGTGTCCAAATGCTTAAAGACTTTGAACGTAATTTTTTCATTTTGTACCCTTATGACTAGTTCTCCTTTCTCCACTTCTGTCAGTGTTCTTCTAGCGGCTAGAAAGGGTCTCCCAAGAAGGAGTAAAATCTCATTGTTTTCCATGTCAAGGATGATGGCATTTTCCACAAATCCCACTGGTTTCTTAATAGTTCTATCTATCATTTGTAAGACTATAGAGTAGCTTTTGGTTCTCCTATCCCAAGTTTCTTGAACATTGACAAAGGCATGAGGTTTTCACTTGCTCCTAAGTCAAAAGTGCATTCTTGAAGTGCAAATCCCTAACTATACATGGGATGATGAAGCTGTTAGGATCCTTCTGTTTGAGAGGTAGTTGATTTTCAAGAACTACACAATACCCTCCAGTTATATATTAGCACTGTATCATGTTCCTCTAACTTATTTTTAGATAAAATTTCATCCAAGAACTTTAGGTACGAAGGTGTTTTCTTGAGGGTATCTATGAGTGGGATATTGATATTTAACTTCTTAAACACATCTAGATTTCTAGACAATTGAACATCCAATTAGTGTTTAAACTCACTTTTCTTGCTTGAGTCTCCATTCACTTTCTCCTTCTCCAATGCAACTTCCTCATCCTTTATCTCTTTTTCTGGCTCTACTTTTTCAATGTTCTTTTCCTTCTCAAGTTCTTCCAAATCATCCTCTATTAATGGTCCACTCTTTGACATAATTGCATTGCATTGCTCGTCAGTGGGTCCTTTGGGATTCACTTATTTATCACTAGGAAGGGTTCCTTGAGTTCTTTGGTTTAGAGCTTGGGCAAGTTGCTCCAATTGTACCTTAAAGTTAAGAATAGAATCTTCATAAGTTGCTTCTATATAATCCACCTTAGTGTTCATGTTTTGCATGAAATCCTTCATCACCACCATCAAAGCAGTTGTGTTGTCTTTATTAGTAGGTTTTTCCTCTTGAGGTGGTTTTTGAAAAAATTCAAGTGGGAATGGTAGAGGGTTGTATTGATTACCCCCTTAATTGTTGTTATTCCATGAGAAATTAAGGTGGTTCCTTCATCAAAGGTTGTATGTGTTGGAGTATGGGTTCTCTTGGCAATTTTGGTTGTTCACATAGTTAACAGTCTTTATAGGGTTCCAACATGCCTTAATAGCATAATGTCCATTACATAAGTCACATACTACAAATGGAATTTGCACCATATTCACTCCTACTGTACTTCTATTCAACTTCTTAGTTAAACCTAACAACAAAATATTTGTTTGGGCTTACATTGCTACTATGGTCTCTACATCTACCACTACAGCTACATTTTAGGATTCAGTCTCTCAACAAGAAATTTGCATTTGTTTGATGCCCTCTCATCCAATAATACAAAGCCCTCATCTTCAACTCATTAAGGCACCCCCTGCTGTTGCATCTATTATTGTCATTGATTGTCTCATTAATCCATTATAGAAAGTTTGAACCTGAAGCTAAGTGGGAAGATCATGATGTGGGCCCATATTTCATAAAAAGATTCTCCATCAAACTGCAAAATGAATTTGATGTAGTTTTTGACATTTACAATCTTTAATGGTGGGAAATAGTTAGGTAAAAACTTTTGAACCAACTGATTCTATGTTGTGATTGATCCAGCTGGTAGTGATTGAAACCAAACCTTAGCCTTATCCTCAATTATGAAAGAAAATGACGAAGGCGTATAGCATTGTTCAAGACACCATTCATCTTGAAAGGGTCACAAATTTTCAAGAAAGAAGCAAGATGTAAATTGGGATCATCATTAACAAACTCTCCACATTGTTGTAATTGCACTATTTGAATAACAACCAGTTTAAGCTCGAAGTTGTTAGCATTGATGTATGGTCTAATAATCGATGATTAGGCTTCATTTACTTGGGGAACTGCAAAATTCCTTAATGACTTTTGGACCACAACAGCTTGTTGATCCCCAAAATTATGCCATACTCCTAGGTTGTTGTGCTAACAATTCCTTTCTTAAGCAATATTCAGTGTTCTCAATTTTAGGATTAAAAGGAACTAGGTTATCACCTGTTACCCTGGGCATGCAACAAAAACACTAAAACAAAAATGAAAGTCCAAATTAGTAATACCAATACCCAATTTTGATATTCGTTACAAGTTATAAACTTTTTCCCGACAATGGTGCCAAAAACTTATTGATGCTAAACTGTAAGTGCTTGGCATGCATACAAGTGATAAGTATTTAGAAAGTGTTGAACCCATAGGAAAAATTATAATTTACAAAGGAGTACCAAGGCAAATATTGTGGCTATTATTTGGACAATAAAAGGATAAAAATCTATGAACTAAATAGCTAAACACTTCAACAAGACGCAAAAAAAAAAAAAAAAAGATATATGAGAAATTAAACTTAGGAATCATTAATCCCTCAATCTTCAAAGCATATGAATCACTAAATTCCTCCCTAAGCAATTAACAACCAGTTATACTATCCATGCATTCCTCTCACAAGTAAGCTACATACAATATAATAATCTAACATAATTATACTCTCATATCAATTAGATTAAATTATTACTCGTGAAGACCATTAATTATAGACCACATACATACGAATTGTACCTCTCAACCTAGAAACTATGTATACTATTTAATCAAAACAAGCAAATAGATACTTCTCTCAAAGATATCTACTTACCTCTATAGATTAATTGGTGATCAACATATTAACTAGCAATAAAAATCAGATCAAATAATATAACTATAATTTGCAATCACAAGAGGGGAATAAAGTATATGAACATATGTTAAAAAATTGGGTTCATAAGGCCCCTAGATTAAATGAAATTAGCTACTTTTGATATTTATAAAATCAAGAATATTCATAAAGGGAAACATTACAAATGATTAAACAAAATGTAAAAGAAAGATAAACAATCAATCTTTACTTGAATCTTTACCAAGGTATTGTCTTATCTACTTATATTCTTGACTTGTGTTTTTCAATCCCTCCAAATCCTACTAAAAATTATGCCTCTTATAGGTTGATTATTATTCTAACTCTAATTTTGTACACTCATTCTCTCCTTTTGTTTAGGACTCTATATAAGTATTTAAAGGCATAAGAGTACTTTAGGAAAATTAGGATTTAAGACCAAATAGAGAACTGAAAATTAGGTCCCATATTTGCACTAAAACAAGTGCAGGCCGTGGCCCAAACATTCCACCTCTTTGGCACACAACGAAAATTGAGGAAAACTTTGCAACCCGAGAGGGCTCCACCATAGCTCAACTTACTTCACACTACAGAGCATGTTGTTCTTTGATAATTCTAATTTTGAACCTAGAAGGCTAGGCTGTGGCTCTCATAAATCCAAGCTGGGATGCGTATATTTTTGTGGTATTTTGCTAGCTGACCCTCCACTTAATGCACTTGTACATATATGTCACTTTGCACTCGAAACTAGCTTAAATAAGTCAAAGCATACTTCGTGATTCTGAAAACAACACTTTTCATATTTCAATAAAGGACAATAAATATATCCTAAAATCTCATTTAATTCCCAAATAATCACAGAATATTCGTGCTTTTCAAGCACGTATCAATTGTGAATTATAGGGGAAAAAGAGTAATTGTGCAATTGTGATGTGATAACCTTTTAGGGTTCTATGGGTGAACCCATTTGCGTGCTTAACCCCTCATCAAATGAGAAACCCTTTATCTCCTCCTTCTTCTCCTCTCTTTTTCTCTCTTTCACCCTTAGCCAAAACCCTAACAAGACAAACCTCCATCTGTGCTCGTAAAGATTGGGTTCAAGTAAGGATAGATTCTTGCAATGGTTTCTAAAAATTCCTTCTCAGAAATTGCTGCTTGAAGAACACGCTATATGATAGGTAAAGAATCCTAAGAACCGATATTTACATTTTCATTTCCTCTTTTTCCATCAATTGAATGCGTGTAAAATTTCTTTATTTCTTGTTAAACATACAGTATATAGCATCAATGTTTAGGGAAGTTTATATTGGCTTTTTATTGCTCACAAAGGTATAATCCCTAACCCATTTTTCCCTAATGGTTGTTCTGATTTGGTTATGCAATATTTTTTAGACATATTTTGCTTGCTAACACCATGACCCATTTTTCCCTAATGGCTCATTTGATTTTCTTGTGCAATTTTTTTTAGACAGATTTTGTATGCTAACCACCCTGACCCATTTTACCCTAATGGCTTAACTGATTTCTTTGTCTGTTGTTTTTTATTTTTATTTTTAGACAGATTTTACATGCTAGTAATTCCTATTCATTTTTTATAATAAGATGCATTTAAACTATATGATATGAATTTTTATTAATTATGAGTATAAAAAGTTCAATATTCCTAAAATTGGTAATGATTAATTTTAATTAGGTCCTCGATTTTTTTAATTAAAAGGTGAACAAATGCATGCATTTTATGTTCCTTATGTATGATAAAAGGGTGTAATACACATGTTCTTTTGCTAATGGGATTGATGCATGTTTTTATGAAAATAGGGATAAAAGTGAACTAATGGTTGCAGTTGCTTTCTTGTGTGATCGATGCATGTTTTTGATTTTTTAGACAGATTTTGAATGGTGTAGCAATTCCTGTACATTTTGTATAATAAGATGCAATAAAAATTTATTTTTTGATTTTTTTTAATTATAAGTATGAAATGAGTAATTTACTATTCATTGTTAATTATTATTTTTAATTATGTCCATGATTTTTCGTTAAATAGTGAAGAAATGCATTCATGTGATATACATTGTTTGAATTTTATTTAATTATTTCCATACAAAGAACTATAATCTTCTTTTGAATTCATGCATGATATCTGAATTTTTCTTTTATTTTTGTAGATTAATTTTTTTTTATTAAAACAAAATTCATGCTTGCATTTTCTATTAATTATGTAAATGAAAAATATAAAGTATGGATGCTTTGATTGATATGCATGGATGAAATTTTGTTATTTTATTTGAATGTGTAAAAGACTATTAATATGTTTGAGTAAGCAGAACTGTATGTCCATTTATTTAGTTTTAAAAGATGGATTGGACATATACTAACTTATGAGTATTGTCTGATATGGGCTTTTTATGATGCTTAGAAGGTTATAATGAATGAGAGATTGACTTAAACGAGATAAGACTTTAGAGTAGAAGCTACTATGCCTGGTGGCATTCAGTTGAATGCTTTGAAAAGTGATAAGTAATTGTATGACTTAATGGTAGAATATAAGAATAAGAAGGTTAGTAAGTTGGGCATATATATTGAATTTAACCCCTTGAAAGTTGGTGAACCCATAAAAATGATAGATGCGAATTCTTATATCTTTGAAGCACAAATTGAAACTGAAACTCATGAACCACAAAGAGAATTTGTTCCACATCAAAAACCAAACCTACCTCAAACACAACCTCAATTTGTTGAGCCTCCAATTCATAATGATAATCAACAATCTAGTGAAAGTTCAAATTATGATAATGAACCTTACTATCCATCAATTAATGATGAAACTGTAAATTAAGTTAGCCCTAATCTTGAAGAAGACCATTCTGTTGATATAAATTAAGTCCTTATGAAGCCATTCCTTGACCTTAGTTTTGATATACCAATACCAACAGAACCCACCTCTTCTAATGTCCAAACTGTATCATAGCTAAAGGATTGTGAAAGGTTGACAAAATATAAAATTGAACAAGTGGATGACATTAATGATCAATTTCATAATGGTGATGATGAGTGTGAATAGAGTAGTGATGAATAAGATCCTACATGGGGAGTACATAATGAAAGTGATATGGCCAAAAATGAGATGAAGAAAATGATCATGAAAGTGAAGATAGTATGGATGAAGAGACTGTTAATGATGAACCTCATATTAGTGATATTGATGATGAGGATAATGAAGGTAGAGGTAGTATAAATGTTAGTAGACAATATAAAATTGGGAAACTTAAAAGAAGCGCTAATGGAAGTGTTGAGTTTAGATAAGATGATACTTTTAAGGATGTGGATCATTTCAAAGAAATACTAGGGGAATATATATTGCAAGTTGTGTTTGAATGTAAAACAATTCAAGTGGATGGGAAGAGAACAACTTGAAGTGTCTTGGAACTGACTATAAGTGGAGATTACATGCTTCTATTTATACTAATCAAAGAAGTTTTATGGTGAAAAAAGTTGATGGGGCATACATTTTTTAGAAGGTTGATTTCCAACCAGATGCTAAAGCACCTTGGTTAGCATCTCAATTCATGGATGAAAGTTTTAGTTACGAACCAAATAAGCCTAGAGGGGGGGTGAATAGGTTATTTTCAGATTTAATAACTTTTTAATTATTTGACCTAAACACAACGGCTTCACATGCAATCACGTATGAAATTAAAGTGCGGAATTAATAAACGACACACGAGATTTTTAGGTGGAAACAACCTAGGCCACAACAATGACCTAAGAGGAAAACCACCGGTCCACCGGACCACCTAACTATCCACTATGAAAATATTGTTCAATTACAAGGCTAGGTCTTAAACTACCCGTCACAGATAAAAGCCCCCCTATGTAATTTACTTACGAGCCGTCGCTCCTTTCACAGCCTCCAATAGCTAGATGTCTGGATCCGGACCAACGTTCCGATCTTCTTGAGTCACACAAGAACAATCGAACCCGTCAAGTTCGGTAGTTTCGAGTCACACGAAACACCGAACACGTCACCAACAGTACCTGAAAAATTAGCACAAGCAGCACAAATGCAAAACGTGTCCTAGAGCAGAGTCAATATCAAAAGATGCAAAAACAGATCAGCAGGCAAACTCTAGAACATGTAAAACAGATATCACGAAGAAACAGTTAAGTGCATGAATTATTCAAACATAACCACACTGTATGTTTGAACAATTAAAAAGATCAAAGCGCTTAAAATTGAAAGATGAAGAGAAGAAGTTTTTTAAAGCGCAATAAGAGTTATGAAAACTTATTTCTGTGTGGTGAAGAATTAAGCACAAGTACCTCTCATATATATAGAGTCCAATTCAAGCTCAAAAGGATTTGTAACAAGTCATAACTCTAGACTAATCAGGATTTATAATTACCACAATTGACCTCAAACAGGGATTCAGTTATTGACAATAAATGGGGTCAATTGGGTAAAAGTAGCATATGGATAAAACATACAAAAAGAGTTTGAGTAGGATTATAATACCGGCTCGATCGATCGATAGCTGTCTCGATCGATCGAGACCTACTCGATCGATCGATCCACATATCTCGATCGATCTGACTCAAACAGAGAGGAGGTAGATCGAAGTTGATCCAGTATCGATCGATCGAACATGGTTCGATCGATCGATCAAATTTTCTCGATCGATCTAATCCAAACAGAGAGGAGGTAGATCGAAGTTGATCCAGTCTCGATCGATCGAACATGGTTCGATCGATCGATCAAATTTTCTCGATCGATCTAATCCAAACAGAGAGAACCTGGATCGAAGTTGATCCAGTCTCGATCGATCGAACATGTCTCGATCGATCTAACATACCCTCGATCGATCGAACATGATGTGCACAATATGTTCTTTCGATACAATTCAAACTAAGTGTAGTGTTCAATTATGTGAGTGTGTATGCATGATGAAATGTTTTACCTGATGATTATTGCACGTTCGAGGAATACATTAGTTGTGTGTCAATTGATCGAACAGGTACTCCTATGCTAGATTACATTCGATATTTTGTTCACGAAAGTTGCCAATTAAAATAAACCTTACAATGGATTTGTTTCTAGCCAACCTTAAAAGACAAATAAGTTTTTTGGAAGCTGAATGTAAGAGAATATAGGGTATTGTGGTGCTTGAATTGACCTTGTATAGGACTAGGAAGATGGCCTCAAACAATAGGTTGGGTGACCATAGTTACAGTTTTGCCAAAACTAGGCAATAGTATGATATGGTTTTTAAAACTAATCTTGGAACATTGGCTATTGTTAATAGTCACATGCCAATTCCAAATTATCCCCTAGAAGCAGGAGATGTTTTACACATTTCCTAGCTCATAAACAAGGATTTTTAACTGGATGTAGACCATTCATTAGTGTGTATAACTTCTTTTTGAAAGGACCATATAAAGGAATATTAATGATTGTTTTTGCTTTGGATGCAAATGGCAGATTGTTCCCTATTTCACTTGCATTAGAAGAAGGTGAAAAAACTAAAACATGATTGTGGTTCATGGCTTTGTTGGATCAATACAATGGTAAAGAGGATAATAGGAAATGGTTTTCAAGTCTGATAAGCAGAAAGGATTGATTGATGCATAGAAGAGTCATTGTTCAAGGCATATCTATGCATACGTCAAGTCTCTTCCACCTAATGTTATGCAATATTTGAGACAACAACAAGAACAAGGAAGAGTGTTGAGGGTTTTATACAATGGAGAGGATGAATTTGAAGTGATTGATGGAAGTAATATGCTAGTGAATTTGAATAAAATGGAATTGCAATTGTTATAGTTGGCAAGTGGATTGTCATGCAAACATGTTATTGCTTGCATTATTGATAGGAGATACAAGATTGAAGATTATGTCCATTACTTAACAAATGAATCATACATGAAAAAATACGATGACATTATTCATCCTGTACCTTCAAAGGAATCTTGGCATGGGTTTGAAACTTATCAAAATTTACTTCCTCCCGTCAATTGCAAGCCTGAAAAAGGAAGACCTCCAAATGAGAGAATAATAGAGCCTACAAAACCTCCAAAACATACAAGGCAACAAGGACTAAAATGTAGTACATGCAATCAATTTGGGCACAATTGACGTCCTATAAAGAGATTCCTACAAACCACAATAAGGTAATTGTTTCTAACATGTTTTTTTTTATACATTTTAACTTTATTTTAACACAAATGTAATAGGCTTTTATTTGTTGTGTAGGACAAACAACAAAAGAGATCTACAAAGAAGAATAATCAACAAGTATTCAAACCTTCTATATTTGTATTAATTTTTTTTATAAACAACAAAATAATCTTATTGTGATGCTTTGTTTTATAGGATGAAGTTGAAATTGCTGGAGCTGCTGGATCATCATCCCAAAGGAAAAAAAACTAAGGTATTAACAATGTTATTTTTCCTTTTCATTATGTTTAATTGTATTTTGAGAAAGTCCCAACTTAGTAAACAATCAAATCTAGGTGATACGGACATCTAAGGACTTTCCCCTCTCATACTAGCGGCAAAAAGTAACAAGTAATTTGCAGATTAAACAGACAAAAAGATAAAGTAGTAAATGCTTTCCAATGTCAGTATAGACTATATATGTTATCATATATAACAAGGATACTCAAATTGTACTAACTCATGCAACAAAACATAAAAACATAATATAATGTGATAAATCCACTTAAGCTGCAATCCTAAGTGGTAACATCTACAAATTTCTTAAGGCAACCACTTAGCAACCAAGTTCATATAAGAATATAAAAAAATTACTATAGACTCGATAAAGATAAAATGCCAAATACTTCTATTAGTCAAGGACCACCTGTCCTAACTGCCCAGGCCACTATCACTAGCTGTTTTCATAGCTACTTTGATCCACACTAAACTTGGCTCACCTCTAGAGCCATACCACCACCCAATGTGATACAAATACCTGTAATTAGTATGCCTGTATAATATATATGCAGTTTTATCCAAAATATAGTTTTTAGAATAAATATCTCCTATTAACAATACGATAAAACACTCAAGGTGTAGTTGAAACAAAAACTCTACCTAGTAATGAAAATACATAAAAATACTTGAAGTATTGTTATTAAGGCAACTACGTTTGATAAAAAAAATTTAACAAACTCTACCACTATCTTGTGTCTCAATACAGAAATAACACTCGATGTATTGAGAATATAAAAACTCCAAATAATTCACAAAAATATCCAAGTGAAATTATCACATCTAAATCACTAGTACAGAAACACACTCGACATATTAGTGAACATAAAAAGTAAAATATTTTTCAAAACTTTGAAAATAATTTTCACACAATGAAAAGATTTTAGCAAAGTGTTACAAAAATGGCAGAGTTTTCTTAAATTTCTTCAAGAAACAAAGAAAGTTAAAGGGTATTTATAGAAAAACCTCCAAGCACTGTCACCCTAGCAAACCCTTTACAGCACCATGGATTAGAACCTCATCAAGGTATCAAAGAGATATCGGTGAGCCCACAACGAGGTCCAATGGTCCAAAAAATGAACAAAACAACATTGCCGACCTTTAGTCGATCTTCATTGGGGATATAGTGCAAGGCTTCCACGAGGTCCCTGGTGAACCACTAAAAACAAGTTTCTTCAAGGAAAAACTTCACCAAATAAAAAAGCCATAAACAATCACTAACTCAGGGAAACAAATGCAAGTAAAAATACATTTTAACATGCAATTTATATGCTCTCAACTATTCTATGGTATGTGTATCATACAAACATACAAATATTGTAAAGATCTATATGAGTGTGTACGATACTGATTTCAAGCAAAGCACCGTACATAAAGGTAAATAGACTCTGTGCTTTGCACATGGAAATGCCAACAAAGACTCAAAGGACAATTCCCCCTTTAGCTTTTCATGACAAAAAACTGCACAACCTATACAAAGGAAGCATCAAACACAATAAATTCATGCAATATGATCTAAAAAACTTCATTCCCATGAACAAAATCAGACACAGACAAGACACCCACAACACACCTACATTCCAAATGTGTCCATTTTGTAGTGCTCCATCCATCTTCATGAATCAACACATCTTTCTTGATGCTAACTCTAGCTACAAGTAAGCTACAAGGTCCAACATTACATCTATAACTTGTTCACACAAAACAAACACATATCTGCAAACGTATCATGTAGATCTATGTGCAGTCTAACAAACACTATCGTGTTACCCCTATATAGGTACATACTGATAGGCTAAACACATGTTGTCAAACAAAACTCCCCCTAGCTTCGTGCAACACTCCTCCTAAAAGTATACAAGTCTGACAAAAAATGTGATGCAAACCTACACTCACATCCCATAAAAAGCTAAAAATAGATGTAAACACATTTTGCAACATACAAACTTCTCCCCCTTTTTGATAAAAAAGTCAAAGGAATACGCTTATAAGAGGAAAAGAAGGCATACAATATGCAATAATCTTAGACACACATACAACACATGCAAAAAGGAAATAAAAAATAAGAAAAAGAAACAAAAGTAAGCAGACAACAAAGAAATCATTTTTATTGATAAAAAGTTTTGCTATTACAACATTTGATAAAAAAGAAAAAAAAAATACAAAGAAATCAAGATTCTCCTCTCCCTTCATCTCTATCACGGTCACGTTGAGAATCGATACCAGACTCCCTGCGGTCAGAAGGGTGGGAAGAAGGTTACAGGATGTCAAGAAACTCAACACCAAAAGTAGCAAGCTAACCAAACATCTGTGCAAAGAAATAAGAGGACGGAACAGTTAAAAGTTTGAGTCTCTGAGAAGAGTACCCGTGCTCACACCAACTAAGTGAATCTAAGAACGATCCACCCTACTATAAGGCCGAACAGACGGTCAAGAATTAGAGGACAGTGGGGAGACATTTCGGGGCTACTGAAGGCACTATAATCTACTCATCATGTCATTAATATTCATCAACAGTTGACAGTGCAACCTGCACTTTTGATGATCATCAGCAAGTTCTTTAAACAGCTGTCAAACCTCTTAGTCAAAGCATCTACTTTTGCATTAAGAGTAGGAAACGCAGTAAATTGAGAAGGAGAAGTAGAAGGGATAGAATGAGAGGCACTTCGAGACGAAGAAGAAGAAGGCTCACAGTTCCTAGAAGAATGGAGTGAAGTCTAAAGGTGTCTAATAAAAAGGGAAGTGTGACCAAACATAGAGACTCTAATGACATCACTAAAGACAGACTGTCCCCAACGAGTAATCCAAGAAGGATAATGAAGGTTATAAGAGGAAGGAGATAAAGAATGGAAAATGATGGTCCTAAAGATCATACTAGCGAGATCTATAGGCTCACCATCAAGAATGGCACAAAGAAAATGACCCCTAACATTAGGCATAGAGGAGAAGTGAGTACAGGGAAAGACATTAGCATAAACAACATGCAAAAGAAAGTAACCAAGAGAAGAATTGTTAAGAGGAATAGTACCAACAGCATACCGAGTGTTAGGTCTAGCAAGTCTGGCAGCCATATCATATTGATTTTGAGCTCTAAGATGCTCAAGATCTGCAAAGAAATTTACAGTATTAAGGTTTTCGTATTCAAAAGGAATAACAGGAAAATAAGGTTTTTCACATTTGGAAGAGATAAAAATCAATGATATTGTCTCTAGAGAATGTGACACAACGTCCTCTCAAAGTAAAAGAGATAGACATGGATCACGTGCGATGAGCCCAAATCGTATAATAGAGCTTCATGACAAAAGTAGTATCAAAGAAGTAAGCAAGAGAGCAAAGAAAGAGCCAAAAAAAGAAATAAAACATTCCCTGAATATCAAGAAACTCCTCAATCATGACTAAGAACTCATAAATGCAAGCATGAGATTTCTTAGGCTGAGAAGCAAATCTGGGTGGAGAAGAGGGACTAGCTTCATCTATGTTAGTACGGGATCTTTATTTTGTTTAGAAATTTTTGTGGCGAAAGGTTGGGTAAAGAGTGTATAGGGTAGAGAAAAATAGTTTAGAAGGCAGTAGGCAAAAGTATTTTAGGGCAGAAAGTGTTTAAAAATTTCTGTGGTTTGAAACAAATGAGAAAAGAGGTTTATAAAGGTAATCCGCACACTTGGCTTATTCCTCGTTGACCCTTCGCAAAGAGGTGTCGGCGAGGTACTAGTGAATGTGTGAAACACTATCTCAGTGAGACTTCTGTAAACCCTCAAGAAAAGTTCAATGAGGGTGCTCGACAAGTAACCGTAAAGGGTGAGGAGGGAGAAATTTTTTTAAAAAATTTGTAAAAATAACATAAATATTTATTTTTATTTTTAGACACATTTATTTCAATAAAAAAATAACAAAGAAAAATTTAAGAGAGAAAGAAAAATAAAAATAAACAAACACATACATAAAATACTACAAGAAGAAGAGAGAGAAGAAAAGAAATAACTAAAATCAAACTGAGTCACACCCGAAAATAGTGTGATCAAACTGCATTCCTCCATCTAACAAAGAAGTGATGAGGGGCAAAAGGAGTAGAATGTAATCTCTAGTCCATATGAGCATGTGGAGTATGAACCACTCGATAGTTCTTTGTTTTAGAAATTCGAGAATGACCTATCGAGCGATCATACATGCTACAAGGAGGGCTTTTAGAAAGTTTTGCCCTTTCTTTACCATGTCGTCGATGCATAATACACCCAAAAACAAAATGCTTGGATGAAACACAATAAGTACATCCTAAGAAATCAGAATGAGAAAAGCGAGGGGGAGATCTCTTAGTACTACTCTGAACATATCTTAGACACTGGTTGGCAAGATGGGCAACAATATCACAAGTATGACAAGCATGAGCAGGAGAATGAGAGAAATTGGGTCTTTATCTTTGAGGAGTAACACAAGGAGGAAAGGGAGTGGTAGAAGTGCCAACATTGAGTCTCATATGGTGATGATAAGGTCTTATATGCCCCTACTTACCATAATGGTGACAAGAGGGGATGAAGCACGTAAGTATTAGCAATATACCATCATTGGCACGATGAGAGGAAGAATCAAGAGATGAGATATTCAACTTGCTGGAAGAGACAGGCTAGAACGAAACTTGTGAATTACCTTTCGCAACAACTTTACCTTTACCTTTGGTAGCAATAGTCTTGTGAAGAGGATCTTCAGTAATATGACTGATGAAAAGAGGAGCAGTAATAGAAGTTGTAGACTTGACAAAGAGAGAAGCAGAAGCAGTAGGAGAAAGACTACACAATGATCAATAAAAAACCCCAGCCCTCATCTGTCACCAGGCACCAAAAGTAGCAAGCTAACCAAACATCTGTGCAAAGAAATAAGAGGACGGAACAGTTAAAAGTTTGAGTCTCTGAGAAGAGTACCCGTGCTCACACCAACTAAGTGAATCTAAGAACGATCCACCCTACTATAAGGCCGAACAGACGGTCAAGAATTAGAGGACAGTGGGGAGACATTTCGGGGCTACTGAAGGCACTATAATCTACTCATCATGTCATTAATATTCATCAACAGTTGACAGTGCAACCTGCACTTTTGATGATCATCAGCAAGTTCTTTAAACAGCTGTCAAACCTCTTAGTCAAAGCATCTACTTTTGCATTAAGAGTAGGAAACGCAGTAAATTGAGAAGGAGAAGTAGAAGGGATAGAATGAGAGGCACTTCGAGACGAAGAAGAAGAAGGCTCACAGTTCCTAGAAGAATGGAGTGAAGTCTAAAGGTGTCTAATAAAAAGGGAAGTGTGACCAAACATAGAGACTCTAATGACATCACTAAAGACAGACTGTCCCCAACGAGTAATCCAAGAAGAATAATGAAGATTATAAGAGGAAGGAGATAAAGAATGGAAAATGATGGTCCTAAAGATCATACTAGCGAGATCTATAGGCTCACCATCAAGAATGGCACAAAGAAAATGACCCCTAACATTAGGCATAGAGGAGAAGTGAGTACAGGGAAAGACATTAGCATAAACAACATGCAAAAGAAAGTAACCAAGAGAAGAATTGTTAAGAGGAATAGTACCAACAGCATACCGAGTGTTAGGTCTAGCAAGTCTGGCAGCCATATCATATTGATTTTGAGCTCTAAGATGCTCAAGATCTGCAAAGAAATTTACAGTATTAAGGTTTTCGTATTCAAAAGGAATAACAGGAAAATAAGGTTTTTCACATTTGGAAGAGATAAAAATCAATGATATTGTCTCTAGAGAATGTGACACAACGTCCTCTCAAAGTAAAAGAGATAGACATGGATCACGTGCGATGAGCCCAAATCGTATAATAGAGCTTCATGACAAAAGTAGTATCAAAGAAGTAAGCAAGAGAGCAAAGAAAGAGCCAAAAAAAGAAATAAAACATTCCCTGAATATCAAGAAACTCCTCAATCATGACTAAGAACTCATAAATGCAAGCATGAGATTTCTTAGGCTGAGAAGCAAATCTGGGTGGAGAAGAGGGACTAGCTTCATCTATGTTAGTACGGGATCTTTATTTTGTTTAGAAATTTTTGTGGCGAAAGGTTGGGTAAAGAGTGTATAGGGTAGAGAAAAATAGTTTAGAAGGCAGTAGGCAAAAGTATTTTAGGGCAGAAAGTGTTTAAAAATTTCTGTGGTTTGAAACAAATGAGAAAAGAGGTTTATAAAGGTAATCCGCACACTTGGCTTATTCCTCGTCGACCCTTCGCAAAGAGGTGTCGGCGAGGTACTAGTGAATGTGTGAAACACTATCTCAGTGAGACTTCTGTAAACCCTCAAGAAAAGTTCAATGAGGGTGCTCGACGAGTAACCGTAAAGGGTGAGGAGGGAGAAATTTTTTTAAAAAATTTGTAAAAATAACATAAATATTTATTTTTATTTTTAGACACATTTATTTCAATAAAAAAATAACAAAGAAAAATTTAAGAGAGAAAGAAAAATAAAAATAAACAAACACATACATAAAATACTACAAGAAGAAGAGAGAGAAGAAAAGAAATAACTAAAATCAAACTGAGTCACACCCGAAAATAGTGTGATCAAACTGCATTCCTCCATCTAACAAAGAAGTGATGAGGGGCAAAAGGAGTAGAATGTAATCTCTAGTCCATATGAGCATGTGGAGTATGAACCACTCGATAGTTCTTTGTTTTAGAAATTCGAGAATGACCTATCGAGCGATCATACATGCTACAAGGAGGGCTTTTAGAAAGTTTTGCCCTTTCTTTACCATGTCGTCGATGCATAATACACCCAAAAACAAAATGCTTGGATGAAACACAATAAGTACATCCTAAGAAATCAGAATGAGAAAAGCGAGGGGGAGATCTCTTAGTACTACTCTGAACATATCTTAGACACTGGTTGGCAAGATGGGCAACAATATCACAAGTATGACAAGCATGAGCAGGAGAATGAGAGAAATTGGGTCTTTATCTTTGAGGAGTAACACAAGGAGGAAAGGGAGTGGTAGAAGTGCCAACATTGAGTCTCATATGGTGATGAAAACTCAACTTCTAACAATAAAGGTCTTATATGCCCCTACTTACCATAATGGTGACAAGAGGGGATGAAGCACGTAAGTATTAGCAATATACCATCATTGGCACGATGAGAGGAAGAATCAAGAGATGAGATATTCAACTTGCTGGAAGAGACAGGCTAGAACGAAACTTGTGAATTACCTTTCGCAACAACTTTACCTTTACCTTTGGTAGCAATAGTCTTGTGAAGAGGATCTTCAGTAATATGACTGATGAAAAGAGGAGCAGTAATAGAAGTTGTAGACTTGACAAAGAGAGAAGCAGAAGCAGTAGGAGAAAGACTACACAATGATCAATAAAAAACCCCAGCCCTCATCTGTCACCAGGCACCTTGATGCCAACAATGATCTCATCCAGTTTTTGAGTACCCGTCAAAAGTTTCTCAATAGTGGTCCTGGAGTGTTTTAACCCCTTCTCAAGTTCAGACTACATTGCACTCAAATTAGTGAACAAGTCAGCATTTTCTTTAATGGATGCCTCAAGAAAACTGGCAGAATTGCCTAAACTTTTAACTTTACCTTGAAGAGCTAGTAGCTCCTTGTCTTTTTCTGATAAGGCATGAGAAAGGTATACATTTTCACTTTTCAGTATCTCAACCTTTTTTCATATAAATGAGATGTTTTCAATTTTCTCTTCAGACATATCCGGATTAACTATCCACTTATTTGTAGTACTCTGGAGTTTCTTCAAGAAACCTCATCCAAATGTATCATGCATCACCACCAATATATTCATCACCATTTGAATTTCAAAAATGAAAGTGCTTGCATTTGTCATTTGCTCAATAGAAGATCAACTTGCTAGGAGTCATTATGTGATTCTGAAATCCTAACTCATGCTTTCTTCCCACAAAAACAATACATATTCTTGAATTTTATGATAGAATCATTCATGCATTGTGAAGTACTTGATGCCATTATTTCATTCTCTTTCAATTGTAAAAATAAGGGTTGTTTGTAGGAACTACTAAATCAAGGGTTGTTGTGTGTTGAAAATAGGGTTTGGAATAAGAGTTGTTTGTTTTGGTATAACATTTGAACACAGGTGCTATTTTCTGGCTCTTATGGGATGAAACAATTTAAAACAACGGCTGCTTGTTTTGGTTGTTATTATTCTATAAAAACAAGTGGTATTTTCTGGCTATTGTGAGTTGAAACAATTTAAAACGAGGATTGCCTGTTTTGGTAAAAAAAAAAAAAATTTGTATAAAGCAGGTGTTATTTTTTGGTTGTTGTGGGTTGAAACAATTTAAAACAATAGCTACCTGTTTTGGTATAAAATTTGATGTGCAATGGCTGTTTTATTGTATAAAATAGGGGTTGCTTCTTTTTTTTTTTTTTTTTTTTTTCTTTTCTAAGAAAGAACAATTGTTGTTTAGTTGTTATAAAATTGGATGTGAAAGAAGAATATTATTTTTTATATTGAACAGGTGTTATTGTGTATTGATAGAATTGGAATACTAAATGTGCAAGAGCTGGGGTTGAGTATCAAGTAAATGAGGGGCTGAGGGCTATATTTATATTGTATAACAAGGGTATTACTGATAAAATTGTACATGTTGTTTTTGTTCATGATCCTTATATGACAACGGTCATGAAACTGAAAAAAAATCATTTTTTAATTAAAAAAAATTGACACAAAATTAACTTTCTGTTTATTACTTTAAAATGATTGTTCAGTTAACAATTTACATAATGTCTGTCAATACTGAGGGGTATGTGTAAAGATACATTAAAAGTTGAGGGAATTTGAGCCTATTTTTAAATAGTCTACAACCAAATTTTTGGAGTTGTTAAAAAAGTATCAGTGAATTTTGATTTGTTACTTTTATACCATTAAACTTTATAAATGCTACAAAAACACTATCAAATGTTTTTTTTTTTTTGTTACTTCCATACTATTAAATTTTTTTAAAATGTTACATAAATATCATCGTTTAACAAGAATTAACTGCAAGTTACACGTACTTCGAAGATATTTTTGTAACATTTGTAAAGTTTAATGGTAAGAAAGTTAAAAAAAAAAGTTCGATGTTATTTTTGTAACATTTATAAAATTTAATGGTATAAAAGTAACAAATCAAAGTTTGATGATATTTTCTTAACAACTTTAAAAATTTAGTAATAAAAAAATTTATTTCCTCATGTCTTAAAACCTTGAGAATATTACTGAAGAAATCTGATATCTCAGGATATCAGTGAAATTTTTTACTCAGTCATGAATTAAAGTGACAATTTAGATCACAACACAAAACATGAGTACAAATTATTATTTTTGTTTAAAATTATCACTAATTGTTTTGTATTTGTATATATATTGCTTTTTCTTCTGTTTTCAATAGATAATGACATAATTATTTAGTTCTCTTAAAAAACTAATAATTTAGCCTAATGTTAAAATAATAACCTCAAATGGAGGGAATAAGGATGCGAATAAATACATTAAATTAAATACAATGAAATTTATGAGGGCATTGTAAGCTTATTGCAACATTTTTTTCTTAAAATATTCGAATTAAAATATTATTTAGATCCAACATCTTTGATGTGGTGTAACTCTTGTTTTACTTTAAACTAGGTGTGGTTTAAAATAATGACTTGGAAATCACTAACCATTATATATGTTCTGGGACTAACATTTGTGTGTCGCGTACCTCCTGTTGTTGTATATGTTATGTTCTTTTATATTTGAACGATCTTGTTATGTAAAACCTCTCACACGAAATTATTTCAATAAAAATTCAACAAGTTCCTATTAGAATCGAATTAATGTTAACACATTCCAACAAGTTTACATAATTATTATAGGCCATTGATTCCATGATATGTGCTGAACTTTGACACGAACAAGCTGGCTAAGAGCAGTGACAGATTCTAGGAAGAAGTTTGCTCACAATCCCGTACGTTTTGTCAAAAGAAAACTTTAGTTGCAAACCTTTTTAACTTTAATCTTATGCACTTTGGTTCTATATATAGGACTGAATTGCACTTTTTATGAAACTAAAGTGCTCAAGTAAAAAGGTTTAAAATAAAATGTCCTTGTGAGACTATTTGTCCCTCTTAGCCTTGATTAGAAAATGTTATATTATGGCACTGCGATGGTATCAATTGTTCCATGAGAACAAATTGACATCATGCTTAGTTAACCTGATCTATATTTCCCAGGCAAGTAAAGTCTAATTTTCCCTAAGCTGCTCAAAAGCGTTGCTAGTTCATTCGAAAATACTATATAGCACTACTAAACCGCTCTAACTCCAACTGCATGTCTCAAATCTAACCATCTTTTGTATTTCAATGAAACCTAATCAGTTCACCCACCCAAGTGGTTTTGTTGTTCCAGTAGAACTATATAGAATTACTCTGATCAGAAAATATTGGTCATTTTCCCTAAAGCTAAGATCCCTATTTCTGTATTTCACTGATAAAACAAAACATACATTGGACATCATTTAAAAAAAATGCATAAAAGCATAAATGTTCTACATATTTGTTGCCAAACTGAACCAAAAAAGGCTCATGTCCATAACACACTTCTTTTGATCTTTTTCCTATGAGGAAATAAAACCATGGATAAAGGTACTTTCTGCGTGTAACAAGAAATTTAAAGAATGGCCTAACGTGAGCTGCTTCAGCCTTTATAGGATATGCAGTCATAGCAAGTTTCAAAAGAGACCTAATTAAAGTTGTTTTAGGAGGGAAGCTTCATTAGACACAGACTGCAAATTGAACCCAACCCAACAATGGATAGACATATACAGACAAACTTATAAAACCATTTAGGAGTTTGTCTTCTCTGGTGACCACCCAAGCAATATTAAAACTGGAACAAAGCCTTCCCACATTATACCCGACCCTTCTTATTTCCTCTTTCCAGAGCCAATAGTAAGAAGCTCAAAGCTTCTAAGGGCATCATCACGACCACCTCTTGTAGGCACTGCAGCACGGGTAAATGATGATGATTTTGACTCAAAACCAGGTTGAAGCCTTTGTGTTGTTGACAGACGACCACTACCAGAGGCCAATCTGCTTGACCGAACCTCACTAGGCTCACCAGAGGAGCTGGGCCGGCTGCCTAAGACAGCCCTCTTAGAAGTACTACCGTTCCGAGATGAGCTCCTGGGTCTTTCCGAATCAGGTTTCTGCATTAAAAATTGCAGCTATTGAAAATAATTTAAGGAAAGCAAATCAAGTTTTAGAAATCAAAAAGGAATTGTCTTGCTCTAAACCAGGTCACAACCAAAGAAATACGGATCAAAAGTACACAGAAAAAGAAGAATTATTTTCTGTAACTGACCACTTCCTTAGATATTGCCACATTATCAGGAGATCGTCCACTAAGTCCTGATCCATTCCTTCTAGAAAATGCTTCAACTGCAGCACCAGAGAATTTTTCCCGTATCTCCTGTCCCACTGAACAAATGCATCACAGTCGACATATCAGAACACAGAGCATTGTTTTGAAAAGGTGGAACACTGGAAAAAGAATGGCACCCAACCAAAGGCAAGAAAATATCATCTAGAGAACCATAAACTATTAGAGTTCTTAGAAATCCACATCAAATTATTGCTAACAGAGCAACTTCAGATGTCAATAAGAAGCAAACCAACCTGAAGGCCTCTCTATTTTTTCTGCTGACGGTCCTGCATCCAAAGTGGGTTTAATACCAGACTGTCGATCCCAAAAAAAAGGATGTGAGATTACATGCTAAAGCAAATAAGGTGTTTTTAAAAAAAGCAAATCTATTGAGAAATAGAGTACACACTCGCACTCTTGAACTCGATCCAATCTGGGGATACTTCAGTATGGTCCAATCAAACACATAGTCAAACTGGTACCCTGCTCCAATAACATCAATAGTTTTTATTAGGTAGCAAATTTCTGAAAAGCACTCATAGCAAATAAAAAGCTTACACATCAATAGGATGTAAGATTAGTCGGGGCTCAAGAATTGAGTACTAAACAACCTTCTCGAATAAAAAGGTCACGGAAAAGCCTCTTAAGATATGAGTAATCTGGTTTGTCTTCAAACCGCAATGACCGACAATAATGAAAATATGATGTGAACTCTGATGGATATGATCTGCATAAAACCTGTAAAGAAAACATACAGCATTCAGTGCCCATTTACTTAACAATGACCAGTAAACAATGGCAAGAAATGAAGAGTGCTTCATTTCAGACAAATCTGGGCAGATGAGTTAATATCTTTGTCATTACCCAATAGCACATATTTAATCAAATCATATAGTATATTGGCATAAGCTGATTAGAAGAGAACTGGTTGCTACCTCTATGGGAGTAAGCATCTTTTTTTCACTTATCTTGTCGTATTTCTGCTTTTTATTACCTGCTTTCAAACCCTGCCAGGGAAGGCTGCAAAAGAATATCAAAATTATTAGCCTCATGAACTTCAGTGAAAATTACAAATACAAAGGACAAACACTTGTATCAACCTTCCCCTCAAAAAATACATAAGCACATAACCAAGAGACTCCAGGTCATCTCTTCTGCTTTGCTCTGCACAAAAATTAGGTAATGTTTAAAACAATTATATAAAGGTAAAAACTAAATGAATCTAAATTAAGGGATACGTTAAAGTTCATCTCAATTATTTGTCGCAATGAATCACTTACCTACTCCAAGGTGAGTGTTAACACTAGCATAGCGGGCTGTCCCTGTGAGATTCTTATTCTCTCTGAGATAAACCATAATTAACATTTAGCATAAAAACTGTAGAAATTGCATGACACGGCAAAACAAGAGAAACAACAGAACAAAGTGGTTCAAACATCAAAGTTGACTGACAACTCATCAAAACATGATACAAATAATAAAGGATGAAAGGTAGCAATAGTCCACTAATTATGACCAAAGTGTACAAAAGTCTATCATTTTTTTAGTGGGCACTACAAGTTCACAACCTATTAAAAAGTAGACCAGAAGTTCAAGACTTAAAAAAATGTCAAAATTTTGTCCACATGGCATGCAACAATTGGACCCAAATAATTTTGTCCACGTTGCATGCAACAAGTGAACCCACATGAAAAAAAAATTCTGATTGCATGTAACAGCATAACAAGAGAAACAACAGAACACAAGTGGTTCAAACATAAGTTGACTGACACCACGGCAAAACATGATACAAATAATAAAGAATGCACTGTAGCAATGGTCCACTATGACCAAAGTGTACAAAAGTCCATTTTTTTAAGGGACACTGCAAGTTCACAAACTATTAAAAAGTATACCAAAAGTCCAAGATTTAAAAAAATGTCAAAATTTTGTCCACATGGTATGCAATAATTGAACCCACATAATTTTGTCGACACGACATGCAAGAAGTGAACCCACATGAAAAAAATTCTGATATTTTTTGAAGTCTTGGACTTTTGGTTCATTTTTCAATAGTTAGTGACTTGTAACTGCCCCACCCAAAAGATGGACTTTTGTACACTTTTGTCATAATTAGTAAAATATTGTGCCATTTTCCAAAAATAAATTGGTAATTTGAAAGAAAGTGCCCATAATAGGTATTCTCTCTATACATAAAAAAATTCAGCACACAGAACAATCCACGTGGCAGAGAATTCAACATTTGAGAAGGTCAACATTATTTCCATTCTTCCAACTGATTATTAAAAAGAGGTTCTTATAAATACTAAGATAAACGCGCGTCAAAATAATAATGAAATAAAAAAATGATAATTGACAAAAAAGGACAAAAGTATATCCGGACGATGCCATCTTCAGTTTCTTCCACCAAAAAGGTCATAAAGAAACAAAAAGGTACATAACCATGCATTAAAGAATCCACTGCCATTTATAAAAAGGACCATTGTGCACATGAACTTTCATGAAAGGACCAGATTGAAGAGTAACTACAATGAAGTGCTGCAGTAGTAAGCTTCCTAAGAAGGGGATGGAGGTAGTCAGAAAGTTGCAACAAAACAGAAGTCAAGGATATATAATTATATATCTGATACCTGTAAGGAATGTGCTTGTGTGTCTGCAAATCCCGATACTTCTTTGCAAGTCCATAGTCTATGACATACACCTGCAGTAAAGATGAAAATCAGTAAGTATTGGGCACCGAGTAGTTGAAGGTTTCCAGTGGCATTTGATATACAAAATGAAACAAATCACAACGGTACTGTACAATTATCTTGCAACATTTCTTTCATTAACATGTTTCAACTGCCTTATAGCACATGGCTGGCTTTTAACTGGTTCTATAAATTTAAAACTAGTCATATTCATAGTATTTTCACACTCCCGAATTTCTGATTGTCTATGCACCCCAAATTATTTGACTCTGTAGTTGGTTTGTTCAAAACACTAATGGTAATCACTCTTGGAACTCAAAATGATTTAAACCTTTATAATATTATCACTACTACTACTTGCGATATTCGCATTCCACTCAACTAAAGTAGGAATCCCAGATCCGAGTTTGTTCATTCAGAAGATGTCACTAGAAATAGAAAACCATTGAGCACCATTTTGAATGAATGGGAAGTGATTTAAAAATGAAAGAAAATACTATTAACTTTACATCACATGTCATCATCCCTGATCATCTATGATCACTACAAGAAACCATGGATCTGTCGTTCTAATATATACTATCCAATCTTGACAAGGCATCACTGAAAATTAATTTTGACCGAAATATAATCTTACTTGTCCAGATGTTTGTATTATATAGAAATGACTAATGAGTACAGTTTGAACCCCTACCAATCACCACAACCAGCGAGCCAGGCAACCATTTGAAGACTTATTTCCAATTTATAGCTTTCAAAGTTCATGATTTCCATGAATCCGTTAGAAGTCTTAACCAAAAAGTACTAATAATGAATGAGAGGAGTAGTTCGAGCTTCTAATGAAAATGACAAACTTCTAACGCAGACCATATAACTTATGAGTTATGACATCCAAATAAAATAAAGGGAAGTATCATATCCACACAACAATACTGCATATGGGAAATCATACAGTGAGACCAGCTCATCAAAATCAATTAGGAATCCTTGAAATTTGATAAAGATGGGACACAATCTCAAATTTGTTAGAAGAAATGGAAATTTTAATTTTCAAAACTACGAAGGAAATGGACATGACATTCTCGGCCCTCTTGTATAAAGTATAAACAGTAAACACCAAGCATGTCCTTGTCAGGTCAGCTATGACTTCATTATTTAGACCTAAGATCTGCACTTAGAACAAGATGGAAGTGGAACACCAAAAGGTGATCTTACTAATTGGAAGATAAATATGATTCTTAAAGAGCCAGAAATATTTTTAGAATCAAACCAAGATGCCCATGGCTTTCAATATAATCTGAATGGTCTAAAATGATTTTAGTCACTGATGCTCACTGCAATTTTTTATTTCGGCATAGTCAAGCCATATGCAAACCATAGAAAAAGATATCTTCAATAGTTACAAATCAAAAGTATAAGAGATTAGAAACCTTCAACAAATTCCCAAATATAGTACTCTTTCCTTTCAATTAAACATTAATGATGAACATAATGCTTTAATTTTCAGCATAACGTCCTCAAGTAGAAATAAGACTTCTCACCAAAAGTGAACAGTTAACAAGTTGTATGAATAAACAAATTTCAAACAACAGCCTAAACTCTAAACAAAAATGCATCTCTACAGAAACAATGATAAGTACCTTATAAAAGAAAATAAAAGAAAAAAAAAACAATGATAAGTAGTAATATAGATTACCTGGTTAGCTTTACGTCCCAAACCCATTAAAAAGTTGTCAGGTTTTATATCACGATGAAGAAAACCCCGCGTGTGCATGTACTCGACCCTATTTATCTATAAAACAAATAAGCGTGAGAAAGACAAGCATCACCACCATAATAAACCACATGATACCTTTCTGTAGGAAATGATTTACTTACTAACTGATCTGCAAGCATTAACACAGTCTTCAAAGAAAGCTTCCGATTGCAATAGTTGAAAAGGTCTTCAAGGCTTGGTCCAAGAAGATCAATAACCATGACATTGTATTCACCCTCAACTCCAAACCATTTGAGATGAGGAATACCAGCTGCATGTGGTTTTAAAAAATTGTTGAAAAATTGTTAGAGAGAGTCCACATAAATTTAACATGACTGTATCATCTTATGAAAGAAAATAGGCGAGATTAAAGTTTACTTCCTCCTTGAAGAAGCATGTACAATTTTGACTCGTAGTGAAGCTGAGGATGCTTGGTCTTCACTGATTCCTGGGGATTACAAGATAATATGAGTAGGCAATGAAGTCTCAAAGTCACAAACGCATTGCAAAGGAAGGCCATAAAGAAATGCACGATGAGTAAGTATAAAAAGTTATGACATTCAAAATTTTAATACAGGTTAACTGCCCAATATCAAAGAGGAATCAAAAGAGCAAGATAATAGTGGATTAACTAGCGTATCCATTTCAGTTATCTACAACGAAAAATGAATAAAACAATAATATAATAAGAACTTCAGAACAAATGTTCTTCAAAAATTCACCTATGATGATACCATCTGTTCATTATTATTGGACTTGACCTCTAAACCCAAAAAGGAGGACCCAAGTTCCCAACACACAAAAACATTAATTGTATAGTCATATAAACTGTGCAAGTGTCAACCACTTCCTTATATCCTTCCATCATAAGAATGTAACAAAATTATAATACTTTCTGCACAGATTCCGCCAGTTGTATGCAAATCTACAGTATTACATCAAATATAACAAACAAACAAAAATAAGAGAAATAAATCAAAATTCTATACCAGAAAAACCAGTCAGTTATATATTATTCCCTTCCATTTTTTGGTAGAATAGATACAGTGGAAAAAAAGAAAGAGATAAAATCCCATTACATAATGTTACGGCTTTAAGTAGCAAGCCCTAGTACTTGAAAGAATTACAACTAACTCAACATAAAGGAAAAAATTAAACCCAGTAGCAGCAAAATTAAGCCATGATCGTTAAATTCTTTATTCCAAAGAAAAATTCAAACCAGTCCATCCGATTGCTAACCATGAATTCAATCATTATACAAATCAAGAACTAAAAATAAAAGCCATGTAAGAACTAAATAAAGATGATTTTTCCATTCACTGTAGCATCCTTGCTCAAAATTATTCACTAAATTACTAAAGTGAGCCTACCTAAAAAAGAAACTAATGTAAAACCATTAACTCAATATGACACTACTCATTCGAATATAGAAGTTTGAAATGATTCAATCCGTTGACAAACTTCTCTACAAATTCATTAAAGGGGGAAAAAAAACTTTTCCATAACTTAAAATAAAAAAGAAAGAAAACACACACGAAAAGAGCAGAAAACAAAAGCTCTCTACTTACCAGCTTCACAGCTACTTCTTCTCCAGTCTGCACATTTGTACCTGCAAGAAACCAAACCATTAACCAATAAAACTATGCGAACACCATTGGTCCACGCCATTAAAGCAAGCAAGCAGCACGAACAGGGACAGAGAATTGCTGCATTAATGCAAAAGGAATCACGTTTTACATACCCAAATACAGCTCGCCAAAAGATCCGCTCCCAATCTTCCGTCCGAGCTTAAACCTTCCACTGATAACATGGTCCATGATCTAAATGAAATACAAAAAAACTTAAAACCCCACTTCACCTCCAAAGATAACAACGCAACCCAACCTAAACTATGATCCAATTTTTCTTTATCCTCTAAGAAAAGTCTTCATCGACGATCGGCCCACGATTCCAATTCCGCTAAAGATTTAACTTAATAAAATAAACTTCAGATCCGCCAAACTTGAAAGGAAACAGAATGATCAAAAACCTGTACTCCAATAATCAAGCCTAGAAAAGATGAAAAGCCTGAGGTATCTAGTTTTGGAAACAAATATGATAAAATAATCAAAAACCTAAAAAAAATTTAATAAAGGAATGTCTGTAAACCATTAGCCTTAAAGAGGGTTTTTGATTAATCAATTTTTCCTTTTTTTTTGTCTCGTAAAATCACCGAAACACGTAAAATGTGGAAAATTATTAAGATATATAAAAAGAAAGGAAAAAAAAGATTTCGGATAGGGAAAAGAATGAAGGGGCCGACCAGTTGGAGAAAAAATTTAATGCCAGCGATTTTCACGGCATGTAAACAGAAATACAGAAAAATAAGGACCGAAACTTGGAATTAGATCTTTGGATCTGAATTAAAGAAAAGGGAATGAATTTTCTCGGTACAAATTCGACGGGGAAGAAAACTAGGGATGAGAAACAGAGAGAATTTGGGTAGAGACAAGAAAGTTCAAGGAAGATGAGAGAAAATGAACAACAAAGAAAGTTGATTGAAGAACAAAAAAGCTGGTGATGATATTGTTTGCCTACTTTATTTTTTCTTCTCTTTTTTTTTTTTTTTCTCGTAGGTAGACTTTTTTAAAAATTACATAAATTGAGAGGATAATTGTACATGTTATACTTAATTTTTATGGTAATTTTACCATATTATTAAAAGGTGATTGTGTAAAAAGAAATAATTATTTTTTATAAAATGGATTGTTTATTCAATTTTTTATTTAAGTTAAATTTAAAAAAAAAAAACTACTTTTTAATTATAATATAATTAAATTATTAAAAAAAATACAAGAAAATTAAGTGCTATTTTTATAATTATTATAAAATTTGATGATATTTTTAAAAAAAAAAATTATAATAATAAAAATAATATACTGAATAAAATCGTATCTGACATTTAAATTAAGAGAAGCATTAACAAAAATAGTAAAAAATAGAAAAATTTGTTTTTTATTAAATAAAGATTTATATATATGTTATTTGATAGTAAAAATATTTTAATTAAATTTATGATAAATTTTTGAGACATATAAGTCTAAAATTCGAAAGACATTATTACATGCAAGAATTTATCTATATTTTTATAAATTTATACAAAAAAAATATATATATTAAAAATTAAGAGGAAACATGTGTCGTCCTTGTCCTTCTACAAATCCTTTCCCATCATAAACCATACATTTTCTTAATAATAAAATTATATAAATTGTACATAAAAAAAAATATTAAAAAAGTTATTTATTTATTTATTTGTTTACTTTCATGTAACACACTTTGTACATTAAAAACTACCAAGACTAGTCATGCAATACCCCTTTCATTTTCCTAATTTTATTTTTACCCCTCCTTTACTATACTCATTAATACTTTTCAAACTCATATTTTTTATATTTTATTTATCATTATTCATTTTACACACAAAAAGAATTAAAATCTACACAAAACATACATGTATTACATATAAACTATTTATAATTAGAGAACACATTACACATGAATTAAGAGTAATAATTCGTGCAGATTGAATCAGAGATAACTCAAATTAGTTCAGTCTAAATTAGTTAAATTTTAGCTCAAATTGAATTTAATTAGAATTAAAAAAGATAAACAAATATAAATAGACTGACCCAAATTAACTTAAATGGTTAATTACATCTTTTTTTAACTAATTGGTCTTTTTATATATTAAAAAATTTACTTAATATCATTAAAGTTTAATCAGTAAATATTGCATATTGTCAAGATTTATGAAGTTATTTATATAAGGTGCATCATTTAAAATAAATAACAATTATAGATCATACCAAAAAATGATATTTAAGCATATCCTTATTCAAAATCAATTATATGGTTATTACTAAAAGTTTATAATATAAAAAATTTATAATAGTAAAAATATTATTCAAAAGACAATAAAAATTGAGAAAGATGGAGCGATAGATAGTGATAAATTGACTGAACAATAAGAGATAAATAGAGGGAAATATGGTGACAAATTGGATAACATAACGTGAATGGTGGCATAAATGGCATGAGTACATTGTGACTCAGATGAGTGAGAATAAGAGAGAAAGAATGACATCGTAATGGTAAGTTTGGGTTCTTTTGAAATCAATGAGAAATACTTAAAGGAAAAAAGGAAAGTTTTAATTTAACCTATTTTTTTAATTTTAATTTTTGACTTAAAATTTTATTTTATTTCGAGTATAAAATTTTATTTTATTTCGAGTTATATGCTGGTTCGAACTCAATTTTATTTTTTTCGTGTTATTTGAACTGGCCCAAATTTAATTTAATATTTATTCTTCAACTTTTAATTCATTTAATCAAATTACGACATAAATTATCATCCTAACATGAACATTTGTTCAAAACTGAAGGGTACATTAACATTTGTTTAAATAAGATTTTTAAAACTAGAATCAGCATAAACATTAGAGGTGTCCATTGGGGTTAAGTTTAAACAAAAATTGGAATCAATCTAATATGACCAGTTCCTTAAAAATGTGAACAAAATCAAACAGATAAATATGAAAAATCAATCCAATCCGAACAAATTTTTTTAGCTTTAGTTTGATTTGAGTTGGGTCAAGAAAATTTTCTTCGTATTTTGCTAATGGATTTTATTTATTAATTTTTTTTTAACTCTTATATTATAGTTTATAATATTTTCAATGTTAGCTTTAATATAATGCCTAAATTTGAAGATTTAGATTTCAATCACTTGCCTAATATTATTATTCTTCCAATTATAAGTGTAAAAAAATTTAAAATTAAGATAAAGAGGTAATAAAAAATAATAATGACTTATCCAATAAAATTCGCTAATTTTCATATCCAAGTCATCCATAATATTGTTCATGAGATACAAACTCTTATGAAAAAATATGGAAGATAATGTAATTATAATAGATAAATAATTAAATACTATAAAATAGCATCTCACATTGATAAGAAGAAAAATAAGAGAGAGTACTTGGTCTAAAAGTTCTTGCATGAATTTTATTTAAATATTCAAACTTTAATGGAAAAAATAGATAAAACTATTTAACTCACACTCATAAACTAGAAGACAAAATTTAATTCTAAAATAATATCGAAATTGAAAATGGTTATCCTCTTAAACATAACAAATTAAAAATAAATAACAAAACAAAATATAAAACTTCAAATCTCTAGTACACCCTGTCTATTACAAAATAGAGAATTTGAATAAAATAAGACTAAGCTTAGGGGTTAACTTGGCAACTGGCAAGAAAGGTTGCTAAGAAGAGACTGATGCTTTGATTATAAGAGGAAGAGAGAAATGAGGAAAAAATTGTATAATTTGGTGTATTCTCACAGTGAGGATTGTATGAGAGATCACGAAAACATAATAAAAAATTTAAATTTTTTAAAAATAACTGTATAAATAATAATATAAAAATAATAATAATAATAAAATAATAAATGAATCGGGCTATTCGATTATTACAAGGTTTAAAGAAATAAAAATCAAATCAAACTAACTCAATATTAATTAATTTTTTAAAATAAAGAATTAAATTAAACAAATAAAATCTTAAAATTGAATATTTTGGATTAGGTTGGATGGAATTTTCTTAATAAACATATATTTAAAACTAAAAATGCACAAATAGTGAAGGGTGTATTGGATTAAGAGAGACTTAATGACAAAATTTTTTAAAAAAAAATGAGTAGTACATATCTTAATATATATAAAATAATATTTATTAATTAAGTTGAATTGTACACTAATTTTTTGTCATTCAACCAAGTTAATTTTAAAATATTATTTTCACCAATTTGGTATTAAATTTATTTAATTTGACTAATTTGATATTTAATTTTTTTTTAATTTGACTAATTTGATATTTAATTTTATTTAATTCGAATAATTTGATATCCAATTGGTTAAATTAGATAATTTGAAATACAAATTATTCAAGATGGAGACTTTTAGAGTTTTAAATTAGTTAAATTAATTTTTAAGACCTTATACTATCTACATATAAAAATTCGATAATAAATTAATCATTTAAACTATTAATTGTTATAGGGACGTTTTTATTGGTTTATTCAAATACATAATAATACATATATAATACATACATATATATATATATATATATATATATATATACATACATACATATATATATATATTATAGAAAAATGCAAGTATAAATGTCAAATATGAGTTTCCTACTCTCGAAAATATTAGTTATTTTGGTGCCAAATTTGTAATAACTTCAGTTACAAAATTGAATATAAAATTGCTATTTACAGTCAAATTGACCGTAGTAAACAATTTAATGTTATATTATATAACAATATTATAAATATGGTGATTTTGAATTAAATGCACCAATAAATTTAAATTTTTATATAAAATTTATTGAACTAAAATAAGAATATAATAGCTAAAAACAACCTGCTTCTCTTCAAAAAGTTTCCTGGGTTAACCTATGTGCATAAACATAATTCATAAAATGATTTATAATAGGGTATTCAACTAGATAAGTATTTAAAATAAATGTTTAAAACTAAAGGTGCATGAACAATTTGATAAGTTGTTGTGAAAGTCGATGTGGAAAATCAAGGTGGCATCCAAGATTAAGCACTTCTTATGGTAGTGTCTACACGAGCTGTCCACTCTTCACTTCAACAGCACCACTATAAGTTGGCTAAGATCTTGTGCCCTCTATATGGCTCTTGTGCTAAAACAATGACACATTTGCTCATCGGGTGTCAAAGGGTTAGTACTATCTTAACTTTTCTTTGTCTAAACTTTAATTTTCAACAATATGGGTCACACACTTTTCTTGAGTTTTATAATTCTTTCTTCCTTTGGGCATGTAGTTAAATTAATAGTAAACATTTGTTAGCAAATGTAGTAAATGCCTTATGGTGCATTTGGAAGGGGCAGGATGAGCTTGTTTTTAAGAATGTGGCTTTTGATCTTGGTGGAACTCTTAATTCTATTTGTGCAAATCCTGTAAGTCCTGTGAGTCTTATGTTGTCATTTTCGTATGTAAAATAAGGAGTTTATATGTTTACTTAGTATTTTTTTCTTCCTTTATGTAAGGTACTATACTAACAGTTTAATATTGCACACACTCATATAGAACTTGATACTTTGTATGTTTGAATGATACACATACCAAGGGGTGATTGAGAGCTTTTACTTTCATGCTAAGTTGTGTTCTTTTCGTGTGTTTGTTTTTCATTAATTGAATATTTGTGAAAAATTAACTTGAATAGTTCTTATAAATTAAAACTGTCATTTTTATAAGTTGGTCGAGTGCGTGCCGGAGGTTCACTAGTGTATCAACGAGGTTGACGACTATTACCCTAGCAGGATGGCTTGCTGCATATGTAGGGAGGGATCGACATGGATATCATCGAGATCAACGAAAGCTCAAGGATTTTCTATAAATATCCCTTATTTCTTAAAATTCTTTAATAAATTAGAAAACATGAACAAACTCTTGCATTTTGAAAACTTGAATTTTCAATGAGAAAAAATTGTTTTATACTTCTATATTATTAATATGTTAAATGTTATTTTGTATATATAATTCGTGATATTGAGAGTGTGGTATCGTTGATACGAAAAAAAATCATTTTATTGCCAAATGCATTTTTGGGTGGGTTTCTTAACTAGTGAAATAAAAATCTATTTGGATATAGATTTATATATTGGGTACATGTGCATGAGATTTTTTCATAAACCTAGATATACACTAAATTGATTGTTTGTGTTTGTACCACATCACATGGTAGTGGGGCTTTGGAGGAGATCTGAATTCAACCTTAGATCACAGTTGTTATGGATACAGCAGATAAGGGAAACTTAAGCGTAGTTGAACGTGACTCCAACTAGTAGAAGTATTAGCATATATCTTTAGGATGTATACTGTTGATTTACTATTTTAGTAAATTGCTTGCTGTTGAGTAGTTGCCTTAAGCAACTCGTAGATGTTACCTCTTAGGGATGGTACCTAAGTAGGTTTACTACGTTATATCGCTGTGCATGTATGCTCTATTGTTTGCCTTAGTACAATCATAGAGTTGTTCAAGTATATTTTAACATATGAGGGTTAATCATTGATTAGAGAACATTTTCTATTTTAATGTACTTGATTATATCTGCTTCTGTTTGTGTTAATTGCTTTTTTTTTTTTGCTATTCGTACGAGAAGCATAAGTCTTGAGGTGTCAGTATCACCTTGCCACGGTTGTACATTAGGTCTTAGACTCTCTCAATTGGTATTAGAGAGAGTACACCTTTTTGGGCTTAACAGCTCAGGGGTTGATTATTTATTTTGCCTCTAGTGTGTTTTTCTCTCCTTTGTCTCAACTAATGATTGGTGTGAGAGTTGTTGTCAGTAGACCTCCTCAGTTTGATGGCATTAGTTATGTCTACTAGAGATCTCATATGTGTTCTAATATGAGGTCAAACGATGAATGTGCCTGGTACTTGATTGAACATGGATGGAATGTTCCTTTTAAAACTCTTTCTAATGGCACTATATAGCCAAAAAGGTTTGGTGACTAGAGTGAAGATGAACTTCTATAAGTGATCATAACTATAGAGGGTTGCATGTCCTTCTTCAAGCTGTTTAGCCTTCTAATGCGGATGTCATTTCAAGTTTTAAGAGTTCTAAAGAAGCTTGGGACTATTTGGAAAGAAAGTACAATTTTGATGTCAACTATTTTAGTAAAGTACGATTTTGATGTCAACTGTTTTAGTAAAGATCGTATTTAGTGTGTTGTTGTTGGTACTTCTAATTGCTCTACTCTTATGGCCTCTCATTCCAATGAGGGGATTTCAAATCTAGTCAATGGGTAGATATTAAAAGTAATGATGACAAATTTTCTCTTCTAGAAGCTTATGAACAACTAGTCTATGAGCTGTTGAAGTTAAAAAGAAAAAGACTACTTAGATTTGTCTACTTCTTCACGTTAACCTTGATGGAGGAAGAGTTGTTGAAGACCTAAGAATAAGATTAGATAATCATATTATGTCATTTCAAATTATTCTTCGTCATAATGAAAAGTATGTGACTTATATCGGTAACCTTGAGGGGTATATTCAACGCAAAGAGTCAAAAAGATCTTATGACTTAGTTTGTTTGAATTCCTCTTCTACTGATTTCAAGGATGTTGCTCAATTGGAACATGATGTTTTTATTCTTGAAAATGAAAAACCTTGTCTTGATTCCATGTTGGTTGACAAAGACATTGAGATTTCAAATCTCAAGAGTAAAGTGAAGGACTAAGCAAATGTTGTTAAACTCCTTGAAACTTGTTTGGTGGACAACGCTAAAATGGTTGAATCCTTCTCCCTTAAGCCTTATGATATGAAAAATAAAATTTCAAATACCAGAGGAACTCTCAAGAAGTTATCTCTTAGAGCTCATCGTCTTGAAGAGATGTTGAAGATTGGTAAAACTCATAATGACATGAGAGGTCTTAGTTTTGTTAATGAACAAACTACCCCTTCTTTCTCTTCTCCGTTGTTTATTCAGGTCAGCACTAATAAAGCATCCCCTCTGAAAAGTTCTTCAAAGGTTCTCAGTGCAGATAAGATTATTGGTACAGATTGTCCTTCTCTTCCCCCCTCCTCTAAAGAAGACTCCTGTGATTTTCACTCTTTCTCTCTTACCCAATATTTCCGCACAACCAGATTTAGATGTTCTAATCCTAATTGAAGATTTGTTGAATTAGTCCCTTTTCTCTCACTAATGAGGCCGTTTTAATTCAAAGTGAAGCAGTTATATACTTGGACGAGTTTAAGTCTTCTAGAACTGAGTTCAAGAGTTATTAATGAGGCCATTTTACTTCAAAGTGAAGTAGTTATCTACTTAGATGAGTTTAAGTCTTCTAGAACTAAGTTCAAGAGTCATTAATGAGGCCATTTTACTTCAAAGTGAAGCAGTTATCTACTTGGATGAATTTAAGTCTTCTAGAACTAAGTTTAAGTTTTCTCCTTATCAAAGTGGGAATGTTGTCCACATTGCCTTAAAAGCTCAAACATCTAGTATCTGGTATTTTGATATTGGTTGTTCCAAACACATGATAGGAGACAAGTCTTTCTTCACCAATATTGACAAGATAAATAAAAGGTTTGTTACCTTTGGATATGGTAGAAAAGCTAAGATTTGAGGAAAAGGTATCATCCTTTCTCCGGGATTCCATAACTTAAAGATGTCCTCTTTATTAATGGACTTAAAGCAAACCTTATCAATATTAGTCAAATATGTGATGATAAGTGTCTTATAAAGTTCTTTAATAAAGTGTGTGATGTGTACGATGGCTTAGGAATTGTTGTTGTCAAAGGCACCAGATCTGATGATAATTGTTATTGTGTTGAATCTTCTCCTTCTCTCATCTGCAATAGAATTAGTTTGAGTACTGAAGAATTGTGGCATCAAAGACTTGGTTATGCCAACTACAAGATGTTGAAAAAGATCTCTATGTTAGAGACAATAAGAGGTCTTCCTAAGAATGTCTCAGCCAAATCGTGTTTGTAGACCTTGCCAGCTGGGTAAACAGAGAAAAAGTCAACACTAAAAAAACCAACATTTATCTACTTTTAGACCTCTACTGCATATGGATTTAATATGAGTACTGCTAGTATTGGTGGGAGAAAATATATTATGATCATTGTTGATGATTTCTCTACATATACTTGGGTGATGTTTCTTTGTGAATAGTCAAACACTTTTGAAAGCTTCAAATCCTTGTGTATAAAACTACAAAATGAGAAAAGTGAAAGCCTACGTAATATTATAAGGATAATAAGTGATCATGGAAATAAATTTGAGAATTCTAACTTTACCTCATTCTATGTTGATCGTGGGATTCAACATGAGTTTTTGGCCTCTATGACCCCCTAGCAAAATGGTATTGTTGAAAGGAAAAACAGATTGATTTAGGAAATGGCTAGAGTTATGCTTGCAAGCAAGAACTTAGCAAAGCATTTTTGGGCTGAAGCTGTTCGTACAACTTGTTACACCATTAATCATTTCTTTTTTAGGCCTAGTACTAGACAGTCCCCTTATGAGCTTTTTTTATGGAAGAAGGCCTAACATGAAACATCTTAGAGTATTCGAAAGTACTTGTTATATTCTTAAAGATAGAGGAAAATATGAACAAGTTTGAAGTCAAGAGTGATTTGGGAATCTTCTTGGGTTACTTGTTTAACAGTTGAGCTTACATACTTTTTAATATAAGAACCACTTCTATTATGGAATCTATAAATGTGGTTATTGATGATTTTGAAATACCGAGTTGATTGATACTAAAGATTGTAAGATCTTTGAAAATTGCAGATCTGTTACTAACTGTATTGCTGATGTAGATGGCCCCACTGCTGAACCTTCTGGTGAGTATTCCAAGATTATTAAGGATGAAGACAGCCAATTCTCTCCTTAAATGGGCCAAATGAGCTCATTCTTTTGCCAACATCATTAGAGATGTCAAGAGTGAAGTTACTAGACATCAGATGCAGAATACCATAAATTACTTGCGTTTAACCTTCACCATACTTCCTAAAACTATTAAGGAAGCCTCGCAGGACATATACTAGGTCAACTCCATGTAGGAAGAGCTTGTTCCTTTCAAAGAAATGGCATCTAGTATCTTGTACCTAGACCTTCTAACACGCATGTTATTAGAACAAGGTGATTTTACAAGAATAAAGAAGACAAAAACAGTGTAAGCTCCAAAAATAAGTCTAGATTGGTTGTTCAGGGTTACACGCAGATTGAAGATATTTATTTTGAAGAAACCTTTGCAGTAGTTGCTTATCTTGAGTCTATTAGACTCCTCATTGGTTTGCTTGTTACGTTGGTGATGAGTACTTAAAAAGCACTAAAGATACCATGATTTAATGCGCTTTAATTGATTAAATAGATTTATATATGCATGATTTTATCATATTTTATATAATTCTATCTTTTCGGAATCACTGGTATTTTTATTATTTTTCAGGAATTTTTGCTTCTAAAATAAATTAATTACTTGAAGAATGTTTAAAAATAGTTGGAAGTAATCCATCACAATATTTAAAGTATAGTATTTATTTACTATTCAAAAAGGTGAAGAAAAAAATAAAGAAAAATAAAAAAAATGGAAGAAATGTGCAAAGCCTGCCTGTCCGCGCGCAGAATACCGCACACCCACCCCGCACACCCCGCGTGCGCTCCATTGCCCACCAGCCTGCTAGCGCCCAGCCAGCCCATCATGCGTGCCTTTTACACCCACATGTGCCATTTTGACATTTTTTGCCAATTTTAGCCCCATGTTTTTACCTATAAATACACCCCCTCCCCTTTGTATTTGAGACATAAAATTTTCAACTCTCTTCTCTCTCTCTCTAGCTTTCTCTCTCTATAAAGCTTTCTTAGTTTTCTTAGTTTTTTTAGTTTTAAAGTTTTTCTCATTTTGAGAAGAACTTAGTTATGTTCTTGTAATATTTTTAGTTTTGATTCAATAAATGTGAATGCAATTTCGTTTGGAGGTTTTTCTAAAAACAATTCTGAAATTATGTTGAGGTATGTTTAATTGTATTATTTTCAGCATTATTTCTTATGTTTTGTTTTTACATGCTATATTTAATTTTCTAGCTAATTATTAAATTAAGCATGTTTGACTGATTATTAATATGAGATAATACTGTTGTTATACTTGTGAAATATTAATAGGTAAAACATTTTCACAAACTTAAATATTATTTTTATTCAAGATTTTCATATAAAGAATGTTAAAGATAAATACATTATTTTTCATTACAAACTTTAAATCTGAAAATTAGATTTTAAGATTTAATTATTTGGTCTGATTTAGAGTAGTGCTCTTCTACTTATTGGTACAATCGCTTGGTATTGTTGATGTGAAACTCTATTTCAAAGGCTTTTTACAAATAATTATTATTTGAAAATGTATTGACAAAATATTTTCTGTAATAGTTTTAAAACTTGAAAGTTAGTATTCAGATAATTAAATTATTAAATTTAACTTGGACACCTTGAATAAAGTTTAAAATGTCTAACCCTACCAAAGGTGGCATTTAAATGGTTCATTTGCAATCTCTTAAAAAATAATTTTAATTTAATTAACCAAGTTAATTATCAACCACACCCATAGGTGTTAATTGATTTGTTTAATTACCAAAAAATATCTAACCTCATTAAAAGTGGTATTTATACATAAAAGAGAGAATCAATAATTTTAATTCAAATATTTCATAATCTATATAATATGCAGCAAGCATAATTAACTTATTATTATTCATTAATTCTCTACTGTTTATGAATGATATAATTGCATGATTATTTATTGAATTCATGTCTATCTTATTTTTTTGCTTTAGATTAGATTCAATCAAACTCAAATATTATTACAGAATGTTTAGGTTTTAATTTCATTTTTAAAAGTTTGAATAATTATTAAAAACCACATAAATTCCTTCCTTAGATCGACCTTAGGAGTATACTTATCATTTTCTATAAAATGATTTGTGCACTTGTGAGATTTTATAAATATAAATAAGCATTTACGAGATTAATATTTAAGTACTGATTTTCGTTCATCAGTTGGTTTTAAGTTATATCAAATGGACGATAAGAGTGCCTTCTTTAATAGTGTTAGCAAAGAAGTGCATGTTGGACAACCCAAAGGCTTTGAGGATCCTCACTTTTCTAATCATGTTATGTGCTTAAAGCAAACCCTTTTTGGTTTAAAGCAAACCCCTCGTGCTTGGTATGAGTATCTTACCACCTTCCTTCTCAACAACAGATTTCAATAAGGTGGTGGAGAAGAGACTTTGTTTGTTCAATGAAACTAAAGAAGTCATTGGGGCTCAGGTGTATGTTAATTACATCATTTTTGGTTCTACTAAAGATTATTTTATTCAAGATTTTGCTCTCGCCATTAAAATGAGTTTGAAATGAGCCTTGTTTGGGAGTTAAAGTTTTTTCTTGGCTTTCAAGTAAAACAATCTAAAGATGTGATCTTTCTTTCTCTAGCCAAATATGCTAAGGTACTTGCTAAGAAGTTTGGCTTGGAATTTGCAAAACTTACCCGTACTCATTTAAGTACATCTCTAAAACTTTATCAAGATCTCTTAGGAAAAGAGGTAGAACAGACCTTGTATAGGAGTATGATTGTTAGTGTTCTCTATTTAACTACCAGTCTTCTTGATACCTCCTATAATGTTGGAGTTTGTGTAAGATTTCAAACTTGTCTGAAAGAATCTCATGCTACAATCAAGAGGATAATCAAGTATGTCAATAGGACTTCTAAGTTTGGTATTTGGTATTCATGAGATACAACTACTGAGTTGTTTAGGTATTTAGATACTGATTGGACAGGTTGTAATGATGATAGAAAGAGTACTTCCGGCGAGTGTTTCTACTTGGGTAATTCTTTAATTTCATGAGACAACAAGAAATAGAGTTCAGTTTCACTTACTATAGCTAAAGCATAGTCTATTGCAGTAGATTTGTGTTGTTCGCAATTCTTTGGATCAAACAAATGCTGAGTGATTATGGAATTACAATTTAGGACTTAACTCTTCTTTGTGATAACACCAGTGCCATCTATATCTCTAAAAATCTAGTCCAGCATTTAAGAACCAAATACATCGATATTCGACACTACTTCATTCGAGAATTAGTGGAGTCAAACACTCTTTTTTTGAAGCACATCAACAATGAACTTCAATTGGATGATTTTTTTACTAAAACTCTAGATTCTCTCAAATTTGAAACTTTGAAGAAGGCTATTGGTGTCAGCATATAGCCATGAGATTGTAGTTTGTGACCTTTAGGTTATGTGTGTGCCTATTGAGTCATTTGTGCTGATTTCTTTACTATTTTTCTATTTGTCCACATGTTTTGTATTATATTTTGTTTATTGTATGCTTTAATTCTTTTCTAAGGTGTTGCATGAGTGATTAAGATTATTGCATACATATATGTATTCTCTCCTTCATGTAGGGGTGTATTCCTTTGACTTTCTGTCAAAAATGGGGGAGAAATTTGTGTTTCACAATGTGTGTTCTACATTGCTTTAGGATATAAGCGTAGGTTGCATTGCATTTATTTTATCTACATTCAGAGAGAGTGTTGTATGAAGTTAAGTGGAGTTTGCATGTTTGTTTGTGCTTAGCCTATAGATGGGTACTTGTGTATGGATAACACAATAATATTTTGTTAGACTATACTTAGGTTTGCATGATACATTCACGAGTATGTATTGTTTCATGTGTAAGATACAGGTGTAGCTAGAGACCTTACAACTCAAGCAAAGCTGACGTTTTAACATGCTACGTAGAGTTTGCATCAAGATGGATGTGCTGATTCAAAAAGATGGATGAAGCACGACAAAATGGATGCACTTAGATTAGGTGTGTTGGGGGTGTTTGCTGTGTCAGAGTTTGTTCATAGGAATAAACTTCTTTAAGCCATCTTGTATGAATATATTATATTTGATGCATATTTGTATAGGTTGTGTAGTGTTTTTTACGGAAAGCCAAAAGAAAAGATTGTAAGTTAAGTAAGTCTTTTGAGTCTTTTTTTGGCATATAAGTCTGCAAAATATGGAGTCTGTATGTTTATATAGTGTTTTGTCTTCTACTATGTAAGGTACTATACTAATGGTTCAATATTGCACACACTCACTTAAAACTTGACACTTTATATGTTGCATGATACACACACTATGGGGTGGTTAGGAGCTTTTAGTTTGAATGCTAGGTTGTGCTATTTTTGTGCATTTTTTTTTTCACTAATGGAGTATTTGTTAAAAATCAATTTTAACATTTTTTGAAAATTAAAACTGTCATTTTTGTGCTTTTGTCAAGTGGTCCCTAGAGTGCTCACAAGAGGCACACTAGTCTATCAACGAGGTGGCGATGAATGGGTTAACGAGGATGACAACAATTACCCTTACTATGTTGTCTATTACCCTTGTTGGATGGATGGCCGCATATGCAGTGGAGGATTGGCGAGGTGTTGGCAACCTAATCGAAGCTCAAGAATTTTTTATAAATACCTCACATTTTTGAAATTCTTTAAAAGTAATTAGAAAACATAGGCACACTATTGGATTTAAAAACTCAAATTTTCAGTAAGGAATTTTTTTTTCTACTTTAGGATTATTAATATGTTGAGTGTAGTTCCGTGATATTAATTTGTGATATTGAGAGTATCGTATCATTGATACGAAGAAAATTATTTTAGTGTCAAACACATTTTTGGGTAGGTTTCTTAATTAATAAATTAAAACCTTATTTGGACATATATTTATATGCTAGTTATATGTGCATGGAATTTTTCATAAACTTAGGTTTACACTCAATTCACTGTTGGTATTTATACCACATCACGTGGTGGTGGGACTTCGGAGAAGAGTCGGATTCAACTTTGGATCACATTTTCTATGGGATAGCAAACGAGGGTAGCTTAGGCACAATTGTTGAACATGGCTTCTACTGGTAAGGTATTAGCATATATCTTTAGGATGTAATTATTAATTTACTATTTTAGTGAATTGTTTATTGTCAAGTGGTTGCCTTAAGCAACTCATGGATATTACGTTTACCATGTTATATCCTTGTGCATGTAAGTTCTATTATTTGCATTAGTACAATCATAGAGTTTTTCGAGTATGTTCCAACATATAAGGGTTCCTTTATGATTGAAAAACTTTTATTGTTTTTCTGTACTTGATTATATTTATTTATGCTTATGTTAATTGCTTATCTATTTTTTATTTTTGCTGCTCGTACGAGATACGAGAGTCTTAAGATATCAGTATCACTTTGCTACAATTGTGCACGGGGTCTCATTCTCTCCCTGCTTGTTATGATTTGAATTGTTATAGTTTGACTTTTGGCTAATATGTCTTGCTTCTATATTATGTTAGTGGCCTATCTTTTTTTTTTTTTTTTTTAGCTTTCTCTTTAATCCCTTACTTTGTAGAGTATTGTAAATAATAGAGTTATTTCTCAAATCATATAAAAAAATTATTTTTAAAACATAGTAAATAAATATTTTACAGAATAAATAATAGTTCAATCTAATAGCATAAAACCGACAAAACAAAAATATTTGTCAAATGTTGCATTTTAATTACAATATCTTTTTTTATCATAATTTGATACCTTCATCAATGACACAATTTATTTGACTTTCTGTTAGCAATTGATCTCATAATTACTTCACAATCTCACATTTCAAACTTTATATTAAATTTGTAACTGATACGTTACTTGATGCATATAATAACTTAATGCATATAACTAGGCTTGCCATACAAGCTCACTTTAGCTAAAAAGGATGAAAGTTCCATTTAATATCTATAGATAGTAGATACAAATGTATTATTCATTATTCTTGAAGTACACTCTCCAAAAATTTTATTGATTATTCTATTTATCAAGCATTAGATAGGTATGTTTTTAAAAAAAATGGTTACACTAATTTTATATTTTATTGGCTTGGAGTCCCACATTATTACTTGCTCTAAGAATAATTAATGAATAATTTTTTAACAAATACATTATCATATTTCAATGTTAACAATTATTCCTATAGGTAAAAATTTTAAATTTTTAAATGTAAATAAAGGCCAATTTAATAAGAAATAACTAAACATTTGGGTTAAATTTTTAACAATATATAATGAATTTTGTAACAAATAAAACCTTTAATTTGATAGTAAAATGTGTGAGATGAAATAAGTAGTACTCTACGTAAATGTCCTACTTTCAACCCAAAGCATAAACATTCCACGTGTGGCCTCATGTTTCAAATAAATGAAATAAAATAAATAATATGACTTTAAGTCATTTCTGAATTTATCTTAAAAATATAATTTTCAAATCCTTAGTACATCATAACACCGAATTCAATATTGACTCTTACAACCTATTGGTAAAATTAGACAATATATTTAGGTAAGAGAATTTGACAAGTCTAAACAAATGGTAGCATATATGCTACCATATAATTAATGGTGCATTGGTACCAAGTTAGACCGAACAACTGATATGAATGACCAACTCCAACAAATTAAACTAATACATTATCAGATTTCAATTTCGGTAAAAAAAATTTGAAAAATTATAAAAATAATCGCTCTAAAATTTATAATAATAAAATTAGTATTTCAATAATATTGAACATTCAATTTAAACATGTAGTATTGAATGTTTAATATTAAACGGGGTTGTTCAATTCTAATTGAATGGTTGTTTAAAAAAAATAATATATCAATTATTTTTTGAATTGTAAAAATATAAGTTTAAATCTAAAAAAAATTATTTTTATTAGTACAAGTTTTAAAGGGTGTTACAAGTTTTAAAAAAAAAATTTTCAAAAAGAAACAAACAATTAAATAAATATATTAAAATTTAAATAAGTAATTAGCTCTCAACTTTCCTAAAAAGTAGCTACTTTTAACCTGCTTTTCCTCATCTCTTTTTTTAAAATGGAGAAAACAAAGGTTTAGGTGGGGGTGAGTCATGATTTCATGAACACAATAAATCAGAATCTACATTCTAGTCTCTAAAGAATAAAAATGAGTGGTTTACCTGGTGATTTAGCAAAAAGACTAGTTCTTTTTTTCCTTTTAAGTTATGGTTGAAGTTATACAAAGTATTTGATTAAAAAAAAAATTGAAGTTTTTTTAATAAGAAAAAAAATGAATATTATAAGCTTAGAAAAGAAATTGAAGGCAGCTTCTTTTATATTTTAAATTTTTATATTTTGTGAATGTCTTTTAATATATATTTCATGTAGTTTTCATAGATAAAAACAATTATAATTGTTGGAAACAGGTTTTACGTAAAGCATTGTTTTTTGGGGCAAGTGGACTAAATTAATTAGACTTGTTTATATCTTCTTCTTCTTCTTTTTTTTCCTATGGACCTAACTCTTTGTATCCCATTATTTAGTCCTTTTGTATTTATCATCTAATTACCTTTGAAATGATAATTGTTATCTCAACATGAGTTATCAAGAAGTATTTTGTATTCTTTGAATTTAAAGTGAAAATATTGTGGAATAGCTAGCTTCTCGATATTACGAGTTTACAATTTTTGTGTAATTTTGTAACTATAAGTGTGAAAAAGTACTACTCTCTAGTTTTTGAAGAGGACATTTCTATCTAATGATTTCTTTAATCGTGGCACATACTAAGACATAGTTGTCAGATGTTTAATTTGTACCGATTAGTATTAATGGAACATGAACTTAAATAAAGGAAAAATAATGCATATGATTCATCTTTTACACAAATGACGGACTCTTTGATGGAGTTTACTTTTTCCGACTTCATATGATTTTCAAATGAAGCTTTTAGTGGTAAAAATAAAGGATTAAAGATAATATTTAGGCTATATATAAAATTTATACAAAGAACAAATTTTAACTGATCCATCATCATGTGCAATAGCACATTGGTAAATTCTTGTACTAAATATATATAATATTTGTGTAAGAGTTGTGTGCAAGCTTCGTTTTCTCTATTTCTAAAATTTTTTCTACCGCTTTTGTCTTAGACTAGGATTTTTTTTTTTTGCCTGCTTGTAGTGGCTGTTGACGAACCTTTGATCGTCTACGTAGCGGCCGACCTTTTCTTCCCTTTTCTGCTACTTATTTTCTATTTGTTGTTCAGTTTTTCATTTTTTTTTGGTTTTTCCTCCGATGGCCCTTGTTTTCTGGTGGTTAGGGGTGACGGCTGTTGTACTCCTTTATGAAAAACAATAGCTGTTTGGAGGTTCCTCTGTTTTCCTGTGTCTGAAGCTTCCCCCTTTCTCTGGTTTGGATGTTCCCTCATTTTGTAGATTTCAGCTGGCATCGGAAAATCTGGAGGCGGTGAAAGTGGTCCGTGGTGGCTCTTTATGACCGGTGGAAAGTAGATATATTAGGTGTATTGGCTGTTTTTTTTTTTTTTTTTTTAAATGTACTTTTCTATGTGTTATGCTATTTCTATTGTGTTTTGAAATACGTAGACAATATTTTGTATTTTTTCATTGATGTGATAACCGGCTCTTTTGATATACAATTTCTACTGCTTCAAATTTTTTATTATTTCAATTCATTGAGTAAGTATTAAAGTATGTTGTAATATAGAATTCATAGATAAAGCTCATACATATTTTTCCAAAAATTTATTAAGTTTATAACTGTTTGTGTGTCTTAAATGTAAAGTTGGAGTTATAATGTATTATTTAGAGTGTGTTATCTGAGATTGTAATTGCGATCTATATTTAAATAAAAAAAAATTTATTTATTATATATATAATTTAAGGGGAAAAAAAAAACTAATTGTGTTATTTAGGTATATATAAAAAGGGAATAAGCCACCAAATTTACGTGTTATATAAATATTTTGATTAAATTTTAATTTGGATGCAATTGAATTATTCTTTGATATGTATGGAACTCAAAATCCGTCTCATAATACCATGAACAAACTAATTGTGTTCATTTAAGTATATGCAAAATGTAACCATCAATATTTGATTAAATTTTAATTTATACGCACTAAAAATATTTCTTCACCTTCATTTAAATTAAGGGTGATATATATATATATATATATATATATATATATATATTTTTTTTTTTTTTTTCTTGTTTTAATGTTCATTTGCTTAGATGTTGCTGCATATGGTCGTCAACTTATCAATTAGTTGTGCATATAGAGAATTAAAACATCAAATAATAATAATAACAACAAACAACGTTTGCTCATGTATTCAATATAAATTTTAACAATTCGCGAGGTAATATGATGCATTTAATCCATAACTTTTGCTAATAATACATTTAGATTAACCAGACAGGTAGTCCGATTGGTAAGTTATTTGGGCGCTTTGTACAAGAATAGTGGGCTTTGTTGGAAGGAAAAGTGCATGGGTTCGAAGCTCGGAACATGTCCTTTGCAGTTGAGTCTTCTACTACTGCCTTCCACTGATCTTGGATGCTTACACCCCTCTTTGAGGTTGGGTATCATCCAATGTCGATGACTAGTGGTGTGTGGGGCGTGGTATGCAGGTGTGTAACGATTGTCCTATCCTTAATCCCCAGTGATATTTTCTACATATATATATATATATATATATATTATATATATATATATATATATATTTAGATTAATTCATTAATTTTTAATAGTAATATATTTTAGTTTATTATATTTTATAGGTACTTTAAATTTTATTATCTTTTTAAAATAATATATTATCGATCTATTTGTTAATTTTTTGATTAATTTTTTATTAAAATAAATATAAATAATATATAGAGGGAATTATAAAATTAGAAAAACTATATAAGGATATTTTAGTAAATTAATAGAGTTTATAAATTGGAAAAAAAAAAGTCTTTCTAACACTTGGCAATACATTTGTTCAAATTAACGGAGCTTCTTCAGCCAAATATTAGTGTCATCTTATTGTTAATGCACATTTTATGCTTTCACTTTTAATGTAATGTAATGCATTACTTAAGAGTGTGAGTGTGTGAGTTTATAATTATTATTTTAATATTAAAAAAATTATTACCCATCTTTTTTAAGGAAATAATCTTAAATATAAAAAATATTCTTGTTTATTTGACCAAAATTTTGAGTTAGTATAACTTTTTGATAAAAAGAATACAAATAGATGAACTTAGGTATTAAATTGACACATTTCAATAATATGAGTAACAATAGGTAACAAAGTAATTATATAGTATCACAAAGGTACCGAAACAGTGATAAAAAGTTGTTGTGCTTGAAGAATGTACTAAGGAGGTGTCAACTTAATTGGTATGTTTCGGTGTGACCACTGAAACCTACTAGCTACAACTATTCATTAATTTGTTGTGCATAACACATGTCTAATTTTACACTCGAAACCTCCCAATTGCTCAAAAACAGCAAATCGCTGTTCACATTCAACCAAATAAACAAAAGTCCACCAATTCACAATTCTGATTTTAAAAACATCATCTAAAGATATGATATAAACCAAAATAAATTGTCTTAAATTCCAACAAAATCTATCGAGCCAAAACAAAATTAGACGTTTCAGAAAGTTCTGATTATATACTTAACTTCATATCAAATACTTCACCTTCACCTGGAGTCTAGAACACTCAATTTGAAAGAGAGATAAAAACACAATAATAACTAATTGCAGAGCAAGGTCAATAATGGTAAAAGTTGAAACAAATAGTAGGAAAACCCTACCAAGAGAGATTTATATGTAGAATATTTTTTAAGCTTCGATAAATTCAGGGATTATGGGAGACCTGAAGTCTAGAAAAGAGCTATTGGTGGTGATGTAATGGTGTTGCACCCAGTGGTTTTTTTTTTTTTTTTAAGACATTAAAGTATATGAAATACTTATTTTATTTACAATATTTTAGCTTTTTTCTTTTAAATTTCACTTAACTTTTTTAAAGATCCAACTATTGCTTTTTCGAGCTCCTTGATTTTGAGTCAGAATAATATTTGTTAGTATTGTAGTGTAGTGAGGGAAAGAAACATGTAAAATCTTGAATTTGAGCACCTCATAATCACACAATCAATCAACTTATTAATTTGAATGAATCCCTAACATTAAACAAATTATTAAGTGCAGGATGTTCTTGGGTGTGAAGAAGGCAAAACTCCTTTCTTACCATGAGTTCTTCCTAACTCTAAACTTGAACTCTAGGTAGCACAAAGTTTTGGTTCCTAGCTTTGGCCGAGTGTAGTTGATAGGTTCGGGAGAAGTGCACTCGCTCCCAATCCATAGTGGTGCGTGGTGGCAATCGCTACTTGACACAAAGCTATGGTGGTTGACATAAAGCTATGGTATTTTGAATGAGTGGTTGATTCTCATCTAGAGTTATAGCCTTTGGTTTACATGGACGTGCTTGGTGCTTGGAGAGCTGAGTTACAAAGAGATTACATAAATGGCAAGTTGGATATAATTTTTATTTTTTCTCATTCCCTTTTTTGTGTATTGGTATTGATATGACCACATAGGACCTCACCTAACATTTCAAAAAGTAAATAACAAATGCAATCTTGTGTTTACTAGTAGTACTTCTTAAGGCGTTGGACATTCCAAGCATTTGGGATTTCTATCCCACTAAAGTATTATAGTATATAAGCTTCTTTTCCCAATACCTTTTTTATTTTGTAAGGGCCTTCTCAGTTTGGACCTAAAGTTCTAGCCCCCCTTTCCATTGTTGATTGTGTGGTCTTCTTGAGAACCAAATCGCCAACCATAAATTTTCTGGTTGACTAATCTGTTGTAGTAACTGGCAATTTGCTGCTGATATGCCGCAAGTCGCATATGCTCTATTCTCTTTTTAAATCGATGAGGTCTAGGTTGAGGTCGAGGCCTTCTTCTTTACCATATAAGTTCCCTGCTATAGTTTTGCAACTCAAGATCCCCACTTTTACAAGAATGATTGCTTATATCTCGTATGTTAGTGAGTAAGGAGTTTCACCAGTCACAATTATGGAGGTTGTTTTGTATACTTAGAATACTTTCGACAGTTTTTCCACCCAAGAAATTTGACATTTCTCCAACTTCCTTTTCAAGTTTAACATTATGATTTTGTTGGTTGCTTCCACCTGCCTATTGGCCTATGGGTCTTCAATTGCTCATATGGTGGAAATTATACTAGTTACACATTTTTTTTGAATTTTTTGCTAGTGAATTAAGTTTCATTATATAAAACCAGAGTGTGTGGGTGCCCAAAACTATAAATGACATTTTTCTAGATAAAGTTGATAACATGGTCTTTGATATCTTGTTAAGTGGGCTCACTTCCATCCATTTGGTGTAGTAGTCAACTGTAACTATGACATACGTGGTTCCTCTAGTAAGCAGAATTGGCCCAACAAGGTCCAACTCTAACTGTGCAAACGACCAAAGGATGTGTAAGCAAGATAGTTATTCTGTTGATTGCTTAGGCCCATATGAATGTTGCTGACACTTATCACACTTCATAACTACTCTACTGTGTCCATCATCATGCTGGGCCAATAGTATCCTTGCTTTGAGGCCTTAAGAGTTAGGCTTCTGGGTGAGTGGTTCCTACATACTCCTTCATGGATTTTTGAGAGCACATAGTTGGCCTCTTTTGGAGACAAACATCTCAAGTATGGTATGTGGAAGCCAAGCCAACAAAGTAACCCAATGATGATGCAGAAGCATAAGACCCAAAGGCGAACGCTTTTGGCTTCCTTCTTCATGTACCTTAGTATTGGCCTTTTTTAGATGGTGGATTGGAATAGTGGCATCCAATTCATCATCGATGGCTGAAGCTAAATGTGAGAGTGTGTTCTCTTCCCTAGAAATGTGGTTCAAAGTCCAAGAGTGAAGCTTTTCTAGAAGGCTTTTAGTTAAGGTATGATATTCCAGTAGGATGGGAACTTTGACCAAAATACTCGTCGATCACTTACTTTACCACCAACTATGAGTCACTAAAGCAGTAAAGTTGTTTTGCCTCAAGTTTAATTGCTAAGTTTAGACTTGCGATGAGGGTTCATATTATGCTTCGTTGTTCAAAGTTTTGAAGTTGAAACGAAGGACCAAGTAAAGGTTGTACCCTTCTAGAGTCACCAAGATCAATCTTGCCTCACTACCATATTGGTGTGAGGAGACACCTACATGCAAATTTCATTTGGGCTGAACCTCTATTGGGTGCTCCTCTAGTGACAAGCCTGCAATGAAGTCTTCCAGTACCTGTACTTGTCCTTTGATGGAGGTGCATGGCATGTGGTGGATGTTAAATTCACAAAGTTCTATTGCCCACTTCTACATCCAGAGACTTAAGGATTGGACAAGACCTATTTTAGCTGAGTGCCAGTTAGGATGTTGATAGTATAACCTTAAAAGTAGGGTTGCAACTTCCTAGCTGCTACTGCTAAGGCTAGTCCCATCTTCTCAATTATTAGGTACCTTTGCTCAGCCCCTTAGTATGACTTGTTAATGTAGTAAACAAGCCTTTGGACTTTGTTCTATTCCCTCACTAGTAGAGCTGTCAAAAGGGTGGATTGTGTCGTATTTGGGTCAACTCGACCTGTGTAAGCTTGACCCAGATCCAACCCATTCATTAAACAAGTAAGAAAGTGCAACCCTAACCCACCATGTTTAATAAATGGGTTGACCAGTTTAACCTATTTAACTTATTTAAATATATCAAATAACATATATTATACTTTATAATGTAAGAAAATTTTTCATTATATTAAGTATCAACATATACTTATGTAACCAGTTAATATAATAAATTCTAACTAGACAGCATAAAACTAAATTAATTTAAGTATTATTGTGATACATCAAAGTCAAGGTGTTAAAGTTTTAAATACCAACAAAAAGTCTAAAAAAATATATAAATATCATAATATTTTTTGTAAGTAAAAACTTGTTTAAGTCTAAAATAAATAACCAATAATCAAAACACACAAAATTAAAGTAAACAACATATTATTATAAATTTATAAAAATACAAAAGTAAAAGATGCAATAAATTTAAAAGCTACTAAATAATTATATTAGAAACAATTACCTACATACTTCAATAATTTTAGTTATTTACTTAATTTTCTTATACTGGTCACAAAATATTTGAGTTAACTCGTTATGACCTAATTTTTAAATGGGTTAAATAGGTCAACTTATTTATGATCTAACCCATATAAGTTAAACACAAACTTGACTACATCGTGGGTAGGTCGTATAAAAAATTGCTAGCTCTACTTACGAGGGAAGTGCTAACTACCGACTTTGACGTAGCTAGGTACAAGATAAGTTTGTCTCCTAGCTAAGGTGTCTCGAGCAATTGCAGACTACTCTAGTAAGTTTTGAGTTCTTTAAAGGCCTATTTGCATTCCTGATTCATTTCAATTTTTGTTGTTATTTTTAAGTGTCTTGAAGAACATGAAACATTTGTTGGTGGCTCTAAAGATGAAACAATTGAGTACTGCCAATTGGCCAATTAACCTATGGACTTCCTTAATGTTTCTGGATGAGTGCATGTCCATGAGTGCTTTTACTTTCTCTAGATTAGCTTCAATGCCTTCTAGCTTACCATAAAACCTAGGAACTTTATAAACCCAACATTGAAGACATCCTTGTTAGGGTTCAACTTCATTCCATATTTTCTCAAGACGTTGAAGGCGAGCTCTAAGTGTTTTACATGGTCAACTGAGGTCTAAATCTTAGTGATCATATTATCCACATACATTTCCAAGGTATGACTAATGAGCTGAGAGAACATCTTGTTAACTAGGAGCTGGTAGGTGGCCCCATCATTCTTCAATCCAATAGGCATAACCTCTAGTTCTTCATGAAGCTAGTCATCTCTCTAGTGGGCTTAAATATCTTGATCTGATTGTATCCTAAGTAGGCATCCATAAAGGAGAATACCAAGTGTCTAGTGGTGGCATCCATGAGTTGATCTATCTTGGGCATGGAAAAGCTGTCTTGGGGACAAGCCTTATTAAGATCTATGAAGTCTACCCACATGCACCATTGGTCGTTGGCCTTTTTTATCATCACTATAGTGGCAAGCCATTCTGGATAATATACTTCGGTGATGTACCCATCTTTACAAAGCTTATCCATCTCTTGTTTCATACCCTCATATGTGTCCTGATTATATGACCACCTTTTATGTCTGACTGGTTTGATGTTTGGAACTGCATTTAGGCGATGAACCATTATCTTTTGATCTATTCTTGGCATGTCCTCTTGTGATAGGTAAAGACATCAGTGCTTTTTAGCAAAAAATCATCCAAGGTGGTTGGACTTTTTAGGGCAAAAATTTGTTCAAGAGTGAGAAGTCTAGTTTCCTTAGCTAGCTCAGTGACCAGGGCATGACTTAGCTTAGTATCTAACTCTTGCTTAGATTCTTTTGGGTGTTCTCTTTCAGGAGTTTGATGCTTGATTTGGATCTAGTTTGCTAGTGGTAGCGATCCAAAATCAAGGCAACTAAGCTCCCTCAGGGTGTTCCCATTCTCTTTAAGCATGCCGAGGGCAGATGACTGGCCTTAGGTGTCAGTTGATTCATGAACCTATCGAGAAGGCAAGATGTTGTCAGGAACATATTGGGAACTCATCCTAATGAATTTACAGATCAAGCGTGTTTCTAAAGGAGAATCAGGATGAAGAATGTGCCTAACAGAATGAAGGTGTTTATGAAGGAGAATCAGAATGAAGAATGCGAAGAACACTTTGAATGTTCTTGATTTTTTGCTAACTCAAATCGGTTGAATACCAATTTTTTTTCCCATAGATGGCTCCATATGTTGAAGCCAATTTCTATTTGGCCACATTCTCTGGACACATCGACTTGCAAGCCATTAAAGAATCACGTAAGAAGGGACGACACCGGTGGTTATCGTATTCGCTCAGATGCTTTTGTCAGTTTTTGATATAAAAAGTAAAATTATAGGGAGTTTGAGAGAATTTGAGTGGTGACTTATGCATACTTCTTCAATTTATGTGAACCTATTTATAGATTTCGAAAAATGACATAATCGTAAATAATCAATATCGATTAATCAATATTTAAATTATAATATCAATATTTAATTAATTAATATTAATTGTAGAAAAGAAGAATGTAATATTTGGTTTGAATATTTCACTGACTTGTATTACTTTGCACAGATTACATGAATTTATAATAGAAATAAAACGACAGAAAATGATAATAATTAAATACAATGATTTCTACCATATTAATATTTTATTTACTTTCTTATTTCAAAATGAATCTCAACACTCCCCCTCAAGTTGGTGCATACATGTCCCACATGCCCAACTTGTCTAAAAACTTTAAGAACACTCGATTTGAGACTGCTTTGGTGAGAATGTCAGCTAACTGATCTTCTGAACGAATCTTTGGTAATTCCACAATCTTTCCATCCAACTTTTCCTTGATAAAAAATCTGTCTACCTCGACGTGCTTTGTACGGTAATGTTGAACTGGATTATGTGCAATATCATATGCTGCTTTATTGTCACAAAATATTTGGACAGGTTGTTCAGAAGGCAAACCCAAATCTTGTAAGAGTAGTCTTAGCCATAGTGTCTCACAAAGTACATTTGCTAAACCTCTAAATTCAGCTTCTACACTTGAGCGAGCTACAACATTTTGTTTCTTGCTTATCCATGTCACAAGATTACCTCCTACAAAGGTGAAGTAGGTAGAAGTAGATCGCCTGTCACTCTTATTACCAGCCCAATCAGCATCAGTATATGCTTCTATACTCTGATAGTTTGTATTTTTGGTGAATAATACTCCTTTTCCAGGAGCAGACTTTAAATATCTCAAAATGCGAGTAACTGCATTCATATGTTGTTCTCTAGGATTATGCATAAATTGGCTGACAATACTTAAAGCATAAGCCAAATCTGGTCTAGTATGAGATAAGTACATCAACCTCCCAACAAGTCTTTGGTATTTTTCTTTGTTAACTGGTACCTGGTTGGATTCAATACACAACTTTAGACCTTCTTCTACTGGTGTATCAACCGGTTGACACGCTGACATACCAGTTTCTTGTAGTCGATCCAAAGCATATTTTCTTTGAGATAAAAAGATTCCATCTTTGGATCGAGAAACCTCGATCCCAAGAAAATACTTTAAGAACCCAAGGTCTTTCATTTCAAATTCTTTAGACAAATAACTTTGAAGAGCTTTTCTTTCTTCAGGATCATTTCCTGTTACGATTATATCATCTACATATATAATAAGTATAGTGATCTTACCATGCTGTTTCTTTAGGAATAAAGTATGGTCTGAATTGCTTTGCTGATAGCCAAATTCTTTCATAGACTTTGTGAACCTGCCAAACCATGCTCTTGGAGATTGCTTTAATCCATATAGTGATTTCTTCAATCTGCACACTTTTCCGTTATGAATTTCTGACATCTTACTTCCTGGTGGGAGATCTATGTAGACTTCTTCAGATAAATCTCCATGTAGAAAAGCATTCTTTACGTCGAACTGATTTAATGGCCAATCCAGATTTGCAGCTAGGGATAATATGACTCGAACTGTGTTCATTTTTGCTATAGGTGCAAATGTCTCTGTATAGTCAATCCCATATGTTTGAGTGTATCCTTTTACCACCAATCTTGCTTTATAACGTTCAATCGTACCATCTGCTCGGTACTTCACTGTAAAAATCCATCGACATCCAACAACTTTTTTTGTTGGTTGGCGATCAACAAGTTCCCAAGTCTTGTTCATTTGTAAGGATCTCAGCTCCTCATTCATAGCAGCTTTCCACTTTGGGTCAGTTAAAGCTTCCTGCACACTGTTAGGAATAGATACAACAGATAATTGATTCACAAATGACATGTTTGATTTTGACAAACGATGGTTAGACACATAGTGACTCATGTGATATTTTACTTTACTAGAAAGTTCGGGTTCAAATGTGGGTTTAGGAATACCTCTTGTGTTACGTTGTGGTAACTGTCTTCTGTTTGGCTCAAGAACAACTTCAGTAAACGATTGGTGTGATATATCGACAGGAGATGGAGCCATACTATCCAATGGCTCGATTTCAAGATGAGAAGTTCTCAGTTCGTCAATGGGATGTTCATCACTTATTTCTTCAATTATTTGGTTCTCATTGACATTTTGATCTAATGTCGTACCACTTGAATCTAATTCATATATTGCTTGGTTCGGTTCGGTTTGTGAGTCATGAATAGTGTAATCCAATGCTATGCCACTTACATCTAAGTTACTCACATTTTGGTTTTCACTTCCATCATAGTCGAGAGTTTGAATTTCCTTCTGATACTCCCCTTGAAATTCAGCTTAAGAAAAATACATTGTATCTTCATGAAAGACAACATCTATTGTGACAAATAATTTTCGAGATGGGGGATGGTAACATCGATATCCTATTTGATGACTAGCATACCCAACAAAAACACATCGCAATGCTTGAGGAGTTAGTTTTGTGCTTTGATTTTTGTGGAGGTGTACAAACACCACACAACCAAAGACATGAGGGGGTAAATTTGAGACAGTTGGGGCAACAATTGCATCTGTTAGGGTTTGGAATGGTGTTTTAAAATTGATGGTACTGGAAGGGACCCTATTAATTAAATAGGCTGTAGAAGTGAGTGCTTCACCCCAATAATATAATGGCATATAGGCTTCAATTAACAAAGCTCGGACCATGACCAACAAGTGTCTATTCTTGCACTCTGCCACCCATTTTGTTGCGGTGTGTAAGAGCAAGTTGTATGATGAATCATTCCTTGTGTCTCCAAAAATTGTTGAAGCTCAATACTCTGGTATTCTCCACCATTGTCACTCCGAAGAACTTGAATCTTTGCACGATATTGAGTTTCAATCATTTTATGGAACCTTTGAAATAACGAATTCACTTCACTCTTAGATTTCATCAAGCATAGCCATGTCATCCTTATACAATCATCAATAAACATGACAAACCATCGTGCCCCACCCAAAGTAGTAACTGTAGATGGACCCCAGACATCAGAGTGAATAGTCATGAAAGGTTGTGGACTTTTGTTCAATTGTAATGGAAATGAAGCACGATGACTTCGTGCAAGTTCACAAACATCGCAGTGAAAGCTCGACACATCAGTTGCTAAAAATAAACTGAGGAATAACCATTTGAGATAACCAAAGGAAGCATGTCCAAGACAGCGATGCCATAACCATATTTCTTTCCTCTTTTTTTCTTCAGAATTAACAACTGCCAATGCTTGTTGTGAGCTTTCAATACTTGTTGAGTCCAAATCTAAGTAATACAACTGTCCCCGTCGAATACCACAGCCAATCGTTTTTCTTGTGTTGATGTCCTTAAACACACAATAATCAGGCCAAAAAATTACAACACAAGATAAGGCAGTGGTTATTTGAGAAACAAATAAAAGGTTATAATCTAAAGATGGAACAACTAAAACAGACTCTAATTTTAATGTATCAGTCACAGTTAAAGAGCCTTCCCCAATGATTGGGGTTGAAGTACCATTTGCAATAGAGACAAATTGTTTTGTAGAGGGTTGAAGTGATGAAACATGTCTAGCATCATTTGTCATGTGCTCTGTTGCACCAGAATCAATTATCCATGTATTATTCAAAGCAGATGTAGAAATATTTAAAGCCTTACCAATATTGTCTGCACAGATTACCAATGCCGAAGCTTTGTCAATAATATCATTTGCTGCCTTGGTTTGAATAATCGGAACAGATTTGATGTCGGGGTATTCAATTGCATCACTCATTTGATCTCTTATCTTCCTTTTTTTTTGTTCTTTTCTTTTCCTTTTTTTTTTTTTAATCTAAATAAGTCTCTACTTGAAGCTAAGCAACCAAACCCTGCTATTAGAAAATGTGCTCGAGTTCAGCTTATTAAGAATGGGAACTACATGCGAACTGCCTACGCTGGTGGCAGCGGCGGTGGTTTCGACGGGGTCAGTGGCGGAAGAGTTGGTTTCTTGAGGATCTGGGTGCGGCGCTGGTGGGATTTACTGGGCATTGGTTTCGACGCGATATGGGCGCGGCGCTGGGGGAATCTGCTGGGCATTTCACGGTGGGGCAATGCACGGTTTGGGTGGTGATGTCGGAGTCGCGATTCACGGTGGGGCGATTCACTGCTTGGGTGGTGTTTTGGGTAGACAGTTTACGAGGGGTAGGCTGTGTTTGGGGCCGCGATGGGGGTGGTGTGGTTGTGGGGTTGGCGTGCTGTGGGTAGTCTAGTGGTTTCGGGTTTGATCTGGTGGGTAATCTGATTTGGGTGATCTGATTTGGGGTCTGTTTGATTTGGGTCCGGTGGTGGTTTTTTTGGGGGGTTTTGGGTGGTGCGATGGGGTCTGTTTGTGGTGGGTAGTGGTGAATGAGCGGCAGAGGTCGGCGACTTATGGGATTTTCGGCAGCGATTTTTTGATTTTTTTTTATTTACAGAATCCTAATTGGCTCTGATACCATGTAGAAAAGAAGAATGTAATATTTGGTTTGAATATTTCACTGACTTGTATTACTTTGCACAGATTACATGAATTTATAATAGAAATAAAACGACAGAAAAAGATATTAATTAAATACAATGATTTCTACCATATTAATATTTATTTACTTTCTTATTTCAAAATGAATCTCAACATTAATAACATTCCATAAATATGGATGAAATAATTAATATATATTTTAAATTAATTAATAAAAGATATACCTAACTGTACGTTGGTTGTACTATTTGACTTTTCAAAGTCGATGTGGACCAATCAAATAAGGTCTGACGTACCTAGTGATTTTCATTTAAAACACTTTTCTAAGAAACGTAAGAAATGTGGGCAGACAAAATTACCCCTTAAAGTAGGTCAATCACTATAATTTTTGAAAAAAAATCTCAATTGAATAGAAAATACTATTCAATGTAGCTTAAAAAGTTACATGGGACATAAATTTGGTCTTTGAAAGGTTTCATGCTAAAATTGGGACATCAAAATAAAAATTGTGGTAGCTAAACGTATTGAACCCACTATATACAATCACTTTCTCTATGGATACATAATTAGATTGCATATTGGTATAATATTAAAGTTTTGAATTAGAAGTCAATTGGGTATACCAAAATAGTAGGAGAAACTTGGATGAGTAAAATCTATAAGTCGATTGGCTAGTTGTAATGTATTGACGGGTTATATATCTCCCTATAGAGAATGTCATTTCATGGTTTAAGTGTTCTAATTCATAGAGCATTAGTTCAATGCTTGAATCTCTTATATGCTTATATTTGTTTATTTACTTTTAGAAAATATGTCTTCTCGTATATGTTGAGATAGTCAACCATTTTGTAAAGGTTGCCAATTAATTTTATTGCCTTGTATAAAAGATTGTATAGGTGTATACAGATCATAGAGATTGTATAGGCAGATTTATAGGGAGCTAATTGGGGATTCTAGTCCTATATATACATTATATTTGATTAGTCAAGCATCAATAACAAAAATTCAATTTATTGTACATATTTTCATGGTATCATAACCAACCACGGTTCTATAAACTCAAGTTTATCTCATACGAAAAAGTCATTAAAGCCTAGAAAAATCATTTAGACACCTAAGCCAAATGCCATATGAAAACCAAATCAAATTCCAAATCTCCAAAACCATACTTAAACACTCAACCCAAATACCCATAGCCAGAAATCAAAAGAGTGCCACATTTGTCGATGTTGTAGACTCGATTTGCGACGTTGTGCCCATTTTTCCTCAACTAAGCACCCTCGTTGTTAGTCCTCATCGCCCCCCCTCAATCGGTGCAATATTCACCGTTGTTGCAGACTCAATTCGCACCGTTATGCCCGTTTGTCCTCAATTAAGTGCTTTTGTTGTTCGCCCTAATCGTTGCTGTCAATTTGTGTAGTATCCCCCGTTTTTGTAAACCAATGCCCAAATCACTGTGCTGATATTACTATGCTTGTTAATCTACCATCATTATGCTCGCCTACCCCCATCATTGTTGCAAGCGTCTTGTATGAAACACCATAATAGTTAATATCGTGGTGATAGTGATAGATAGCCATTACTAATTAAAAGAAAGAAAGAAAGAAAAAAGAGTGAACAAATTGAATTATCAAGAACCAAATTTGTTCCAGTTCCTATTCAGTCTGAAGGTGCCTTTAATACAGGCATTCTACTTACCAAAACAAATTATGATGTGTGGTCTCAATTGATGGAAATATATATTTTTGAAAGAGAAAAACTCTCCTACATCATGTGTAAAATCGCTCCACCTGTTGTGTCAGACAAGGGATATGAAAAATGGTATGCTAAAAATTAGAAGGTGAAACGCTATCTTTTGATGTCCACGTTTCCTAATATCAAGAAGCGCTATTTGTATATAGCCACTACCCTTGAAATCTGGAGTTCTCTTTATGATGGTAATGATGAGATGCATGTCTATTATTTGCATCAGAAAACCTTCTCAACCAAACAAGGTGTCAAATCACTCTTAGTGTACTATGGGGAGTTAACATAAATCTTTGGAGGACTAGATCATCGTGAAAAGTGGCCATTAATGATCCTAATGATGTTACAACATACCGACAATCCATTGAGCAAACCCAAGTACACATATTTCATGCTAGATTGGATAAAAAAATTTACCAACTTCGACGAGAAATTTTACGTCATAAACCATTCCTAAGTCCAAAAGAGTGTTATTCCTTAGTCCATTGTGAGGCCATATGATCTACTACTTTGAATGAGGACATTGAGAAACCTGAAGCTTCCGCTATGATTTCCTACCATAAACCCAATCAGACATCACAAGATCGGCCAAAATCCACCAATTTGAAGAATTTCAATAGTTCAAACAAACCTACATACAAATACACTCACTACAATCAAACAGGATATTTAAAAAGTCTTTGCTTTGAACTTATTGGATATCCAAATTTGTGGGACCCAACACGGCATCAAAAATTGAAGCAACTGTCTACTACAGCAGTTGCTCAAACAAAGGAAGACGAAGCCACTCCTATGTCATCAACATCAGTAACCACTACAAAAATTGGAAGTAAGGTCTTAAACATTTCTACGCCTATTTTGAATAGTGCATGGATAATTGATTATGGTGTTATTGATCATATGACATTTGATGTTAGACAAGTCTCATCCCTTAACCCATCTTCCCAAAATTGTGTCTTCACGACCTATGGTAATACCACCTTGATTATTGGGGAAAGGTCATCACATCTTACTAATACTTTATATCTTAATTTTGTGGTAGTTGTTCTCTACTTAGATTATTACCTTCTGTCAGTCTATCAAATCTTTACTACCTTATCTTGTATTATTATTTTTTGGCCAAATTATTGTGTGTTTAAGGACATTCAAACTTGACAAATGATTTGTTAGAGAGGGAAGTTGTATTACTTGAACTTCGAGTCAAAAACTTCCAGCAGATTACAACAAGCTTTAGCAGTAGAAAGCACTGTTCACCAAAGAAGATAGCTGAGATTTGGCTCTAGAACCAATGTTTGAGACATGCCTCATTTGGTTATTTAAAAAAGTTGTTTCCTAGTTTATTTATGAATTCAGATATTCTTGTTTTTAAATGTGATATGTGTGTGAACTTGCAAAAAGGCATCATGCTTCATTTCCTTTAATTTTAAATAAAAGTCTAGTTCCTTTTATAATTATTCATTCTGATGTTTGGAGACCATTTAAAATTCCCATATTGGGGGGTCATATTAGTTTGTTATCTTTATAGATGATTGAACCCAGATGACTTGGTTGTGTTTAATGAAATCCATATCAGAAGTTAAGTTGTTTTAGAAGTTTTATAACACCATTCGTACACAATATAATGCCCAAATACAAGTTTTACCTAAACTTCAGCAATATTTGGATTCTTTGGCTCAATTCATTAAACCAGTTGTCCAGATATAGCTCAAAAGAGTAGTGTGGCTGAACGCAAGAATGGACACTTATTGGAAGTTGTTCTTGCTTCCCTAATTAAGGCTCACATGCCTTTGCTATTGGGGCAAAGCTCTTATATCTGCGTCATATCTCATCAATTGTGTTCCATCTCGTTCTATCAACTTCAAAACACCCTTCTAGACACTTACATGTTGTTTCTCTAACAATCCCAAACCTACCCTCTTCGTATATGTTGCCTATGCTCATCTTCACAAACACTAACATAGTAAGTTAATGCCTCGAGCCTTGAAATGTGTCTTTGTCGGATATGCTCTTCATTGAAAAGGATACAAATACTACCATCCCCTTACTAAACGCATGTTTATCACTATAGATGTGATCTTTCATGAAGATACTATGTATTTCTCACAGTTTGACTTTTAGGGGGAGTATCTTGAGGAAATTCAGACTTTTTATACAACCTTGAGGAAGATGTGGTTAAAGTATCTTATCAAAATGTAGATGATTTGGATCGTAGTGGTCAAAACTTGGATATGAGTAATGATACCCAACATAACGGCACAATAAGCATAGAAGTGGATGAGTTTGAATCTATTGGTCAAAACTTGGATTTAAGTGGGAATGAGCACAAAGAAAGCCAGAAACCTTTTGAAACAGAGCCTAAGTCTCTCCAATTGATACACCAAACCAATCATTATTTGAAGATATTCCCTATATAGGGCCCGAGTCATCTAGAAGATAGCTACCACAACATCTCACTGGAGGTATTCCAAAACCTACATATAGGCCTCAATTGTTTAGTAAAGTACGATATCCTATGAACCATTATATGTGAACATGTTGCTTGTAAAAAGAAACAGTCATTTGTCAATCAATTATTTATTATATCTATACCTAATAGTGTGCAGGAAGCCTTAACTGATCCAAGATGGAAAGAAATGATGAAAAGATGGCCTCCTTGTAGAAGAACCAAACTTGGGAGCTCGTTGATCATCCCACAAGAAAAAACTAGTTGGGTGTCGATGGATCTTTACTATGTAATACAAAGCTGATGGTATGATCGAACGTTTTAAGGATAGATTGATGGAAAAAGGATACACCCAAACTAAAGGAATTGACTACAATGAAACATTTGCACCTGTAGCCAAAATCAACACAATTCGAATCTTGTTATCCTTAACTGCAAATTTTGATTGGCCGTTACAATTGTTTGATGTGAAGAACTCGTTCCTACATGGCGAACTATCAAAAAAAGTCTAAATTGATCTCCCTCTAGGGTGCATGGTAATTGAAAGACAAAATCAGAAGGTGTGCAAGTTGAAGGAATCTTTATGTGGATTTAAGTAGTCTCCTAGAGCTTGGTTCAGATGATTTATCAAATCTATGACAACCTTTGGTTACAGACAAAGCAATTCAGATCACACATTAATTTAAAGAAGCAACATGAGAAAATTATTACACTCATTGTATATGTGGATGACATGATTGTCACAGGCAACGATCCATAACATATGATAGCTTTGCAAGAGTACTTGTCCAAGGAATTTAAAATGAGAGACTTAGGCCCCCATAAAATACTTTATGCGGATTGAAGTATCCCGATCTAGTAAAGAATCTTCCTATCTTAAAAAAAGTATGCCTTAGATCTACTACATGAAATTGGTATGTTAGCCTGCCAACTAGTTGGCAATCCAATGGAAGAGGGTCTGAAGTTATGTATTGAGACAAACTAGGTATCGGTGGACGGGGGAAGATACTAGATACCTGTTAGAAGATTGATGTACTTAGCTCACATAAGATCAAATCTCGCCTATGCTTTGAGTATCATTAGTCAATTCATGTATAATCTCAGTGAGCTAAATATGAATGCAATCATGCGCATTTTAAGGTATCTAAAATCTGCTCAAGGAAAGGGAGTTTTATTTTAGAAAAATACAAACAAGCAAAATATCAAGGTATATACAGATACTAATTGGGCTAGCCAATTGACGATAGGCAGTCAACTTTATGATTTTTTACCTTTATAGGTGAAAACTTAGTTACATGGAGAAGCAAGAAACAAAATGTTATTATTTTCGAAAAACACAAACAAGCAAAATATCAAGTTATATACATATACTAATTGAGCTGGAGCAATTGACAATAGGCTGTCAACTTCAGAATACTTTACCTTTGTAGATGGAAACTTAGTTACATGGAGAAGTAAGAAACAAAATATTATTGCACGATCTAGTGCAAATGCTGAGTACAGAGGAATGACCTTAGGAATTTGTGAAGTACTGTGGTTGAAATTTCTCTTACAGGACCTTGGTTACTCCCAAGGTAACCAATTCAGCTATATTATGACAACAAAGCAGCATATGATATAGCCCATAATCTAGTTCAATATGACCGTACGAAACATGTCGAGGTAGATAAGTTCTCCATTAAGGAGAAATTAGATGAAAAGGCTATGAAACTACAAAAGATTTAGTCAAAATATCAATTAGCTTATATCCTTACTAAATGAGTATCCAATCGAGTGCTCTTAAAGTTCTTAGACAAGTTGGACATGTGTGATATCTATGCACCAATTTGAATGACAGTGTAAAGATCGCCAATTGATTTTATTGCCTTGTATAGAAGATTGTATAAGCATATATAGATCATAGAGATTTTATAGGCAAATTTATGGAGAGCTAATTAGGAATTTTAGTCTTATATATACACTGTATTTGAGCAGTCAAGTATCAATAACAAAAATTCAGTTTATCATTCTCGTTTTCAGCATACTGGAGACCTTACTTATGGGTCAAACTTTCTAGCTAGGGTGTACTTATGCCTGTACACCTTACTCTCCAAAATGGAGACCTCTGAGCCCTTCTTATGTAAGTTCCTACCAATTTGGGAAGTGAGGGCACTCCTGAAGAATGCAATGGACTACCGTGCCTTGGTTAAAGTCGATTGAAGTGCTAGATATCACGACCATCGTTACATTTTGGAAGATTATGCTATATTGGTCCCAGAGACCCATGCCAAACGTTTCGCGCTTAAGAAATGAGGGTGTGTATTTCATACGAGGTGTATATAAAAACAAAACATGAGAGAATCAATAAATGCACGTAATGAGAAAGAAGGAAAATAGTGTAAACTAAACTTTCTCGTTTCTTTCCGTTGAAATCCTTGCTTAAAATGACCAAAACAACCTTTAATTTAGTGATGACACATGCCCCTTTTGGGAACTTTGTGAAAACTTTAGTAACGAGGGCTCCTCAACCATGACAAATGCGTTCATGCCGGTAAAAGTGTGTCAATTCCAAAAAAAAAAAAAAAGTTGAAAAAATCAGAGAAGCTTATAAAAGCCTTTAGTATGCAACTCCAAGTAATCTCAGCAGCACATATATTTTTAATTAGTAATAAGAGCTTACATAGCGTCCACGACAGATTAAAAATGGACAAAGAATTGAATAGCCAGTGATGAAAATTGAAAATTGAGACTGTGACTTATCAGCTGAATCATTAATAAAGAACACAGTGCAAAAAAAAAAAAAAAAAACACTATTTGTAAAAATGTTAAGCGTAGAGCGTTATGTAATGCTACAAGAAGGAACTGTTTACCAATCACAGCTTTTTTTTGCTGAAATACCACATCACTGCTTGGGATATTGCTTGTAATCCCTTGGTGCAGTGGAGAATGTAACTCAAAATTGAACCGAGAGACAACTTATTCTGAATCCCTGAAGCTTTCACTTGTTAGCTGAAGTTTCTTTTGGACTATAAACACAACATCATCTCCATCCTCATCTGAATCTGAGCTCGAATTATCAGTCGCCACCACTTCCCAGTGCAAAGCTGCTAAATGCTTCTTTACAAGATCTACCACTGATTGCTTGTCTCGGATGATTACGAAACCGGTGGGCCTAAGAATACGATCCATCTCAAGCAACAGATCCACAGGACTACAATCTTTCTTCTCTATGTCAGAGAATACAGTCCAAGCATGGAGTAAATCATAAGTCCGAGGGTACGTTGAAAAGGCCTCACACCTGTTGCGGAGACAGAAAACTTAAGTGATTCACAATACATGATACATTATATGAATCTATCATCATCAAACACTATATTACTAACTCGACTACATATTAAATGTCATCCAAAACAAATTATCTATTGGCAAATTACAAATACCTCCGTTCAGCTTTGGTAAACTATAAAGTATCTACAAGTTTGAAAAATAGCAATCACGTACCTTAATGTGACTTTTATAGGAAATATTTGAAAAATAATAGACAAAATCAATAAATTTATGGGAAAATAGTTCCCAGATGTGATTGAATATTTTCAAAGTTGTGAAAATTTGATATTTCATCAAAACCGAGAGGTCCGTCTAATTTTCGCATTGTCTACTAGCAACCAAATTTTAGAATTATAAAATAAGTTTTATAAGAACATTATTAGACGCAATGAAACTTGTATTCCAACTCATCTGTTTAGAAGGATCAATAGAAGCAAGCACCAAGTAGTTACTCAGAGTTGTAATAATATTAAATGCAAAAAACAGAATCTAATGGTAATAAATGCATTGTCTACTAGCAACCAGGTTTGTCAAGATTTTTTGGTCAAATCTGTACGAGAATTTGAATGAAAATTGAAACACTATTTGGCAGCTCATTATACATACCAGCTGTGAATGGCGCCTAAAAGGCCTCTGTCATATATCATCTTAAGTGTGTTAGGTCCATCTTCTGGCACAACATTCATCACCCAAACATCCTTGTCCTTAAGAGCAGCTGCAAATGATCCCATGTTTGCTTTCATATCCATCAAGTTCCTTAGAGTATTTGATTCAATCTTCGGACTCAATAGATTCCAATAACTTTCTACTCTTCTATGCCAAATTTCCTACAACAAAAACATTAATTAAGCTAAGTGAAAAAAAAAAAAAACACTTATTTATGTGAAAAACATGTTATACTACAGCTTCCATATAGTTACCGTGTCTTTTTCAAACATTTCATTTGAATAACCAAAATCAGCAAGCCGAGGAGGAGGAGAAGTTAATCTCATTGGCCAGGGTGCCAATCCGCTACCTTTCACTCGCTGGTCATCTGATAGGATCAAGACAAACAAGGGTCAGCTGACAAATTCATACAGTGGTTTAGAGTCTTTCACTCCAAAAATAAAAACCAAGTTTCTTCATTATTTATCTTCAAACAATGGTTTACTCCACCAAGCGTGCAGTAGGGCAAAAAAAAAAAGGTTATAATACACTTACGGTCAGAATAAAGAGAGATGCATGCTTCCATTGACACACCCCAAATAGCATCTGGATTGTTATCAGATTGACAGAGAGGTGGCTGAGTACCAGGAGCCCTTTCCATATAACAGTCATTTGTTAGAGGCTTCTGCCAAATGACAGTTTGGTTCCTCTTTGAAGCTATTCTCCAACACATGCGTCCCACAAGGTCACTCATCTCTCTCCATATTTTAAGATCCTCTTCATCTTGAGCATAGGCTTCAGGAGAAGAGTATGCAAAGTAACCACCGGGTCTAAGCACTCTATCCAGCTCAAGAAGAAGAATCCCATCTCTTTGCAACCAATCAATCCTACAACGGGAACAGTGAGCAAGTTCAAAAGATCTGCTAGGGTATGGAAGTCTCTTTGTCCCCAAAACACCAAGATATGCAGGAATCCCTCTTTCAAGAGCAAATTGGATTTGGTTTTGATGCACATCATTTGGTGCTAAAGACATTGCTATTACATCAGATGATAGAAGATAGGCCCCAAAACTGGCAACTCCACAGCCAACATCAAGAACTGTGCGCAATCTTCCTTCATTATTTATATTGTTGTTTGAAAAGTTGAGCATCTGACAGCAAGTTACATGCAAAATAAAAGTTGGATCTAAATGTTAGAAGACTGAACTCATAAGCAATGATTAGATACAAGAATATGGAGTTTATATTGCACTGGAAATTTAATCATTTGTTCCCCAAGTTATGCATGAGATATTTTTTATCGTCCTAATGGAAAGAACTCTTACGTTTGCAATTGAAGCAATGTACTTATCTGCTCCATAGTGAAAATGCGTGCCACCCCCAGGGAAGACTATCTTTTCACCTTTGACAACCATCCAATTCTGGTCAGATTTCTCGTGTGCAAGGTGAGTATGAGGTATATTCACTTTCCAGACTTCATCTCGGCTTTTTGGCCATTTAATTGGGACCTGTGACATGTTAATATTAGATATAAGCTCAACCTGAGAACAAAAGCAAAATATCTAACTACTCAGCTTTGGAGCATTATTACTTTGTATCCAGGTGGAGGCGGAATCAAGCAATTAAACCGCCTTTCTGCAGGAGGGCAATGCCTTTCATAGTGTTCCATCACAGATAAGTCCAGCTTCAGTCTCAACTGATATATTAGATGTCTGTCCAAGCAGGGAATTAATTCTGAATGCCGGTAGTCGCAAACCTTTAGAATCAGAGTAGACATAAGATAGGTATATCCGTTATATCAAAAAGTGAAGGGTTTTAGAGGGAGAGGAGACACTCAAAAGGTTCAGCAGCTTTAAACTCACCGGGAAGCTCTTTGGTTGTACATCATCCTCTCCATCTTCTTGCCCAAAATTAGTAGAGGATTCCTGTTTTCCTTCAATATCTTCATCCCCACCCAAATACCCAAGCTTTCTCAAAGATCTGCTTCCATATTCTAGAGCAGACGTACTACTACTTTGAGATCCAAAGATAGATCCATGATAAACATACAAGAAGCAAAGAAAGATAGCCACAACAATCAGACAAGTAACCACATGCTTCTTTTGGGATCCATCAGATCTTCCCCTCATCATTTTTGCAATCCTGAAATTCTGCAAAGTTAAGATCTTTTCCACGTCTTAAAGATTCTAAAGGATCAGAACATTCCACTAAAACATCCTGCGTACAATACTCCTAAAGAAATGGCAAGTGACCTTGCTTCATGAGAACAAGCCCTTTAAGAGCTCTCTTGAAGATTTCTTGAATTTTACTTCAAATTCAACCTGTCAAAGAAAGCAAACTGTCATTACTAAACTTGCAGAACGTAACATCATATTACGCAGGACAAAAATGTTTCTGATAAATCAATCAATCAATAGTAGCAATCAGAATAAGATAGCCTTCCATATGTTTCAAATTGACAATTAAGGACTAGGATCTTGGAAATATTTGATAGAATACTTCATTGAACAAAACAATGTCATACTTAATTAAGGTTATCAGTTCAGCATCCCATAAAACAAGAATGTGGAGACAAGATGAAGAAAATCCTACCTGTTGAGTTTTCATTCCAACCAATTCCCACTACGAATAGATTACCATAAAGGAAAAAAAATTATAGAAACATGGGGCCAGTAACTACCAATAGATTAATAATCGGGCTCGCAGATTCGTTATTATCATGTGCCCAACACCGACACTTAAAATGCGGTGGTTAAGGACTATTACTATAGCTATTAACATAAACAAATGCAATTAAAAATTAAATTGCTATTTGCTTCACATGGCAGTCAAAATCAATGTAGTTCCAACTTGTGACAAAGCCAAAAAGTGACATGATGCTAAAGCATGCTACAACTGTACCCATTAAGCTGACAACCGAGCAATGAAAGCGACAGACCCCGCAAAAGGAAATTCAAAGAACGAAAGAAGAAACTCTTTTAAATTAGAAATGAAGTTTGTGCAGGGTTGACGTCTCATTGAATCAAAATCAACATATATAAAAAATGAGACAAAAGCCCAGGTAACAAAATCAATGAACAAGACTCATAGATCTAGAGAAACATTGCAAAAAGAATCTCCATTGAGGATAAAACACAGTAGTAGAATTAGATAAAAAAATTCATCCATTTCTGAAACAACTTTAAAGAACCAATCTTCCACGCTCAAAATCCATCAAATTCAGACATCAATGCATACAACCAGCTAAATGAATAAAACCCAGATAGAAAGTTGAGCCAGATCTAGTAAAGATTCAAAGAAGCAAGCAAGACCCAGAAAGCTAAACATCAAAATAATAAAAACACGAGCAAAATCTTACTTGGTTTGATCGAACAACACAGTGGATGTAGTAACGATGTCCAAAGAGCTATGAATTTATAAGAAAAGACCCAAGTGAGAAGCTAATATAATAAGACGAAAGCTAGTCACAGAAGATTAATAGATTTGATC